>ONZH01005263.1:0-95222 GCA_900303285.1 Rhinella marina
TATCGCACACCTCACAATTGTTCACTGGACTGTAGTTTATATAATTGAGTGAAAAAAATTATTATTCTCTAGACTGTGGCTAGTGTATCGCACACCTCACAATTGTTCACTGGACTGTAGTTTATATAATTGAGTGAAAAAAAATTTATTCTCTAGACTGCGGCTAGTGTATCGCACACCTCACAATTGTTCACTGGACTGTAGTTTATATATATAATTGAGTGAAAAAAATTATTCTCTAGACTGCGGCTAGTGTATCGCACACCTCACAATTGTTCACTGGACTGTAGTTTATATAATTGAGTGAAAAAAATTATTCTCTAGACTGCGGCTAGTGTATCGCACACCTCACAATTGTTCACTGGACTGTAGTTTATATAATTGAGTGAAAAAAAAAATTATTCTCTAGACTGCGGCTAGTGTATCGCACACCTCACAATTGTTCACTGGACTGTAGTTTATATAATTGAGTGAAAAAAATTATTCTCTAGACTGCGGCTAGTGTATCGCACACCTCACAATTGTTCACTTGGACTGTAGTTTATATAATTGAGTGAAAAAATGTATTCTCTAGACTGGCGGCTAATGTATCACACACCTCACAATTTTTTACTGGACTGTAGTTTATATAATTGAGTGAAAAAAATTATTCTCTAGACTGCGGCTAGTGTATCTCACACCTCACGATTGTTCACGTGGACTGTAGTTTATATAATTGAGTGAAAAAAAATTATTCTCTAGACTGGCGGCTAGTGTATCGCACACCTCACAATTGTTCACATGGACTGTGAGTTTATATAATTGAGTGAAAAAAATTATTCTCTAGACTGCGGCAAGTGTATCGCACACCTCACAATTGTTCACTGGACTGTAGTTTATATAATTGAGTGAAAAAACATTATTCTCTAGACTGTGGCTAGTGTATCGCACACCTCACAATTGTTAACTGGACTGTAGTTTATATAATTCAGTGAAAAGATTTAATCTCTAGACTGCGGCTAGTGTATCACACACCTCACAATTGTTCACTGGACTGTAGTTTTATATAATTGAGTGAAAAAATTATTCTCTAGATGCGGCTAGTGTATCGCACACTCACAATTGTTCACTGGACTTGTAGTTTATATAATTGAAGTGAAAAAATTATTCTCTAGACTGGCGGCTAGTGTATCGCACACCTCACAATTGTTCACTGGACTGTAGTTTATATAATTAAGTGAAAAAAATTATTCTCTAGACTGCGGCAAGTGTATCGCACACCTCACAATTGTTCACTGGACTGTAGTTTATATAATTGAGTGAAAAAAATTAATTCTCTAGACTGCGGCTAGTGTATCGCACACCTCACAATTGTTCACTGGACTGTAGTTTATATAATTGAGTGAAAAAATGTATTCTCTAGACTGCGGCTAATGTATCACACACCTCACAATTTTTTCACTGGACTGTAGTTTATATAATTGAGGTGAAAAAAATTATTCTCTAGACTGCGGTAGTGTATCTCACACCTCACGAATTGTTCACTGGACTGTAGTTTATATAATTGAGTGAAAAAATATTCTCTAGACTGCGGCTAGTGTATCGCACACCTCACAATTGTTCACTGGACTGTAGTTTATATAATTGAGTGAAAAAAATGTATTCTCTAGACTGCGGCAAGTGTATCGCACACCTCACAATTGTTCACTGGACTGTAGTTTATATAATTGAGTGAAAAAACATTCTCTAGACTGTGGCTAGTGTATCGCACACCTCACAATTGTTCACTGGATTGTAGTTTATATAATGAGTAAAAAAATTTATTCTGTAGACTGCGGCTAGTGTATCACACACCTCACAATTTTTTACTGGACTGCAGTTTATGTAATTGAGTGAAAAAAATTATTCTCTAGACTGCGGCAAGTGTATCGCACACCTCACAATTGTTCACTGGACTGTAGTTTATATAATTGAGTGAAAAAAAATATTCTCTAGACTGCGGCTAGTGTATCTCACACCTCACGATTGTTCACTGGACTGTAGTTTATATAATTGAGTGAAAAAAATTATTCTCTAGACTGCGGCTAGTGTATCGCACACCTCACAATTGTTCACTGGACTGTAGTTTATATAATTGAGTGAAAAAAATGTATTCTCTAGACTGCGGCAAGTGTATCGCACACCTCACAATTGTTCACTGGACTGTAGTTTATATAATTGAGTGAAAAAACATTATTCTCTAGACTGTGGCTAGTGTATCGCACACCTCACAATTGTTCACTGGACTGTAGTTTATATGATTGAGTGAAAAAATTTATTCTCTAGACTGCGGCTAGTGTATCACACACCTCACAATTGTTCACTGGACTGTAGTTTATATAATTGAGTGAACAAAATTATTCTCTAGACTGCGGCTAGTGTATCACACACCTCACAATTGTTCACTGGACTGTAGTTTATATAATTGAGTGAAAAAAATATTCTCTAGACTGCGGCTAGTGTATCGCACACCTCACAATTGTTCACTGGACTGTAGTTTATATAATTGAGTGAAAAAAACATTCTCTAGACTGTGGCTAGTGTATCGCACACCTCACAATTGTTCACTGGATTGTAGTTTATATAATTGAGTAAAAAAATTTATTCTGTAGACTGCGGCTAGTGTATCACACACCTCACAATTTTTTACTGGACTGCAGTTTATGTAATTGAGTGAAAAAAATTATTCTCTAGACTGCGGCAAGTGTATCGCACACCTCACAATTGTTCACTGGACTGTAGTTTATATAATTGAGTGAAAAAAATTATTCTCTAGACTGCGGCAAGTGTATCGCACACCTCACAATTGTTCACTGGACTGTAGTTTATATAATTGAGTGAAAAAAATTATTCTCTAGACTGCGGCTAGTGTATCGCACACCTCACAATTGTTCACTGGACTGTAGTTTATATAATTGAGTGAACAAAATTATTCTCTAGACTGCGGCTAGTGTATCACACACCTCACAATTGTTCACTGGACTGTAGTTTATATAATTGAGTGAAAAAAATTATTCTCTAGATGGCGGCTAGTGTATCGCACACCTCACAATTGTTCACTGGACTGTAGTTTATATAATTAAGTGAAAAAAATTATTCTCTAGACTGCGGCAAGTGTATCGCACACCTCACAATTGTTCACTGGACTGTAGTTTATATAATTGAGTGAACAAAATTATTCTCTAGACTGCGGCTAGTGTATTACACACCTCACAATTGTTCACTGGACTGTAGTTTATATAATTGAGTGAAAAAAATTATTCTCTAGACTGCGGCTAGTGTATCGCACACCTCACAATTGTTCACTGGACTGTAGTTTATATAATTGAGTAACAAAATTTATTCTCTAGACTGCGGCTAGTGTATCACACACCTCACAATTTTTTACTGGACTGTAGTTTATATAATTAAGTGAAAAAATTATTCTCTAGACTGCGGCTAGTGTATCGCACACCTCACAATTGTTCACTGGACTGTAGTTTATATAATTGAGTGAAAAAAATTATTCTCTAGACTGCGGCAAGTGTATCGCACACCTCACAATTGTTCACTGGACTGTAGTTTATATAATTGAGTGAAAAAACATTATTCTCTAGACTGTGGCTAGTGTATCGCACACCTCACAATTGTTCACTGGACTGTAGTTTATATAATTGAGTGAAAAAAATTATTCTCTAGACTGCGGCTAGTGTATCGCACACCTCACAATTGTTCACTGGACTGTAGTTTATATAATTGAGTGAAAACAAATTATTCTCTAGACTGCGGCAAGTGTATCACACACCTCACAATTGTTCACTGGACTGTAGTTTATATAATTGAGTGAAAAAAAATTATTCTCTAGACTGCGGCTAGTGTATCGCCCACCTCACAATTGTTCACTGGACTGTAGTTTATATAACTGAGTGAAAAAAAATTATTCTCTAGACTGCGGCTAGTGTATCACACACCTCACAATTGTTCACTGGACTGTAGTTTATATAATTGAGTGAAAAAAATTATTCTCTAGACTGCGGCAAGTGTATCGCACACCTCACAATTGTTCACTGGACTGTAGTTTATATAACTGAGTGACAAAACGTATTCCCTAGACTGCACTACAGATCCCAGCAAGCCAAGGTACAGCAGCAGCAAAAATGAGTACTGAGAGGACTTTGGGCAATTTCATTGGGGTCTTTGTGGACTATGTGCTGTCCCCTTTCTGTCACCAGTGCACAGTGTGCAGCCAAGATGGCGGTAGCTGCACTACAAGTCCCAGCCAGCAGCCGAGAGGAGGACAAAAAAAATGTCGTTGTAGCCCTTAGAAGGAGCGTTGGGTTCTTTGTGGATGATTCCTGCCTAACCAGATTCTAATTTCACGCCCTAACAGTGTGCAGCCAAGATGGCGGTAGCTGCACTACAAGTCCCAGCCAGCAGCCAGGAGGAGACCAAAAAAAAGGTGCTTGTAGTCCTTAGAAGGGCTGTGGGGTTCTTTGTGGGTGATTCCTGCCTAACCAACAACTAAATTTAGACCCTAACACTCTCCCTGACAGACAGCAGCTCTATCCCTAATCTCATGCAGACGGCGTATGACGCGAGCAGCGCGGGACCAGATTTTTATATTCCCAGGTCATCTGATCTGGCCAGCCAATCCCTGATATCGACTTGTAGAGGCCCCACGTGATGCTAGGAGGTACCAAAGACTCTCCTGCATGTTGATTGGCTGAAAAAAGGCGGCTAACATGCAGGAAGAGGAAGTTGCCATTTCCTCGAGGATCGCAATATGCTCGTCCGAGTAGCGAGCATATGCGAATACCCTAATGCTCGAACGAGCATGTTCGCTCATCTCAGTCAAATTCCATTGTTTTCCTATGTTTTCCAGACTCTTGGGCTTTTCTAATGTCTAATCAAATATGACTTCTTAGGCTAAGACCAACACAAATTTCCTCCATAGATACTCTTTCCAATTATTTTAGGCTATAGGTTATAATGCAGTTTTGGATTTTTCAAAGCACATGATGGGTCAGCTGATAAAAAAAAAATCTTTATCCATTTTCCATAAAACTTTACAATCAGTCGAAGTAGTAAACACACAAAATGATGAAAAAATGGAAAACAAATGACAATGTGTTAATCTCATTAACAATGAGATTAACACATTATAGGTTGGCCCATTAAAATTTACAATCAATAGGTGCTCGGAGCACACAGTATAGAAAGGGATTTTATTATATAGACATACCACTACAGTTAAAAATTAAATTTCAAAGTCTACTACTAAGCCTCATTCAGACGGCCGTAGTGCTTTGTGGGTCCGCAATTTGCGGATCCCCAAAACACAGATACTGGCTGTGTGCATTCCACAATTTGAGGACTGCACATGGCTGCAACCATAATAGAAAATGCAATCGCGGACAAGAATAGGACATGTTCTATCTTTTCCACTGAGCCGCAGAATGTAACCACGGATGCGGACAGCAGACGGTGTGCTGTTCGCATCTTTTGCGGCCTCATCGAAATGAATGGGCCCACACCCATTCCGCAAAATTGCGGAACGGATGCGGACTCATTCTTACGGTCGTCTGAATGAGCCCTAAGCATGATGCTAACTTGAAATGTAATAAGTCAAACAGCAGTTAATGACATTGGCTATCATAATGGCAACTAAGCAGTTTTGAATGATAGGGTCCAGTTGTTGAGGATGCCACTATGCAACTTTGAAGATTGATTTGTCTAGATGATTCTTTGAGATGCAAGGTTAGTGGAATAAAAGAAAATGTATTTTATTAGCTTGTACAGGGCTCTACTAGGTTCTCAAAGGATCTACAGAATAACAGTCAATTGGGCAAAGTATTAAAGGCTATATACACCTTTGGAGACAATTTTTTTATAATTGCATTTTACTCATTTTTGGCTATAAGTCATATTTTCATATATTGGCCTTTATTAAAAAATATTGAGCTATTCTGTTACAAAGGGTTAACTAACTGTTTTTCTAACTGTGTGACTGGTACTTTCACATTGTGCCGGCCATCTAATAAGTCTTATCTCTAAACTACTGAGATGTTATAAGTCATATTCTTATCAGTAAGTTAAGAACTGAACTATAATAAGTGTTTATAATGCCAGAGGGCAGAGATAAGGAGTCCATCTGCTCCCCAGATGACGGAAAAGACAGAAAATGCACAGGAAGCTAGTAGAGCATGTCAGCTCTGTACACAAAAAAAGGACTCCATAATGTTAATAAAGATCAATTGAAAAAATGATTTTTAGCTCAAAATAAGTACAATGCAATATTGATAATAAAAAAGTCCCCCAAAGGTGTACATAGCCTTTAAGACGCTGCCCCTTCATTCCACTATGAACAAGCTCTGACCAACGCATGGGGAAATAACGGTAAAACCTGTCAATGAAATATAGGGTATAAAAATATATAAAGATGTAGCCGAGCTAAACTTGACTCTGATAATACAGGGCACAGTGTTATCTTGGTTATCTCATGACAAAAGCCATTGAAATCCATTGAAAATTTAGTTACATTTTTCTTGCCATTCTTTACTTGTGTTAACCATAGCTTGGCAGCATATGTAAACTATATTTGCTATTAAATGCCTCTGGTAATCTATATATGCGTATCCAATGATAGTGTAACACCTTTTCCAATATATTTTGTTAAGACAAGTAAGAAATAAAGCTGCTAGAGCTGTAGACAGTTGCCAGTGTTGCCAGGAAGTAACAAAATCTTTGTTCCAAAACGTACCCTTTCCCATTTTCTTTCCTGATTGAGAAGAATTATAACCAGTTTCGGATGCATCTGGTACCCGTCTTCACTAAATGAGAGGTTCCGTCCTTCAAATGTTACATTGATTAAGTACCTAAAAAAAAAACAAGAAAAATGTTACTACAGATAAAGCATACATCTATAATAAATGTCAAACCAAAGAAACTCAAGAGAATCACATGTATAACTAGGTTTTATGAGGCAACGGTTATAGGAAGGTGATATTAGTCTTAAGTACGCTGTCCAAGTTATTGAAAACTCTGCTCAATGACAGGAAATTGTATACAATATAGAAGAATCCTGTACCCACCTGTTTCCCCTGCTCTATTCTCAGCTCCGAAACTCCGGTCCTTCTCCCATTATTTGTACACAAGACTGCAGCAGTGATGTCAGGTTATATTGCACGTGACTACTGCAGTCTATCACTAGCCTCAGCGGTATATGGTACAAGACCACTAAGGCCAGTAACAGGCTTCAGCAGGAATGTGCTATTTACCTTCACTGTTGCACTCTTCTATAAAAAAATAGGAGGAGACTGGAGATGCCGCACATAGAACAGATGAGTATAGGATTTTTAATTTTATTCTATACCATTTCCTGGCATGGGGGAAAGTTTGTTAAAACCTGAACAACCCCTTTACCTTGCATATTTTTTGATCATCCTATTGTGAACTGTAATCTGAAAATACTTTCTATTAATTATGATATTGTATTGTTAAAAATTACACATAGAGGCTTTTCTGTTAATTGAACCAATATACCCAATATGATTAAATCACGTTAGCTGAAAATGGCATTTAATACAGTATTAAAGACATTTTGAGATCACAGTCCAGTCTACCCTTTTTTTTTTGTTTCTCCACCATATGATGTCTTTATTAAACATTTTTCTGATACAGACATTACAGAGAACATACGAAAATCAGTATTACAAAACCATCAAACATCCACCCTACCTCCCCTGCACCTGGAGAGTGCAAAAAAAAAGAGATTTAAAAAAAATTTTCACACTAATTTTAACGAATAAGGAGATATTAAGGAAATATTATACGTAATGGTCAGTTAATATCAATGTTACGATATTATATTAAATTGTCCCTGTCATTCATTTAATTTACCCCAAATTCGATTCCATTACTCCACATTGCCGTTTTTGATGTATCTAATTTTCTCATAAATCCGTATCCTATCCACCAGGCCCTTCCACTCAGCCAGAGTTGGAGGTTCTTCCTTAATCCAATGCTTCATAATAGACCATCTAGCTACAAACAAGAGCTTAATTATTAGCCATTTTAAGTATCTATCACCAGATATTTCTTGACTACTTCCTGATATAATTATTTATACGGTTAGAGGGAATTCTACTCCTAATCTAGATCTAATCCAGTTATATATTTCATTCCAAAAGGAAGCAATTGGGACGCATGTTTTCATCATATGAATTATGTCAGCGTCTTCAGTTTTGCACTTTGTACATTGTACTACCTGGTTACTTTTAAACTTATTTATTACTCTAGGTGTATAGTATATCCGGTGGATAAGACTATATTGTCCCCATCTATGATTCATACCAAATGAAATTAGACTCATATTCTCATATATTTCCTTCCAAAAAAAATCTTCTTTGTGACCAATAGCTTGCTCCCATTTCCTTTTACTAATATGTGTCTCCACTATAAAATATTTCATAACTAATTTATAAAGTCGTGAAAGTGCTTGTTTACCCATAGTGAAGTTAGTGATAGCTTCTATGCCTGGGTGAGAGCTTACACTAAAGATCTCCTTATCTGGGTGTCTTATTAGGCTACTTTCACACTAGCGTTTTTAAATTCCGGTATTGAGTTCCGTCATAGGGTCTCAATACCGGAAAAAAAAGCTTCAGTTTTGTCCCCATTCATTGTCAATGGGGACAAAACTGAACTGAAGACAACGGAATGCTCCTGAAAGCATTCCGTTCCGTCTTCAGACCGGAGAACAAACCGCAGCATGCTGCGGTTTGCTCTCCGGTCCAGGCATCCGCACCAAGACGGATCCGGAATGACCCCCAATGCAAGCCACTGGGGACGGATCCGTTTGGTGTGGACACACCAGTAATCCAGATCTCCTCCATTGATTTGCAATGGGGGGTCATTCCGGATCCGGTTACATAGATAGATGTACAGACATACATACAGACACACACATACATACTCACATACTCCAGGGACGCCGGCAGCATGTCTTCACGCGCCTCCTGCGCGCAGCTATGACGTTTCCCCACTGCGCCCAGCAGAGGGAGCTGTGGGGAATCGTCATCACTGCGCGCAGGAGGCGTGTGAAGACGTTCTGCCGGCGTCCCTGGAGTATGTGAGTATGTATGTGTGTATGTGTGTATGTGTGTATGTATGTATGTCTGTATGACTGTATGTCTTGTTCCAATGTGTGTGGTAACATGTGTGGGGCCGGAGCGCTGCTCCAGCTCCACACATGTATCAGCGGCAGTACGGATCCGTCGGCACCCTTTAGGTGCCGGATCCGTGCTGCCGCTAGTGTGAAAGTAGCCTTACTCCAAACCAAACCTGACAATAGTGATAGAAGTGTCGATCTGTCAATCCGTACCTCACTTTTATTTATGAAAAAGGTAAAAAGTTTCCTTTAATAAATATGTGATCTATAAGTGTTACATCTTTACTCTTCCAAAATTCTTTATCTATGCATTGAAATAATTTCTGAAAACCCGTGTTGTACCATAGTGGTGTGTATTTTAGTGCTCCTCTCAAGCCCAATATTCTTTTATATAACTTCCAGGTTTTACTTAGAGCCTGACAAATGGGTAGTCTTCTAAAGGCTTCAGTTTCCATTTGGCCCGATTCCAGTATCTCGTATATGCTATTGGCAGTTCCATTAATCTTATTAATCAAGTTTTTAATAATAATATTCATGTTGCCTTCCGCTATCATTCATTAAACATTTTGTCTGACGACTCGTTCTCCAGCCACTTGCTGTCAGATAGTTTGGTCTCCGGCCCATCTCTTTCTCCCCTGAACAGACTTATAAGCTGATTTATGGCTGATTACCAAATCATAGTTGAACTTTGAATTGCTGGCTTGTGATGTCAGCACGTCCTCACGCTGGACGGGCACGGTTATCAGTGATGACATCACCACATCTGCCCAGCTTGATGACTTTACCACAGCGCACAAGAATTGGCACATTTTCTTCAATCAAGATGACCAAGACGGCCTCTCCGCAATCAAATGGATGAGGTGAGTATGTATTTTATTGTTTTAACCCCTGATTAACCCCCAGATAGGCTGAATGTGACTCAGATGCCACGTTCGGCATTGAACGCGGCATATGAGTGGTTAAATGATGGGGGCGGTGTGATTACCGTTCCCCATTATTGCACCCGCTCCATACAATGGAATGCGATTTGTCATGAAGTGACGTCACTAGTAGAGGCACTACTAATAAAATAATAATAAAATAGTAATAATAGTAATAATAATATTTTGAACAGTGGCTTGGTGCTTAGCTTCTAAGATAGTTCACCATTCAAATATCAAAATATTCAGTTTTAGTCTGGAATTGACCAATGGTGTTGAATTTTCTAAGACTTAAGACTAAGGCCCCATTCACACGACCGTATGTACATTTCCGCATCTTATCCGCAATTTTGCAGATAAGATGCGGAACATACGGACCCATTAATTTTTCCATAGGAGAAAAAAAATGCGGAATGCACACCGTGTGCATTCTGCATCCGTATATTATGTAAGTTCTCCCGCAAAAAATATAAAGCATGTCCTATACTTGTCCGCACGCACGGACAAGTATAGGCATTTTGAATGGGGCACCCGGCCGTGTGTTCCGAGCGGTGCGGAACACATGCCGGGCACCCCCCCCCCTATTACGGTCGTGTGAATGGGGCCTTAATGTTAAAACATGAACATTTCTTTGAGTAGCCTGTAGATGCCCTGACACAGGCTTTAGAGGAAAAGTCGATACCTCATATTTTCCTTACATCGCATCTTGGTTAGACTGATGGCAGTTTACTTTCCACTATATTTCATCATATTGTAAAGTTAGTATTATAGAATTTATGTAGGAACACTTTTTCCATCACTGGCTTGGACTTTTGACTAAGAGCTGCTGAATGGTAAATTAGATGGAGAAATGGAACTTCTGTTTATAACCAGTAATGAAACTGCTGTCTGATCAGTGCCTCCTGACGTCAACGTTTTCAGCATCTGTACTCCTGAAATCTCACATATAAGTTGTAGCCATTTATACGATGTCTCCCATGTGGCTGTCTTCATTAGTTGCAGTTGCTTATAAGGGTGAAGTGGGATTATTACTTTTCAATGAAGGAAACAGCTAATGGGATACTGTTCTGTTTCTTATGCAAAAAGAGACTCCATCGACAAGTGGTGTCACTTAGGCGAGGATCACAACTGTGGCAGAGGTTCCAGCAGAAGTCTTCACAGATTCCTCCAAAAATTCCTGACAAAAATGCAAAATCTAGCAACATTTTGTCCAGCAGAATTCTGAAATCCATAATGGATAATTCTGTTGATTATAGTTAATGGGATTCGGCAGCCACCTTTGGTGTCCCATAACCAGAACAGATTCAACCTCGCCTTACTTTTTCATAGTACATTGCGTATGAAATAGCACAAAATAAATGAATATTTCCTACATTATATGATTACAGGTGTGTACTGCTGCAAAATAACATTACATACATGTATTTAGGCAAAACAGCAGCCATACATTATTCTGGAAATCCACGCCATAGAAAACAGGGTTTACGCCATGGGGTTAGTCAATGGCAACGTGTAAAAATAAGTGCTCCAGCAGAAGCCACCAAAGCCTCAGACAATAAGGAATACATTTATATATGTCATCTTACCTGACATCTCCCGTATGGTAAAGTCTGTGGGGGGAATTTATCATGAGGAGAATATTTGAAGTCAGTTTTGCTGGTTGTTTGCTAAATTTGGCTTATCCTTAAACCTAACACTTCTTTCTAAAGAAGCTACTCAATATTTCCTACTCCACTCTCCTCCTTGAGTGAGATTGCAACTCTTTTAAAAATAGTCTCAATGATAAATCTGGAGTGAAACTCATTAACATAGGTAACCACACCCACTTTTCTGCCTATATTACAAAACTGGAGTGAGTGGTGTTCAAATGCAAAAAGTTGCAAAATTTTGAGCATGTCCGTGTAAGAAGTCACAGATTTTTACGCAAACGTCACAAAGGCCCTATTTTGCGACTTTTTGATGACAGAATTCTGGAGTGAAGAAATGATAAATCAGTGTCTATGTCTGGGATCTTACCATCTGATAGTATGGACAGAACACTATCAACTGTTCTAATGTGCAGGGACACAACCAAGTGATGAAATGTATATCTGGCATTTTTGTCTTTTAAAATATCCCTTATTTCTTGGGATATTGACTAATAGTAGAAGGTCAAAATGCTATAGACTTTTAATATTCTGGTTTTGTAAAAAACAAAATCCATCCATTTGCAGTGTGTATAGAATCACTTGATATAGACTCTCAGAAAAAGTCTGGCTGCAGTGTTTTAGCCCAAAAGAGAAAATGCAGCTTAATGATGTGTGTGAAAGCACCATGATATGCAAGTGCATCTCAATAAATTAGAATATCATCAAAAAGTTTTTTTTTTCTGTAATTCAGTTCAAAAAGTGAAACATATACAGTACAGACCAAAAGTTTGGACACACCTTCTCATTCAAAGAGTTTTCTGTATTTTCATGACTATGAAAATTGTAGATTCACACTGAAGGCATCAAAACTATGAATTAACACATGTGGAATTATATACTTAACAAAAAAGTGTGAAACAACTGTAAATATGTCTTATATTCTAGGTTCTTCAAAGTAGCCACCTTTTGCTTTGATTACTGCTTTGCACACTCTTGGCATTCTCTTAATGAACTTCAAGAGGTAGTCACCTGAAATTGTATTCCAACAGTTTTGAAGGAGTTCCCAGAGATGCTTAGCACTTGTTGTCCCTTTTGCCTTCACTCTGTGGTCCAGCTCACCCCAAACCATCTCGATTGGGTTCAGGTCTGGTGACTGTGGAGGCCAGGTCATCTGGCATAGCACCCCATCACTCTCCTTCTTGGTCAAATAGCCCTTACACAGCCTGGAGGTGTATGTGGGGGTCATTGTCCTGTTGATAAATAAATGATGATCCAACTAAACGCAAACCGGATGGAATAGCATGCCACTGCAAGATGCTGTGGGAGCCATGCTGTTTCAGTATGCCTTCAATTTTGAATAAATCCCCAGCAGTGTCACCAGCAAAGCACCCCCACACCATCACACCTCCTCCTCCATGCTTCACGGTGGGAACCAGGCATGTAGAGTCCATCCGTTCACCTTTTCTGTGTCGCACAAAGACACGGTGGTTGGAACCAAAGATCTCAAATTTGGACACATCAGACCAAAGCACAGATTTCCATTGGTCTAATGTCCATTCCTTGTGTTCTTTAGCCCAAACAAGTCTCTTCTGCTTGTTGCCTGTCCTTAGCAGTGGTTTCCTAGCAGCTATTTTACCATGAAGGCCTGCTGCACACAGTCTCCTCTTAACAGTTGTTGTAGAGATGTGTCTGCTGCTAGAACTCTGTGTGGCATTGACCTGGTCTCTAATCTGAGCTGCTGTTAACCTGTGATTTCTGAGGCTGGTGACTCGGATGAACTTACCCTCCGCAGCAGAGGTGACTCTTGGTCTTCCTTTCCTGGGGCGGTCCTCATTTGAGCCAGTTTCTTTGTAGCGCTTGATGGTTTTTGTGACTGCACTTGGGGACACTTTCAAAGTTTTCCCAATTTTTTGCGGACTGACTGACCTTCATTTCTTAAAGTAATGATGGCCACTCGTTTTTCTTTACTTAGCTGCTTTTTTCTTGCCATAATACAAATTCTAACAGTCTATGCAGTAGGACTGTCAGCTGTGTATCCGCCTGACCTCTGCCCAACACAACTCATGGTCCCAACCCCATTTATAAGGCAAGAAATCCCACTTATTAAACCTGACAGGGCACACCTGTCAAGTGAAAACCATTTCAGGTGACTACCTCTTGAAGCTCATCAAGAGAATGCCAAGAGTGTGCAAAGCAGTAATCAAAGCAAAAGGTGGCTACTTTGAAGAACCTAGAATATAAGACATATTTTCAGTTGTTTCACACTTTTTTGTTAAGTATATAATTCCACATGTGTTAATTCATAGTTTTGATGCCTTCAGTGTGAATCTACAATTTTCATAGTCATGAAAATACAGAAAACTCTTTGAATGAGAAGGTGTGTCCAAACTATTGGTCTGTACTGTATATTATATAGAGTCATTAAAAACAGAGTGAACTTTTTCAAGTGTTTATTTATGTTAATGTTGATGATTACGGCTTACAGCCAAGGAAAACCCAAAATTCATTATCTCAGAAAATTTGAATAATTAACCCAAAACACCTGCAAAGGCTTCCTAAACCTTTGAAAAGGTCCCTTAGTCTGGTTCAGTAGGCGACACAATCATGAGGAAGGCTGCTGACTTGACAGATGTCCAGAAGGCTGTCACTGACACACTCCACCAGGAGGGTAAGCCACAAAAGGTCATTGCTAAAGAAGCTGGCTTTTCACAGAGTGCTATATCAAAGCATATTAATGGAAAGTTGAGTGGAAGGAAAAAGGGTGGTAGAAAAAGGTGCACAAGCAACAGGGAGAACCGCAGCCTTGATTGTTAAGAAAAGGCCTTTTCTTAAATTTGGGGGAGATTCACAAGCAGTGGACTGCTGCTGGAGTCAGTGCTTCAAGAGCCACCACACACAGACGTATCCAGGACATGGGCTACAAGTGTCGCATTCCATGTGTCAAGCCACTCATGACCAATAGACAACACCAGAAGCGTCTTACCTGGGCCAAGAAGAAAAAGAACTGGACTGTTGCTCAGTGGTCAAATGTGTTGTTCTCAGATGAAAGTAAATTTTACATTTCATTTGGAAATCAAGGTCCCAGAGTCTGGAGGAAGAGTGGAGAGGCACTCAATCCAAGCTGCTTGAGGTCTAGTGTGAAGTTTCCACAATCAGTGATGGTTTGGTGAGCCATGTCATCTGCTGGTGTAGGTCCACTGTGTTTTATCAAGACCAAAGTCAGTGCAGCCGTCTACCAGGAAATTTTAGAGCACTTCTTGCTTCCCTCTGCCGACAAGCTTTTTGGAGATGGAATTTTTATTTTCCAGCAGGACTTGGCACCTGTCCACACAGCCAAAAGTACCAATACCTGGTGTAATAACCACAGTATCACTGTGCTTTGATTGGCCAGCAAACTTCCCTGACCTTAACCCCATAGAGAATCTATGGGGTATTGTCAAGAGGAAGATAAGAGACACCAGACCCAACAATGCAGATGAGCTGAAGGCTGCTATCAAAGCAACCTGGGCTTCCATAACACCTCTGCAGTGCCACAGGCTGATCGCCTCCATGTCACGCTGCATTGATGCAGTCATTCATGCAAAAGGAGCCCCAACCAAGTATTGAGTGCATTTACTGCACATACTTTTCATTTGGCCAACAGTTCTGTGTTTTAAAAAAAATTACAGTTGGTCTAATATAATATTATAATTTTCTGAGATAATGAATTTTGGATTTTCCTTGGCTGTAAGCCACAATCATCAACATTAACAGAAATAAACACTTGAAAATGTTTACTCTGTTTATAATGACTCTATATAATATACAGTACAGACTAAAAGTTTGGACACACCTTCTCATTTAAAGAGTTTTCTGTATTTTCATGACTATGAAAATTGTAGATTCACACTGAAGACATCAAAACTATGAATTAACACATGTGGAATTATATACTTAACAAAAAGTTTGAAACAACTGAAAATATGTCTTATATTCTAGGTTCTTCAAAGTATCCACCTTTTGCTTTGATTACTGCTTTGCACACTCTTGGCATTCTCTTGATGAGCTTCAAGAGGTAGTCACCTGAAATGGTTTTCACTTGACAGGTGTGCCCTGTCAGGTTTAATAAGTGGGATTTCTTGCCTTATAAATGGGGTTGGGACCATGAGTTGTGTTGGGTAGAAGTTAGGTGGATACACAACTGATAGTCCTCCTGAATAGACTGTTAGAATTTGTATTATGGCAAGAAAAAAGCAGCTAAGTAAAGAAAAACGAGTGGCCATCATTACTTTAAGAAATGAAGGTCAGTCAGTCCGAAAAATTGGGAAAAACTTTGAAAGTGCCCCCAAGTGCAGTCGGAAAAACCATCAAGCGCTACAAAGAAACTGGCTCAAATGAGGACCGCCCCAGGAAAGGAAGACCAAGAGTCATCTCTGCTGTGGAGGATAAGTTCATCCGAGTCACCAGCCTCAGAAATCGCAGGTTAACAGCAGCTCAGATTAGAGACCAGGTCAATGCCACACACGGTTCTAGCAGCAGACACATCTCTACAACAACTGTTAAGAGGAGACTGTGTGCAGCAGGCCTTCATGGTAAAATAGCTGCTAGGAAACCACTGCTAAGGAGAGGCAACAAGCAGAAGAGACTTGTTTGGGCTAAAGAACACAAGGAATGGACATTAGACCAATGGAAATCTGTGCTTTGGTCTGATGAGTCCAAATTAGAGATCTTTGGTTCCAACCACTGTGTCTTTGTGCGAAGCAGAAAAGGTGAACGGATGGACTCTACATGCCTGGTTCCCACCGTGAAGCATGGAGGAGGAGGTGTGATGGTTTGGGGGTGCTTTGCTGGTGACACTGTTGGGGATTTATTTAAAATTGAAGGCATACTGAAACAGCATAGCTACCACAGCATCTTGCAGTGGCATGCTATTCCATCCGGTTTGCGTTTAGTTGGACCATCATTTATTTATCAACAGGACAATGACCCAAAACACACCTCCAGGCTGTGTAAGGGCTATTTGACCAAGAAGGAGAGTGATGGGGTGCTACGCCAGATGACCTGGCCTCCACAGTCACCAGACCTTAACCCAATCGAGATGGTTTGGGGTGAGCTGGACCGAAGAGTGAAGGCAAAAGGGCCAACAAGTGCTAAGCATCTCTGGGAACTCATCCAAGAGTGTTGGAATACCATTTCAGGTGACTACCTCTTGACGCTCATCAAGAGAATGCCAAGAGTGTGCAAAGCAGTAATCAAAGCAAAAGGTGGCTACTTTGAAGAACCTAGAATATAAGACATATTTTCAGTTGTTTCACACTGTTTTGTTAAGTATATAATTCCACATGTGTTAATTAATAGTTTTGATGCCTTCAGTGTGAATCTGCAATTTTCATAGTCATGAAAAACAGAAAACTCTTTGAATGAGAAGATGTGTCCAAACTTTTGGTCTGTACTGTATGTGTATTTTTTGAATTGAATTACTGAAAAAAAAAACTTTTTGATAATATTCTAATTTATTGAGATGCACTTGTATGTTATGCTTACCTAGTGAAGAGGATTGGAAAAAAGCAATCAAATGCAACCATACATACAGATAGCAGACATTATCTTGACCTGCAACACACACTACGGCATTAATGTAGCATAGTTGCACAGTTCACTTAGGGCACCACTCATTTACTTTTTTATTGAAGAGATCATATTACGTAAATTGCATGACAAACTGTAGACTACTTATAGTATCATTAATTTTTTATTCTTACTTAAAGGAAACCTGTTATTATTGGTAGTTAAAGAAATAATCTATGTATAGTTGCATGGGAAAATATTCATGTAACTAGGTATTTATTGATTTAAATGGTCACTGTACTTTCACATGACTTCTTATTAATCAATAGCATAGCTGAATACCAGAAGCTTTATAGTATATCTTATCAGAGAAAAAATGTCTTGTTCTAGCATTATGAGCAGTTCTCCTCCTCATTTCCTAAACTAAAATTTTCTCAGAAATTTTTGAAAAATCCATCACGTGAGAAATAGATTACAGTGGTTACCTGCTCACTGAAGGATCAAGTCTATGGGAAGAGGAGAGGGAAGGAGGAGGGGGGAGAGGGGGAACATGTGAGAGAGTTAAGAGGCATGTGTATAGAGACTCCACCCACCAGCTCAAAGACAATTAAAAATTAGAGAGACCACTGCTAAATGCTAGACAGAAGTCATAAACCAATAGGTGGTCCTGTGCAAAGACAGCTATATTTAAATGCCCGTATACAGAGCAGGCTCCTGTAAAAACATATACATGTATTTTCTCAGCGCCTTCTAGTGTGTAACTGACTACCAGCAGACTGGGTATCAGGTTAAACAAGACAGATTTACTTTAAAAATGTAATAATACATATTATTATAGGACTGTGATGGTTGTTATTTCTATTCTTTTCTGCCCTGGAGTGCAGATTGAGAACTCTGTCCACATCTAGGTTTTTCCTGCACTGTGGCACCATCAGACACTGGCTATACAAGGAACTGCATCCAGCTCCATTAACTTCAATAGAGCCATGCTACCGTAGAGCAAATGGTCAGAGCGTTATTGTGCAAGGAAAAACAATGAATTCAGTTTCAGACTCTATATGGGCCCCTAAGGTTGCAACCCCCCCCCATCATAAACTGATGGCATTATCCTAGCAATATGCCATAACTTTGTAAAAGTAATCCTTTAATAGACTGTAATAGACACAAGGGACACTATAGCCAATTACACCTGAGGTCAGTGGAATATGTCACTGCTCATCCGACACCCGGCACCCCCGCCGATCAGCTGTTTGAAGAGGAGGCGCGCGCCGTATCAGCGCTGCCTCCTCTTCACTGTTTACATGCTGGCCGTAACAGGGGTAGTGGTGAGTAGGTGTAATTACACCTAACTGCCCCATTCATTTCAATGGGAAGAATCGCTCCCATACAAGTCTATGGAAGCGATTCTTCCCATTGAAATGAATGGGGCAGTTAGGTGTAATTACACCTACTCACCACTACCCCCGTGTCGGCCAGCATGTAAACAGTGAAGAGGAGGCAGCGCTGGTACGGCGCGTGCCTCCTCTTCAAACAGCTGATTGGCGGGGGTGCCAGGTGTCGGACCCCCGCATATCTGATATTAATGACCTATCCTGAGGATAGGTCATCAATATATATAACTCGGAGAACCCCTTTAATGATGTATGATGTGCACTAACACATTTTCCAGGGTCCAAAATCTTATCATTCTTATACCTTAAAAGGTTAACAAATTAAAGAGAGTGTAATTTCAGAAGCATAAAGGATAGAGTTGCCATGGAAATATCTACCCACGGAGGGCGAGATGCAGAACACAGGAAGAAGAGAAGAATGAGGATGCAAGAATGTTGCCCATGGATGTCACATTCCCGTGACTAAACGGATATTTTTCAGATTTAGAATGTTTTGAGATATGGACACTGCACACTTTCAAACATATAAAAACACTGGGATCTTATGACACAGAATTAGTGCTTGGAGACCTCTGCTTTAATTCTCACTTTATACGTGAGCTGATCACAGCAATGATTATTCCTGTCCAAATAGACTGTTCCAATATCCACTAGGACCTAAATAACCACCTTCCTGTCCCTCCTCCTACAGCATTCCAGTGTTCTTCCCTCTCTGTGTCTTATTACCTAGATTAGCTTTGGTACTTGCCCAATAATGCCTGAGCCAATGGACTTGATGTTTGGCCGTTTTTCATCATGTTTAACCTCTTCAATGCTGATAATAGAGCTGACAAATGGAAAAGGCTCCAAAAACACTGACATAAATATATTATATTTTAATGCATTTTAACATTGTAAAAACTAGTTAACGTTAACTTATGTACATTCCAAAATTATGTCTAGCAGATCTCCAGTGTGTTCTCCAAAAACTGGGCCACAAATAGCATAATACACAACAGAATAGAAAATGTATGAGAGATTGCAGGGATGCAAAAAAAATGTTGTCTTTAAATGGTCACTAACCTTTCAACCAGTTTTGCACAAATAGTACAAGTGAATATAAGAATCTTTGTAGCATGCCATATCAGAGAGAATATCTCTTTCTCTGTGTATCAGGCTTTTCACTTGCTATGCTAAATCTGAGTTGAGACCCTAGACAGACTGTTAACTCACTGAAAGATCAGAGTATAGCTGCCCATAGACAACTATTAAACTGGAAGTGGGAGGAATGAGCTGCTAGAGGGAGAAAGAGGCATTTTATCTGATAAGCTGTTTTATAAATTGTTTTTATATTTACACATGATTTATGCACATTCTATAATGCAATTCTGCAACAATATCAGTGATAGAAAACCACCAGACCATCAGATTATCTTGGATTACACAGTCATGGATGGACAGCAGGATTTTATAACTTTCCCCTCCACCAGGGTGGTCTTACTGCACATGGTTTTGTCTTTATCTAGGGAGCCTTCTTTAGTGTCCTTATGTAGTGAGCCTCTCCAATGGCTTCTATGCCTAGTATGGCATAGCAAAAAGTATACAAAGCAAAGTGTCAGGTTGAGTGTTTTGTCCCTATGGTAAGTATGGCACTGTTTTAGTTTCAGTGCATTCGGAAAGTCCTCAGCCCTTTTAACTTTATTTACGTTTTGTAATGTTGTGACCTTGTGCTAAAATTAAAAAAATCCCCCCATTAATCTGCACTAAATACTCCATTATGACAAAGTGAAAACAGAATTTTAGAAATATGGTGTAGTTGCAAGGAGGAAAGAACTGCCTGTAGAACCCAGAGACAGAATAGTTTGGAGGCACAGATCTGGAAAAGGGTACAAAAAAATTCTGCCATGCTGAAAGTTCCCAGGAGCACGGTGGCCTCCATGAATCTTAAATCGAAGAAGTTTGGAACAACCAGGACTCTTCCTAGAGCTGGCTGCCCCAGTAAACTATGTAATTAGTGGAAAAGGCCTTGGTAATAGAGGTGACCAAAAACCCAACGGTCACTCTGTCTGAGCTCCAAAGATCCTGTGTGCAAATGGGAAAAACATTAGAAGGTCAACCATCACTGCAGCAATCCACCAATCTAGGCTTTATGTCAGATTGGTCAGAAAGAAGCTTTTCCTCAGTAAAATACACTTGAAAGTTTGCAAAAAAAGCACCTAAAAGACTTTCAGAAACAAGATTCTCTGGTGTGATGAAAAAAAGAACTTTTTAGCCTCAATTCTAAACATCATGTTTAGAGGAAACCAAGCACTGCCCAATACCATCCCTACACTGAAGCATAGCAGTGAGGGAATCATGCTGTGGGGGTGTTTCTCAGTGGATGGGACAGGGAGACTGGTAAGGGTTGGGGGAAAGCTGAATGGAGAAAGGTACAGAGATGTTCTTAATGAAAACCTGATTCAGGGTGATCTAGACCTCAGACTGGGACGGAGCTTCACCTTCCAACAAGACAATAACCCTAAGCACACAGCCAAGACAACACAGGAGTGTCTTAGCAACAGCTCTGGAAATGTTTTTGAGTGGCCCAGCCAGAACTCTGACTTGAACACAATCAAACATCTCTGGAGAGACATGAAAATATTTGTCCACTGACAGTCCCCATCCAATCTGACAGAGCTTGAAAGGATTTGTAGAGAAGAACGGTAGGAAATCCCAAAATCCAAGTATGCAAATCTTGTGGTATCATCCCCAAGACTGGAGGCTGTAATCCCTGCCAAAGGGGCTTTAACTAAATATTGAGTAAAGGGTCTGAATACTGTCAATGCAAGATTTTAGCTTTTGCTTTTCAATAAATTAGCAAAGATTTGGAACACTGTGGTTTCACTTTATCATTATGGGGTACTGAGTTCAGAATGGTGAGGAACAAATAGTTATTTTTATACCTTAGCACAACAAAAACATATTAAAAAATGTGAAAAAATGTGAAAAGGTCCAAAGACTTTCCAAATGTACTGTATATGGAATATAGATAACTTATGTGCCTTTATTTAATCAGTTTATAAATTGCAAAATTTTGCAGCAAATATAGACCATTTACCAGCATCCATTGAGTCTCACAATTTATCATTTTAAATTATCCTCTTTTGCTAATGTATATTTATTGCAAATTACACTACATGTTATAGGCATCAGAATAACCTTTTTCTTAGCCGGTAATAATTGCATTGATATGAATTATCTGTTTCCTAGAAAGATCTATATTAAAGAAGGCTGAAGTGATAGTGTAAGCACAAAGTATCTGCGTTGGTGATCTTCTTATCATCTTAAAATGTATAAAGAAAAAAACAAAGTGTAAACCCGTTTAGGTAAATGTAGGATACACATGGGTATAATCTTGTGTCCAATCTAGGGGTTTACTTCAGTTTATACAATCTTAATAGCTTTAATAATATGATTATCTATGTAAATATGTATTTTCTAATCAGAAACTCTATTTTCATATTACTTATCATTACTTTAATCATAATGGAACCACAAGGTTTCATATTTCATATGACTCAAGAATTAAGCAGGGCACAGTCTTTACCATAAAGGCTGATATGGTTAAAATTAAAGTCGGTGGAATAATATACATTCCATTTTAGAGTGGCTATATAAAGCTGTCATTCTCTGTTTGTTGAGTGCAGACGTTTAGAATAGGTTTTTGCATGGCTAGCCGTTTCTAACCTTCTTTGAACTACAGTACTGTGATGTGGCGTAATGGACTGAAAAGATTTCCTTTTTAAAAATGCTAAACATCATAGCCTACAGTAAGTATAAAGGTTATTCACCCTGACACTGCGTATTGCCATGGGATCAGTAAACCACCAGAAGACCCAACAGTTCAAAGTAATTTAAAGGGCTGCCTAGGCTTATGGGCTGTTGGGAATCACTAGTTATTATCTAGTTATTAAGGACAGGACAAGATACCAAAAATAAAAATTCTACATAACAGACTGTACCCCTTAAAGGGTTTGCCCCGCATAAAAGATTTTCTACAATTTTCAAACCAGCACCTAGGTCTGAATACTTTTGTAATTGCATGTAATAAAAATGTATCATAGCCACTGAGTTTAGTTTTGACTTGTTTTTTTCTTATTTCTTTGACCTGCTCACTGAGATGGACACACATGCTCTGTTTCATCCTTCAACTGCCTCCTGAGTTGTGATAGGGAGAGCATGGACACACACCCTGATCTTCAGCAGAAAAGACACTCCCCTTGAGCTGGCAGCTTGATATAAATTTAGCAGAGCAATGAACTGAAAGATCTGTGGACCCATGTGAACCACAGGCCTGGTTCTGAACATCACTTTTGTCAAAATAAATGAGGCATGGATCCATGACACATTTCACATACCATTGGCTGAAGCCGATGAATAGATCTACCATTTCTTATGGTGGCTATTTATCCCCAGCCTCATCATGCCACTGCCACTTTCTATCTGCCTACAATCATGTTACATGCTGTATGGCTAGTGCCGCCACTGCTGCAGCTGATACTTTTTCTCCTACCCCTACATAGCCGCCACTACTACTATGACACATCCACTGCCTTGTCTATTCCATGCTGTGTTGCTACTGTTCTCGTTACTACTGCTGTCAAATACCACTACATACACAACTTAACTTTTCCACATCCACACTATATTACTGCTGCTCCCAAATAAAAGTGAGAATTTTTGCAGGCTTGTTTAGAACAAGCCATTGTTTCTTGCAACACTACCATTTGTGTGTAAAAATATGGGCAGGCATATGCCTCCATTAAGGCATAATTTTGGACACTTGTTCATAACAAGCAATTGCTTCTTCTGACAGTACCGTGTGTATTTATAAACACAGGCAAGTATCTGATACCGTTAAGGCATAATGTTTTGGGGAAAAACACACATGTATGTTTAAACAGAATGAACCTTGTGTGTGTTTAAACAAAATCTACCATCAATAAGGACATTTTTTGGAAAGTTTTTTAATTAAAAAAAAAAACATAATGTGACAGTGCAGTGTGTTTTTAAACATGCTGTTTGTTAACATTGTCAACCATGCATTTACTGATTGCTATATCTGTCAGTGTCACTCTGACATACTTTGCTATTGCTGTCATTGCATTAAAGAGCTTAAAAGGGGTTGGGAGGGAGCAAAAAAAAAAGAAGCAGGGCTGTGGAGTCGGAGTTGGAATCGGTATAAAATGGACGGACTCCGACTCCTAAAATATATCATAAATTGGTACAGTTAGTTCAATGCAGTATGTGCTGAATATATTTTCATAAGAATTTGGGAAATTATGAAATGTCCTATAAATGTCTGTTCTATTCCTGATGTAAGGATCTTCAGCTGAGATAACTGTGTGCTGCCTTTTATGTAGATGATTAGAAGTGAAACTCCTCTGCTACAGATCAGAGGAAAAAGGCCCTGGAAAGGAATGGCTGGACTCATCTCAGATCTACTAGAGAAAACAGGATTACATAGGTTTTCTCACTAGTTACAAAGATTAGTTTTCAACATAAAGGGACAGTTAAAAGAAGACATTTTCTAAATACAGTGTTCAGTAGATTTTTGATTTAGTCGTGAACTATAGACAGTTCGGCAGGTATCTCACTGTAAACAGGTTTCTATGGTAACCTGCAGACCAGAAAGACTGTTATTTGATTGGCTGAGAGCAGTGAAGAATGATGGGACTGAGCTCTGAGTGTTTACATGCAGTAAGCAAAAGGTCCAAGTGTTGTGAGGACTGAGAAGCATGGCTTTACCTGATCACAATCTCCTGCTCTGTCAGAGTAAGTTAATATATGCTAATAACTGCTTGAGACACCCCCCCTCCAGCCTGAGGAGACAGAGTGAGTGCAAACTGCCTATCAGCCAGTGAATCAACCTGCTGAGAAAACCTCTTTAAGGCAAGCACTTCTTAGTATATCTAAACTTTTAATAAACTGTGCATAAATCAATTGTCCAGTGCACGTTCTCTCTGTATGCTTTATGTTTTAGTTTGCTTTTCCTCTGATGTAAAACACCTAGGGCCTTATGTATGAAAACTGTTTAGGTGTAGAAGTTTCTTTGTTGCCCATAGAAACCAATCAGAGCTCCCCTTTCATTTCATATAGTGCTCCGGAGAAATGAAAGGGGAGCTCTGATTGGTTGCTATAGGCAACAAAGAAATTCTTAGACCTAGACAGTTTTCATACATCAGGCCCTTAGTGAGTTGTACCCAGAGAAAAGCCTGATACTGGAAGTTCAGAGTAAAGATATCCACTATAACATATGTCATGACAAAAACGTTTGTAATATATCTGTACTATTGATTTATGCAAAGTTTGTTTAAAGCTATCACTTAAACATGTGCCATGTATGAGGGAGTTGGAGTCCGATTGGGAGTTAGAGTCGGGAGTCGGAGTCGGACTTAGGAGAAATTAAGGAGTCGGAGTTGGAGTCGGGGCTTTGGCTTACCGACTCCACAGCCCTAATTAGAAGGACAAAACAATGAATAAATAAAGAGAGAAAGGCAAGTCAGAAAAAATATGAGTTGTAGGAGGCCTCCAAGAGTCATATAGCAATTTTCAGATAAATCAATCTACTTTCAATTTAGGTAGAATCGATTCAGACTCAAAATACATTTTTTGACAGATTTCAAGAAATGTGTTCATCTCTATCGCTGAATACTGCATCAGATGTCAGATGGCAGTCTGTGAGCATTCACAGAATAATGACTGGTATGAACAGCAGTCTTTATCCCGCAGAAGGAACTTCACAGCAAAATATGGATTGTATATCTAAGGCTACTTTCACACTAGCGTTTTAAAATTCCGGTATTGAGTTCCGTCATAGGGGCTCAATACCGGAATAAAACGCTTCAGTTTTGTCCCCATTCATTGTCAATGGGGACAAAACTGAACTGAAGACAACGGAATGCTCCTGAAAGCATTCCGTTCCGTCTTCAGACCGGAGAACAAACCGCAGCATGCTGCGGTTTGCTCTCCGGTCCAGGCATCCGCACCAAGACGGATCCGGAATGACCCCCAATGCAAGTCAATGATGACGATTCCACCAGGCGCCCAGCAGAGGGCGCTGTGGGGAATCGTGACCTGTGTGAGCCGTCCTGACGCTCCGAAGACCTGCCGGGGAGCATGTAAGTATGTATGTGTGTTTGTATGTCTATATGTGTGTGTATGTTTATGTGTATGTATATGTATGTACTGTGTGACATGTGTGGGGCCGGAGCGCGGTTCCGGCTCCACACATGTCACTGCGGCAGGCCTGATCCGGCAGCACCCTTCACCTGCCGGATCAGGCCTGCCGCCAGTGTGAAAGTAGCCTAAAAGGATTAATAACATGTTCCCAAAGATTCAGTGAACGCTACTCCAAATAGAGTAATTATATTTCAGTGAACAAATATTCAACACTAAAGATAAGAATATGATAAAGTGTGCAATCAATCGTCCCAGGAGACACATGGCCTGAGAGATAACCTTTGTATGCACACAATAAGTTAATTGCTTCATTTTAACAAAACTCTTTCATCTCATACAGTTTTGACCAAAATAATAAAAAATCACCAAGTCTTAAAACTGCAGAATAATTTTGATTCAAAGTAACTCTTAACCAAAAGCAAAAGGAATATATAAACCAAAACTTCCTTTCTCAGACAAATAGATTAGGCTTGTTGCTTGTTAGTAAGAAAATAGCTCTTGTTCCCATTCCCTCCGAGGAACTCTGCATGAGGGGAATAGATATAATGAGAATGCATTTAATGAAACCAGTCTGTTGGAATTTCAAAGACTGCTTTAAAATGCCACATAAAACACAAGTCTTATTCAAGCCCCTGTCACTGACTTTGAACTTGTTTCCATATACAGAATGTGCAGATGAGAGAGAGAATTTTACACACTGCCAAAGCTAAATTTATTGTGTTAAAATGAAAAAGTTACATTCTGACAAAGTTATCTGCAGATACTTGTACAAGGGCCCACATTTGTGTAAAATGTGGTTTACACAAGCACAGGTTGTCAGGATGTCAAGTTATTATGACATTTGTTATGTCACCTGAGATTTTATCTCTAGGAAATGTCTAGAGTACTGTATCTGTGGTGCTATGTAGAGATTTTCCCAAAAAATTCAATTTGATCTGAATTATTTCATCATGAAACGGGTTAAAAATCAGCTAGGCTGCAGGGATAGTGTATCTCATACAGTGAAGAAACATGTATAGCTAGTCCACTGTGGCAGTGAAACAGTTACTGTGCGTCAGTAAGACAGGCAGGTGTAAGGCGTCACTCATAGATTCAGTTCACACTTCACTGTTCTGTTACATGCTGATACAAGTAGTGGACCCAAGACAGGGTGGAGAGGGTGTCAGGCTGTCAGCAGTCAGTTCGTCTTGACGTCACTGTTTCATTTTTCCCTTCTTCTGATTGTCAGAAGAACAACCCCAAAAACTATTCCTGTCTTTTGAGCATCTGCCTTCACACGATCAGTAATTGATCAGTATTGGTAAGGCCAAAAAAACAGGAGTGGGTCGAAAATAGAGATGACACGTGATGTGAATATTTGCATGTTTCTGTGTTTTGTACCCCCTCCTGCTTTTGGCTTTCAAATCATGAACAAATCCTGATGCAAAACACTGACTATGTGATATAGGCCTTATGCTTAATTCGCATAGGTTTTGGCTATTTGCCTCTGAAATCACTTTTATTCAGATAAAAAAGATGCAGGACTTTTATTGCTTCAATCACACGGTCAGTATTTGATCAGTTTTTGATGGGAATATTTGCATGTCTTCTGTGTTTTGTACCCACTCCTGCTTTTAGCTTCCAAATCATGAGCAAATCCTGATGCAAAATACTTACCGTGTGATACACGCCTTATGGATGCTCCAAAGACAAGATCCGTTGTGTTTTTCATTTTTCAGTCTGACAGATCAGAAGAAGGGTGAAATAAATGGTGATGTCAACAAGGCAAATCAAGGACACTAGTGGCCACGTCACAGAGTGGTGAGGGTGTCAAAAGCATGAGGAGTCAACACAGTGGCCCCATCACAGAGTGATGAGGATGGTAACAGCATAAGGAGCCAACATAGCATCCCAGTCACAGAATGGTGAAGGTGGCAACAGCATGAGGGTCAACAGTCACAGAGTGGGGTGATGAGGGGCAACAGCAGTGGCAGTAACAGCACAGGATAATGGCAGAGGGAGAAGATGGCAGCAGAGGCAGCAGGTGTGTGGCATCAACAGAAAAATGGTTGAAGCACATGGCCAGATTTAATGGGCTATTTTTTTTTACAGCGTTTTGGTGTGGCTGCCAGAATGATCTAGTCTGATGTATCAGGCACTGGCATGTAGAAATTTTGGCTGATCTACGCCTGATTCATATTCAGAAAGGTTAGTCTCAACACTTTGTGTTGAAAAACGAGGTTCAGGTTCTGCTGCATGTACTGCTGGTTCTGGGTGGTTTCTTCAGCAAGCGGGTAAAGAAAAGTGCTCATTAGAGACTTCAGACTTAAGTTGCTGCTGATGGAGCTGGTGCTGCTCCTCCCCTCCCCCTCCAGCAGACATGGCAGTGGAGCAAGAGTGCAGAGGGTCCCCCTGGTAAGACCTTCATGAGGATGGTTGATGACACGCATAGGCATCAACCAATTGACTACATAGGATGTCTTGATAGTAGTTGAGTTTATCCTGGAAAAAAGGCCCCCATTTTGGACCAGTTGCGAGGGTCTAACCTGGTGGAGTACCAGTAGTCATCCTTCTACCGTGGTAATGAGGCTGCCACTAAGCAGGCAACTTGACATGCATCTGGCCATTTGCACAAGGGACTCGAAAGGAATCCCCACCTACATCTCCACTGCATACTGCCATGGGGTGTTTGGGTCCTCTGCCTGGGCTTCCTTATCACCCTTCCAGCTCCTCATGCTTCTCTCCTGTCACTTGTGCAGATAAAACCACCCATTTCTGTATACATTGCTTGTATGTGAATGTCCTCCTCCTCCGCCAGTTCAGCCCCCACAGGACTCAGGTGGCCATGAGATGTAGGTACCACTTCTCCTGTCCCCTGACCAGCCAGATTTATCAGCATCTGCTTACCAGGACGTGAAGGAGATGAATGACATCATTGATCCTGTAGTTCTGGCGACTGACAAATAAAGTGGCCTGAGCAAACAGCAGGTGTTATGCATGAGCTGTCACTGGCTAACGTAGTTACACAGGGAAGTACGCCTGCATCATCAAGAAATCATTCATGGCCTTACTCTGCTCATATAGTCGGTCCAACATGTGGAGGGTAGAGATCCAACGGGTGGGAACTTTGCATATGAGGCAATGTGGGGAACTCTATTCTGCCTTTGCAGCTCAAGGAGGGCATGTTCTGCAGGGTAAGAGTGGTTGAAGTGCATGCACAGTTTCCTGGCCATTTTCAAGAAGTCTTGCAGTTGGGTGGAAGACTTCAGGAACCGCTTTACAATCAGATTAAAGATGTGCAGCATGAAGGGCACCTGGGTCAGCTCTCCTTGATGCAGCACTGACAGGATGTTCTGATCTTCCGATCCGATCTTCATTTGGCGAGGACATACCCAGGATTTGATTTCTTCTTGAAGGACGAGGAGCATTTCCTCCCTGGTGTGACTCCGTTCGCCCAGGCAGGCCAGGTGCAGAATAGCATGACAACGCTGTGCTCTGCATAGGTGGTATGCTGGAAGACCACTTCGAACTATGCCTACAGTGGAGGTTGAGGATGAGCAGGTAGAGGAGGACATTGGGATAGGAATCACAGCTTGAGAATGCGAAGGGGTAGCATTGCCATCACCTGGCCAAATTCCAGGGCAGGAACCACATTTACCCAAAGGTCCATAAAAGATATGTATTGACCTTGGAGCACGTTCAGATTCTGCAAAATTGGATGAGTACACACATTCTGTTATCTTTTTGCAATCGCCTCAGTGATCAATTGCTGGTGAAATGAATGACGAGGAGTACGAGGAGGAGAATCAGGACCAGTAGATCATTGGAAGAAAACACAGTTCCTTTCTGCTGAGGTTGTGGAGCTTTGACCACTGGAAAAGGGTTGCAGGCCTCTAGGAGATGCCTCAGCCTGAATCACAACATTAACTCCATGGTTTTCCCAGGCCACTTTATGGTCACGCTCCATGTGTTGACACAGGGGCGTAGTGCCAACATTGGCACCCTGGCCACGCTTCAGCTTCTTCCCACAGACTTTACAAATGACCACACTGATATCCTCCGGCGAACTGAATGCAAAAATGGCATTTTACCCCCCCCCCTCCCCCCCACTGTCTGCTACTGCCTCTATGAACCTGTGCACTGCTACTGTAGTTGTTTCAGACAGGTAGGCTCCTCAGTAGTAGACGGTCTGCCCTGGGCACACTTGGCTCCAGATCTCACTCTGCTGCCACCCTGCTGTCTGACGCGCAAGCTGCCACCCTCACCCCCTGATGATGCTGATGAAGCCCCCTCTTCACTCGGCTCGCTTGTGCAATTGGCTATGTCATCATCCACTACTGTCTGCACGTCATTGATGTCACCCTCACCAGTCTCATGGCCACATGCCTGACTGCTCGCAACACCTCTAACTGAAAAAATAAAGTGCTTTTTCAACCCAATTACAGAATCAAGGTGTTATAGAATGACTTATCTATAACACAATGTGGACATCCCAAAAGCAGTAGTATTAGAGCACTTTTTCACTCCAATTACGGAATAAAGACGGTATAGAATTTCCTATCTATAACACAATGTGGACACCCCTATAGCAAGAGAATTACACTGCTTTTTAACCCCAATTAGAGAATCAAAGTGTTATAGAATTATGTATGTATAAATGTGGACACCCCAGTAGCAATAGTATTAGATGACTATTTCACTCCAATTACAGAATCAAGGCCTAATGGAATTATCTATAAAACAAGGTGGAAAAACAACTGTAAAAATAGAGCGCTATTTCATTCCAATTACTGAATCAAGCTCTAATGGAATTACTTATGTATATAACAATGTGAACACCCCAATAGCAGTAGTATTAGACAGCTATTTCATCCCAATTACAGAATCAAGACGTTATAGAATTTCTTATCTGTAACACAATGTGGACACCCCAATAGCTGTAGTATTAAACACTATTTTGCCCCAATTACAGAATCACGGCCTAATGAAATTACTTATGTAATTACTTATGCACTTAATCTAATAAAAAATACAGCGCTTTTTCAACCCAATTACAGAATCAATGTGTTAGGCATTATTCACATGACAGTATTTTGGTCAGTGATTTCCTTCAGTGATTGTGAGCCCAAACCAGGATTCGAGCCATCAAATACATAAGGTATAAGGGAAAGATCTGCTCCTGTTCTGAGTTTAGAGCCGCACCTGGTTTTGGCTCAAAATCACTGACGAAAACCACTGACCAAAATACTGACATGTGAATAAGGCCTTATGCAATGACTTATCTACAACACAATGTGGACATACCCAAAAGCAGCAGTATTAGATCACTGTTGTACACCCAAATTACAGAATCAAGGTGTTATAGAATTTCATATCTATAACACAATTATGACACCCCTATAGCAGGAGTATTAGATCGCTTTTTAACCCAAATGAGATAATCAAGGCATTATAGAATTATGTATAACACAACAGTAGTATTAGACAGCTTTTTCACCCCAATTAGTGCATCAAGGTGTAATAGAATTGCTTATCTATTAACCAAGGGCGACGCTGTTTAATTAGTCCCTGTATTCGCCCTATGCTCTCCCTATAGTGTGTAAAAAGTCTCCCTATGATCTCCCTACACTATCCCTGCACTGTCCCTGAACTCATCCTAACTTAAAGTTTACAAATAAAGGCTTTCTTAATCACTGTCTTTAGCACTTGTCACGACTCTCCCTGCACTAAGTTCACAGTAAAATGGCGTAGACCATCACAGGGGTTGGCTAGTTGCTGCTTGGCTGGCTGCATGGCATTATGGGCAATCCCTCTGTCACCCTCTGGTGTGGAGGGTATAGCCACACCAAGCGTAAGAGGGAAGGGAAAAGGACCAAACAAGGGAAACGGTCACCTCCTGTAGGAAACCCTGAAACTAGGCCCTGACTGACTACCAGTATGAACAGGCCTTAGTTGTAGGAGAGTTCATACACAGGAACCTAATAACACCTGACCCTAGAGAACCCTGCCACTAGTGACCGGGGAAGGAGTCAACCCGTTCCTCCAAAAGGACGAACGAACAGGAGACTTCAGAAGGCAAAACCACAACAGGGAAAAGTAGGATAAACACAATAGGGAAAATGACACTTATCTTAATGCAGATATTGCAGCAACCGGATCTCAGCCGAGATCCACACCACACACAACAATGTCAGCAGAAAGTCTAGCCGAACGCCTGCAACCTGATGCAGGCACTTTCGTGACACCATCATTCCCGAACGTCTTACTTTCACTTTTTTAACATGTGCAGCAGCCATTTTAGAAAAAAAATCTGATTTGTTGCCATAAGCACAAGTAAATTCGGATTAGTGCCAAATTGAATTTTTCCTGAAATTCGGATTGAATTCCACTTTGTTAATTTTGATTCGCTAGTGTTATGCATTATCAGGTCATAGTGTCTAGCTAGTTAATAGATCATGAGTAGTGATGAGCGAAGTTATGAAAAAGTCAATTTGCCTGCTTCGCTGAATTTCAGAAAGAAATTTGATTTGTGACGAATCACAATTTGCATTCCTTTGTATGTAGCAGGCGCAATGACGGGGAAATTCAGGATATACCAGTCATATAATATCCAGAAATAGTGTTACCTGGAAAGTAAATAGTGTTATCGGAAAGTGTACATATTTTAAGAATGTCTGTATGAAAGGAAGCAGAAGATATGAAACACTATGGGGGTGGATTGGAATACCTGCTGTATGTGGTAGGAAAGGTAGCTGAAATACAATATGGAAATAGCAGAGCAGGCTGGGCTATGCTGTTACCATAACTCTCAAAGTTTGGAGTGCCCTCATTTTCATCAGCTGCAGTCTATACAAAAGGGTGATAATTGACTTAAATGAAGTCATAAACAGACTATAAGCTCTACTGAATAAAGCACACATTTACTTTGTGGACTAAATACAGGTTTCACAATAAAATAATAAAATCCCACTGCACTCAGTCTATTGTTTAGGGATATGGAACATAGAACTGGAAGAACTGTAGGGTGCACTTCATGGCTGAAATTATAGTAGCAGGACTATATAAAGATTGAGCATACAGATCATGACGTGCATCTGGGAACAATCATCGGAGGATTTGAGATGTGCAAATTAACTGGAAGTGCAATGAACTATATCAATACTTCATTGGTGCTGCTCTTAAAAAACCATTTCACTAACGTACAAATAAACACAGAGACAGAATACTAAATAATTGCATGGGATATGACTCCCAGTAGTAGAAAGACAGATGACTTGAAATTTAAATCTAACAGCTTGGCTTATTTTTTTTTTTATTTTTTTTTTTTACTATTGTGCTACAATCTGTGCAATTTCACATCTTTAGCAATAGGACAAAACAAATGACATACTTATAAATAATTTCATTGAGTTGCATCTCAGTACACAATGCACAAGAAAAATCATTTATTCTTGGTCAAAAGAAGCCTGTAAGATTAAATTACTTCCTTACAATTTGACTGTATTCATTTTCTCAAAATCAGCAAAATAGGCCCAAGGGATTTCTTTGTATCACAGAGACCCTAGAGCTGGAGCCTGGACAATGCAAGTTCTGTGGTGCTTCTCTATTGCCGATAAACATTTTTAATGGAATTTCAGCAGTTTTATAAACTACTGCTTATGATTTATCCTGGGGATTTCTGCTTGTGTCAGAAAAATGTTTTGTGTCATTTCCAACATATCTAAAAGACAAGAATGGTGTTAAGTGTTGTGTCATTTGATTTGCTGCTCATGAATGCACATAAATGTTTACCACCTCCAACAATTTTTGTTGGTCCAATTTATCTTCGAAAACCATAAACCACAAAAGGGTCATACATTGATTTGATGGAAATGAATTACATCTTTCCAGCAACACTAATAAAAGTGTTCTACTCAAGATCACCTCAGGATAACGACAGACCACAAACCACAACGAATGTTGGCCACAAAGAAAAGGGGTGAGCAAAGCTTTTTGCGAGAAGGGTGCTACAACTTTTTGAATGATAGCAAAAACACCCTATAATTGTCTATTACTATGTATTGCTTTTATGAATTTCAACATTGACTGAATAAAGCCCCTATCCAGGCGTGCAAGCTAATGTATTCTTAAAATAAATTACGGGAACAAATATTTGACCATGAACATTATTTCATTTACACTTGTCTAATAGTTTACCACTAAAAAAAAGTCAATCTCTCCCATTGTGCTTCAATAAAGTTTTTACACCATACATCAAAAATTCAAAGGGGGAAATATTCTTACACTATATTGAGACATCTATCAATGGATGGACATAGTGGCACAAAGTCATCAAGCAATAGGGTAAAGTCACATGAAATAGAGGGGGCTTAGAGAAACAAAGTCACAGGACATCACAAGCGTGAATTGCCACAATACATATTACTAAACATCAGCCAATACACCTTCAGACAGGAAATGCCAGGAAAGGAATGAGAGGTATTATAGATGTTTTAGGGTGTCTAGTTTAAAAAAGATCAAGTACCAATACACTTAGCTATACATTTGCCTGCAAACTAATTATCAGCCTTTTTATAAGTCTGGCCTTATTTGCCAATCTGGCAAATGTGTATTTTTTTTTCTCACATTCAACTATGAAATCATGTTTTTCCACATTTAACAGGAATGTTAATTGAAAAAGTTCCTGTCACGTCCTGCAAAAGTGGCAGGCGCATTAACTGGCTGTAGCTGCTGCTGCACAGCTTCTGGCACCGTTTTTATTCATTTTTTTTTTAAAAGAATTCCCCATTCCAGTGCAAACAAGGACAGTCATTTTGTCTCCTGATATGCTTTCTGGCAACTCACTGTCAAGGGAGCGTGATTCACAACTTGGAGTAAATCAGGGCTCTGGCCTTCTGCACTGACTGGACAGCGTCACAGTTCTGGTTGATTCCCCATTGAGAATCACGCCCCTCAAAGCATGGCTGGAAAAGCATATCAGGAGAGAAAAATGCCAGCTCTGATTTCTTATACAAGTCACACCTGAACTGGAAAGCTGTGCCAGATTCTGCAACATGGTTCTGCCAATCTGCACCAAAATTATTATGTTGTGTGCCTCTTGATACATTTGGTCTATCTCACACCACCACAAACTACTGTATATCAAGACTGGCACTTGAAACTCTAATCTTGATACATTCCCTCCGATATTTTTACTAAATATTTTAATAAACAAGCATCATCAACTATATTGTGTCGGATGGACCAGTCATTTTATAGTATTTTTTAAAATAGTGGTAAGTCTAGGTTGTATTACACAAAATAACAAGAATGGTCACATAGTAAAACACAGTCTGATTCTAAGAAGAAAAGGGTTAATAAACAGCATATCACTATGATATGAGGACAGTAATGTCATTAAAGGGAAATGTGAACAGTGTGATATACCTAAGGGGTCAGCAAACTTCGGCACTTAATTTGTTGTGAAACTACAACTCCCAGTATGCTCCATTCTCTTCCTTGGGGTTTTTGAAAACAGCTGAGCAAGTGTGCATGCTGGGAGTTGTAGTTTCAAAACAGCTGGAGTGCCGAAGTTTACTGACCTCTAATATACAGTGTAAGGAAATATCATTGCCCTTCTTACTCCTGACAATTTCCTCTACCCTCATGTCCCTTACCTTTTAACATTTCCCCTTCAAGGGTATTAAAAACGCAAACCAAACAGCCTTAAACACAAAAAAAAAAAAAAAATAGTTAAAGAACATGAAAACAAGACAAAGTGACAAAGGGCTAAATAAAATACAGACACAGAAGCAATCCAAGTAATAAGGAAAAATAAAAAGGAATTATGGGGCTTTACTATGTGGGCAAGTACAGGGACAACTATAAAAAAGAAAGGAACAGATACAGAAGGGGGTCCCCCTTGTTCATCAGACCTTCATCTAACACAGAAACAATAGCAGGGACAAGGGCAAGGAATAAAACAATCACAAAGGCATTAGACAATAGAAAAGGTGGTCACCAATGAGAATGCCGGTAGATTAAAGGGAAATGGTCAGGAGATTCAAGCGTCTGAACCATAGGCAGCAAGAAATACTGACAGGCTTCTCCGCTAGAGCAGCCATGTTTGACTAAGTATGAATCTTCTGACAGGTTCCCTGTAAATGAAAATCAATTTATACACTATTAAAATGTGCCCCGGGTGCTTCTTCATTGGCCATTTGCTTGCTCATAAATAGATCAAAGTGTTAAAGAAGACAATTTCCAAAGATGAGCTATTGTGATCTTGCTATGAAGAAAGAGAGGGGAAAATTTTTGAGACATTTGTTCATAGAGAGGAGTCTAAGCAGGATCTTTTTTCAGTAACTGAAAACATATTATATAAAGGGTTCAATAGACTCTTGCCTGTCAAATGTGGAATTTGAAGCCCTTTAAAGCGCATTCCTCAAAAGAATTGGGAAACAAAAGAGAAAAGACTTTGGGTACCATTAAGGGCACCATATTCCTCCTCAAGAAGACTTTAACATTAGCCTCTGAAAGAGACACATTAAACGGGTTATTTCACTTCAGCAAATGGCATTTATCATGTGTTAATACAAGGCACTTACTAATGTATTGTGATTGCCCATATTGCTTCTTTTGCTAGCTTGATTCATTTTTCATTGCATTATACTCTGATTGTTTCTAGGGGTTACGACCATCTGGCAATCCAGCAGCAATGGCCGTGCTTGCATACTATAATGAAAAAGTGCTGGCCTCTCTGGTGGCTGATCTGATCTGCGCTGCAGCAGTGGATGTAACCCCTGGAAACAAGCAGTGTATAATGCGATGGACACATGAATACAGACAGCAAAGGAAGCAATATGGACAATCCCAATACATTAGTAAGTGCCTTGTATTAACTTTTTCTACATGACAAATGCCATTTGCTAAAGTGAGACAACCCCTTTAATACATATTTTAAAGTTGGCATTATCTGCCAATCAGACAGATTCCTGCCCATGTCCTTTTTCTGTGAAGTCATGTATGATAAGTTCTCAAAAAAGTTTGACAACCTTTGAAATAAAAGTGCAATTTGATTGAAAGCATTCCAATGCAGGCTTATGTCCTGGATAAAAGATAGAATAGATACCTGTACTCCTAAAAGATATTATCTACCTATTTATTAGGTAGATATTTATGGGGAAAAGGTGGACCTCATGCCTAGAAAGAAGACAAACTCAAAGCAGTAAACCATAACAGCCAATAACAGTATTTCTTACAAGGGAATGGAAAGCCCAGTTATCAGTCTATTCATACAGAACTGTAATAACACAGAACTGGCACTATGCAGGGATCCAAGAAGGCACTCCAGCAGTGTAATTAAGGAAAACTGGTAGATATTCTTTGTGCTTGGAGATATAAATTAAAGGGGTTATTCAGGATTTTCATATTGATGACCTAGCCTCAGTGTAGGCCATCGATATCAGATCAGTGAGGATCTGACACCCCCTGCTATTCTGCCAATCAGCTTTTTGGGAATAGCTGTGCCACTGGAAATGGGCACCAGAACTACATAGCTCCTGAGGATAGGCCATCCATATAAAGATCCAGAAGAACCATTTTAAGAAAAATGCTACTATAAAGTAAAAAGCAAGTGAGTACTGTGACAATATAGTCATGTTACTAAATCTGTCAGGGGCACTAAAAAATCACCTAAATATTTCCAAGTGTGTACTGTCCTACCATGTACCAATTACTTGTTGCTTTGACTACAGGTTTTCTGTTCTTCTATAGGCTAGGTTATAGGTAAAATGACTAATTATAAGTGTAAAACAGTGTTCTCAGAACCTTAGATAGGAAGAATCATGTTTCTAGAGCTTTACAACTAACATAAATATATTTGGGGCTACACTTGTCCTCTAAAGTCTACTTCTGCCATGTCTCTTTTGTTTCTCTGTTTTTTGTTTTTTTTTTTACTTCCCTTAGTCTTTAGCACTGCCAAATCTGAAAGCCTCAAGCTGCAAATTACAGATGTACATTAACAGACCTCCTGACATTGCTAAGGGGAGAACTTTAGGTATCACAGGAGCATCCTCTCTATTCAGCGGTACTAGACAAATATATCAGCTCAAAGACAATAGCCCCTGGAGACCAGCTGTACACGCCAGACACAAAAGATCTTCAGTGTGCCTAGCTAATTATATAAATGAGTGTAATTAGAACACTAAGGGGAATTCTACTTGGAGATACTCAGTGGGAAAACCTACATTCAAGGAGTGGATTGTCCACATTAGCTGTTTAATTTTCTATCTGCACAGAGTAGAGCAGTGAAAATACAGAAGACTCTTTCTGTATTAAGAGTAGAAGTGGGAAGTTAGGGTAGAAAGTCAGAAGCCTGGAATGGAATATATCAGTGATCAGACATTACGAATTTCAGAACAATTGGCAGAATTCTATTTATACCTTATAGCAAACCAATCACCCAATTGAAATCTAATGTTATGTGGTCACATGCCCCAATATTAATTTGTTACATTGTACCTAATGGTCCACAACAGAAGAGTTAGACAAACTGTGATAAACTAGGATTTGGGCATGTGACCAGTGTCGTATAAACTAGGCTCAAAGAGAGCCTATAAAAAAGTCCCTGTGGATGAAACATACTGTCATTGACTCCGATACCCTTGAAGACACTGCTAATGCAATGAAACAGGTCAGGGGAGCAAAGCTAGGCTTGTTTTAGTAGCTTGCACCGTTTTGACAGTGTGAACTAAGATAATAACCATTGTGTTCTGACTGCAGCAGTACACCAAGCAAATGTTATTATAACGGGCAGACTGCATGATAGATAGAGGTTAGGCTACTTTCACACTAGCGTTTTATAATTCCGGTATTGAGTTCCGTCATAGGGCCTCAATACCAAAACAAAACGCTTCAGTTTTGTCCCCATTCGTGGTCAATGGGGACAAAACTGAACTGAAGACAACGGAATGCTCCTAAAAGCATTCCCTTCCATCTTCAGACCGGAGAGCAAACCGCAGCATGCTGCGGTTTGCTCTCCGGTCCAGGCATCCGCACCAAGACGGATCCGTCATGACCCCCAATGAAAGTCAATGGGGATGGATCCGTTTGGTGTGACACCATTGTGAACGGATCCGTCCTCCATTGACTTTCAATGGAGTTCATGACGGATCCGTCACCTGCACACATACATACATACATACATACATACAGACTTACACATAAACATACACAGACATATACACATACATACTTACATGCTCCCGGCAGGTCTCCACAGCGCAGGAGGAGCAGGACAGCGCACACATAGGACGCTGTCGGGAATCGTCCTATGTGCGAGCCGTCCTGCTCCTCCTGCACTGTGGAGACCTGCCGGGAGCATGTAAGTATGCATGTGTATTTGTATGTGTATATGTGTGTGTGTCTGTGTGTATGTACTGTGTGACATGTGTGGGGCCGGAGCGCGGTTCCGGCCCCACACATGTCCCTGTGGCAACACGGATCAGGCAGCACCCTTCATCTGCCGGATCCATGCTGCTGCTAATGTGAAAGAGGCCTTAGAGGCGTGTGCAGTGTGGAGTAGCATTGATATAACCCAAAAGAATGCATATACACTTTCTATACGTAGATACTAAGATATATACAGCCTCTCTATGCATCTGTCACTGACATGGTATAATAACAAATGGAGACACTGAACTAGTGAGTGAGTGTTTTTAAACTAAGTGAAGTCTTAAAGGGGTATTCCCATCTCACAAATGTAGTTTGTATAGTTAGATATAGCCATACCAATATTATTACTAACTAGCTGAAGGACCCGGCTTCGCCCGGGTATATTTAATTTATTTCATTTACTGTTTGTGTGTGTGTGTCGTTAAAAGATATCGAGAGTGACCTCTACAGTGTCCGCCCCTTTAACAGTGACCTCTACAGCAGCTTGCCCCTTTGACAGTGACCTCTACAGCAGCCCGCCCCTTTAACAGTGAACTCTACAGCAGCCTGCCCCTTTAACAGTGACCTCTACAGCAGCCCGTCCCTTTAACAGTGACCTCTACAGCAGGCCGCCCCTTTAACAGTGACCTCTACAGCAGCCCGCCCCTTTAACAGTGACCTCTACAGCAGCCCACCCCTTTAATAGTGACCTCTACAGCAGGCCGCCCCTTTAACAGTGACCTATACAGCTGCCCGCCCCTTTAACAGTGACCTCTACAGCAGCCCACCTCTTTAACAGTGATCTCTACAGCAGCCCGCCCCTTAAACAGTGACCTCTACAGCAGCCTGCCCCTTTAACAGTGACCTCTACAGCTGCCCGCCCCTTTAACAGTGACCTCTACAGCTGCCCGCCCCTTTAACAGTGACCTCTACAGCTGCCCACCCCTTTAACAGTGACCTCTACAGCAGCCCACCACTTTAACTGTGACCTCTACAGCAGCCCACCACTTTAACTGTGACCTCCACAGCAGCTAGAGTGGCCACTGTCTTCACCCCAGAAAGCCAGACCTCACCGGCCATTCCCCCAAACGTGAAACGTGAAACAGCGCCCCCAGTTCCCATGAAGACACACCACTAAACATGAGGCCACGCCCCTGGCTCAGTGAAGACACTGAGGAGAAGCTGTCGGAGTGTGAGCTACTGAAAGGGTGGACATCTCTGTGTCTGTCCAGGCACTGCATCAGACGGAGAACAGGTAGCCAGAAAACTGGACTGTCCAGCCTAAAGCTGGACATCTGGCCACCCTAACATCAGCCTTCCCCTAGGGTGGCCAGAGGTCTTGTTTTAGGCTGGACAGTCTGGCTTTCAGACTCCCTGTCCTCTGTCATGTGCAGGGCCTGGATGGACACAGGGATGTCCTTTTGAACAGCTCACTCTTAGCAGCAGCACTGTGCAGTCTGAGCAATGAGCTGCAGGGAGAAAGTCACCCTCCCCCCACCCCTGCAGCTGACAAAAGGTGATTTTTACCTATATTTTTAATCCCGGTCAAATGCGGCATGTAAGGGGCGTGGCCTGACTGAGTCAGGGGCGTGACTTAGTGGGATCTGGGGCTGGTGCTTTTAAGTCCTTCTTTTGACGGTGGCCTGAATTACAGGTCGATGCCATAGTAATTTAGGAGGAAGGTGGGTAGCAGTGGAAGAAAACATCTTTTATTACTACTGAACAGTAAATATGTGAAATTTACATTATATGAGGTAATGATTGATGATGAGTTAGTCTAAAACATAAGTTATAGTTATGGTAACTGGAATACCCCTTTACCATTGTCATCCACAGTGCTCTGCCTCTTTAATGCAGACCTACAGCAGTGAACTGGCTAGGTTGTCATAGAAACCTGGTGTGTGGAGACTGCCTGTTAGCTTCTATTGGCTGATAAGGGTCATGTGACCAGGCTACTATTGGCTAATGCATTTTTTGGGAATATCTCAGGAACGGTACGTCCTGGAGAGCTGAAAACTGTTCTGAAACCTTCCCGGACACCTGATGTACATGTGTGCCAAATTTTGTGATTGTAGCTGCAGTGGTGCGGATTCCTTTAGCGGACATACAGACACACACACATACATACACTCAGCTTTATATATTAGATAGAATGTATTTATATAAAATGTACCGTTTAGAAAATTTACCTATTTGTATTTCCGTTGTCTTACACACATCAGTCAGGCTGCTGTCTAGATATGGCCACCGCGACCATGTAGATATGGCCACCGCGACCATGTAGTAGTGGTGGTCGGCTTGCTCCTTTTCAACCCCACTCTGAGGTAACTGCTGTATTGTGAACGCACATTGCATTAGCATGCGGAGACACATCTTAAGGATGTAGCATTTTTGTCTGCGCTTCCAAAACGCAGAGAAATGGATCCTGTTCCAAGATCAATTCATCTCTATGGAGCAGGATCCGTTTATAAAGTCTGCATTTTGGACGGATCATGACCATTGCGTTTTGGACTGGTAGCATCTAAAACGCAGATATGAAAGTATCCTAAGATGTGTCTGCGCGTGCTCATGCAATATGCGTTCACAATACAGCAGTTACCTCAGAGCGGGTTTGAAAAGGAGCAAGCCGGCCACCACTACTACACGGCCGTGGTGGCCATAACTAGGGGCAACGGCCTAACTGATGTGTGTGGGACAATGCCTATACAAATAGGCAAATCTTCTAAACCGTACATTTTATATAAATACATTATATTAGTAATAATATTGGTATGGCTATATCTAACTATACAAACTACATCTGTGAGATGGGAACACCCCTTTAATCCCAATTCCGATGGGGCGGAGTTTTCAGATTTGATCCCCCAAAGGGAAATTGATATTAAAATACATTGGAACAAAATGAGACACATTGGTGGACATTTACTAAGCATGTTGTGTCAGAATTATGGCGTAAAATGTGCCAAAAAGAGTGGCGTTTTGATTTATGCCAAATATATCAACCGTTTTCTCCTGAATTTTCACCATAAAAAATGCATTGTGCCAGAAATTAGTTAGAAATGTCAAAGTGGGCAGGTTATCAAACTGGTATATTACGCCTCATTTATCATCCTCTTATCGGCAGGAATGGCTCAAATTGTTGCGGACAACTAAGCCGTCGTACGTGGTGGTGTTTTGCGTAAAAAGTCCCATTTATGGCATAAAGTTGCGACTTGTCAAAAAGTCGCATTTATGAAAAGAAAAAAACAACTCATCATGGGAACAAGTGATTGATAAGTATTAAAGTATTAAAACAGGATTCATTTATTTTTATCTAATATACAGTAATTGGGCTAAACAACAGGGTTTTTTCAGTAAATTGACATTCAACAAAAACTAAACAATAACAAAAACATCCCGAGTTGGAGACAAAGGTCGCAATTTAGCACTGGAAATGTCGCAAATATACTTCAAAAGTAGCAAATATGTTTCGAAAGTCGCAAGTGCATCTGGCAGGGGTTGACTGAAATGGCGCATTTCGGTTTAAAAAAGTTGCATTTTAGTTCTACATATTGGCGTTAAATTGTCGCAAATCGTGAGAAATAGGCAGATAATCAAGTGTATATTGAAAAAAGTCACATTTTAAAAGTGGCGCCATCATCGATAAATGTCCTTTATTGAGTAGAGGAAATAAACAATGCATTCTGAAAGTTTTCAGATCATTTCACTATTATTACGTTTTGCTATGTTGCGGCCTTGTGCTAAAATAAAATAAAAATTGTTAATTTATTGAAAAGGAGAAACTAAAATCTTGCATTGACAAGTATTCAGACCCTTTACTCAGTACTGAGTTGAAGCACCTTTGGCAGCGATTATAGCCTTCAATCTTCTTCGGTTTTATGCCACAAGCTTTGCAGACCCGGATGAGGGGATGTTCTGTCATTCTTCTCTGCAGATCCTCTCAAGCTCTGTCAGGTTGGATGGGGACTCTCGGTGGACATTTTCAGGTGTCTCCAGAGAATTTTGAATTGGTATAAGCCAGGGCTCTGGCTGGGCCACTCAAGGACATTCCTGTGTTGTCTTGGCTGTATGCTTAGGCTCATTGTCTTGTTGAAAGGGGAAACTTCATCCCAGTCTAAGGTCCAGGGAACTCTGGATCAGGTTTTCATTTAAAATATCTCTTTACTTTGCTCCATTCAGATTACACTCAGCTATAAACCACCCCCTCAGCATGAGGCTGCCACCATCATGCATCACAGTAGGGATGGTACTGAACAGGTGATGAGCAGTGCCTGACACTTAGAATTAAGGCCAAAAAGTTAAATCTTCATTTCTATAAAGAAGGTAAAAAACACAGTGCTCAACGTTATATCCAGTGGTATAATCAGGTGGCAAGAGATAATCAGAACGGATAAAAGAGTGGATCAATGAGTAGGTTCCAATAGTTGTCACGGTGGAAGACCGGACATTGGGAGAAATGTCTGAGATCCTTACTCTGTTATATTTGTTTATTTTCTTCTAAGGAAACCAATAAAGTTAGTTTGCAATTACTACTGGCTTTCTTGTGTCTTTTACCGAGGATAGGCTTCTTTCTGGACACTCTGCCATAGATTGGTGGAATGGACACTCTGCCATAGAAAGTCTAGATTGGTGGAATGCTGCATCGATGGTTGACCTTATGGAAGTTTCTCCACCATTTCTTGGCCACTTCTCTTACCTTCTCCCTCACTTAGTTTGTTGGGGTGGCCAAGTCTAGGAAGAGTCCTAGTTGTTTCAAATTTCTTCTAGTTAAGAATTATGGAGATCACTGTGCTCTTGGGAACTTCCAGTGCAACAGAATTTTTTGTACTTTTTTCCACATCTGTGCCTCCACACAAGCTCATTAAGGGGTAGAAGCTCATTAAGGGGTAGAAATATCTCCAAGATGATCAAGAAATGGGAGAGCTCCCAGAGCTCAATTTCAAGTGTCATAGCAAATGGTCTGAATACTTATGTCCAAGCAAAATTTTAGTTTTCCTTTTTTAATAAATTTGCTAAATTTTCTAAAATTATGTTTACAATTTGTTATTATAGGATATTGATGCGGACTGATGGCGGAAACGTGTTTTTTATAATTTAAGGTCAAGGCAGCAACATAAAAAAAACACTGTGATTTTTGATAAATTATGTTCTTGAAGAGTGGCACTATATGTACAGGGTGTGCTCTCCTGAATGTAGATGCCCAACGGCATAGGTAGGTTTAGAGTAGTACTTGCCAGACTGAGACCACCTCAGCGCAGGTAGGCGGGCACACATGTGTTTTGATCAAAATGTATTGGCTGAGAGTCTCAGATTTTATCATACCAGAATGAGGGCTATATATGTTTGCATCTATTGTGTTAGTGCATTATTTTCCATGATTTTTTCAAGACATCAACATAAAATGTGAAAGGGTGTGAAGACTTTCCGAATGCAGTGTACACTCATGCCCAAGCAAGTTTTAGCAGTGGAATCATGACTAAACATGGATTTATTATATTAATAAAGTACTTCATATCCTCTTTTTGATTACTGCTAGACAAACATGAGGACTCTTCAATGTATAGTTGTTTAATATGCCTACTACTCACTAAAAGTTAGGGATATTTGGCTTTCGAGTGAAATTTATGGAAAAAGTAAAAAGTTCATGCTACAGTGATATTATATCATGAAAGTAGGGCATTTAAGTAGGAGCATGCAATAGTGATTTCCACATCTCAAATTATTTATTGAAACAAAAGACAACAACAGTGGTGGGTATACCCCCACAAAAAAAATGTCTCAACAACTTGTCATGTGGCCTTGAGCATCAATTACAATGACGTCTTATGCTGTTCACAAGTCGACTTATTGTCTGATGAGGCATGATATCCCACTCTTCTTAAAGGACGGCCCTCAAGTCATTAAGGTTCTGGGGTACAAAGTTACACACCTCTATGAGGTGACTCAGCTGATCCTATAAGTTTTCAATGGGATTAAAGTCTGGAGAAAGTGCAGGCCACTCCATTTGAGGTAGCCCAGTCTCCAGCAGCTGTTCCCTAAAGATGTGACCTCAATGAGCTGGCACACTGTCATCCATGAAGATGAAATTAGGCTTGTGTTGTTCATGCAGAGGCACAATGACTGGATTAATGATGTTATTCAAGTAGTATGGACTTGTCACGGTCAGGGGCGGATTGGGAAATAAAAGTGGCCCTGGAAAAAAAAATAAAAGCGGCCCTATGTTGTGGGCGGGACCAGATCGAGAGAAGGTGGGGCCAACATGGGTAGGCGGGGCCAGAAATACCATAGAGGGAGCAGTATATCATGCTGCAATTTTTTATTTGGCTCAGTGCAGCACAATATACTGCTACAGAACAGGCCGAAACCTCTCTAAAAGCTGCCCCTCTGTGGTGCCCAGTGCCAACTGCCATGTCCTGTCTCCCTCCTCCACTTTGCTCTAAGATATAGAGAAAGGGGATGAACAGTTAAAACATAGGCAACAGCAGAGAGGCAGCCTCACCATCAGTATTCTGACGGTCTTTCAGAGTTACCATGCAGCGTCACTTACCTCTAACATCCGGTGAAGTCTCCTCTGATCTTCTCTTTCCTCATCTTCTCCGTTAGGACCAGACAACACATGATGACATCTTCTAGCCGTGTTCCATCTCTGCAGAGTTTCACACACAGACATCTTAGCGTCCTCAAATTTCCATCATCCTCCCCACCATGGTGCCCCAACATTGTCATCCTGCTGCTACCCCAATATACTGTAAAAATAATAATGCCCCCTATAGTGTCCCCAGTGGCAATAATGCCTGCCCCCATCAACAACAAACTGCCTATAATTCCCCCAGTAATAATAATGCCCTCAGTAATAGTAACCCCAGTAATGCCCCCCTGCCCCCAGTAATGTCCCTATAATGGTCACAATAATGCCCCCTCCCACTAGTAATGTAACTAGAGAGCCCCCAGTAATTCCCCCCCTGCCCCCATTAATGTCCCTATAGCGGCCAGACCAATCCCCCCCTACCCCCAGTAATATCCCTAGTCACAGCAATGCACCCCACCCCCAGTAATGTCACTATAGAGGCAGCAGCAATGCCCCCTGTCCCCAGTAATGTCACTATAGAGCCGCCAATATTGCCCTCCCTGCCCCCAGTAAAGTCCTTATAGTGCCCCCAGTAATGCCCCCTGCCCCCAGTAATGTGCCTATAGAGCCACCAGTATTGCCCTCCCTGCCCCCGGTAAAGTCCTTATAGTGCCCCCAGTAATGCCCCCTGCCCCCAGTAATGTACCTATAGAGCCACCAGTATTGCCCTCCCTGCCCCCAGTAAAGTCCTTATAGTGCCCCCAGTAATGCCCAATGCCCCCAGTAATTTCCCTATAGAGCCACCAGTATTGCCCTCCCTGCCCCCAGTAAAGTCCTTATAGTGCCCCCAGTAATGCCCCCTGCCCCCAGTAATGTGCCTATAGAGCCACCAGTATTGCCCTCCCTGCCCCCAGTAAAGTCCTTATAGTGCCCCCAGTAATGCCCCCTGCCCCCAGTAATGTGCCTATAGAGCCACCAGTATTGCCCTCCCTGCCCCCAGTAAAGTCCTTATAGTGCCCCCAGTAATGCCCCCTGCCCCCAGTAATGTGCCTATAGAGCCACCAGTATTGCCCTCCCTGCCCCCAGTAAAGTCCTTATAGTGCCCCCAGTAATGCCCCCTGCCCCCAGTAATGTGCCTATAGAGCCACCAGTATTGCCCTCCCTGCCCCCAGTAAAGTCCTTATAGTGCCCCCAGTAATGCCCCCTGCCCCCAGTAATGTGCCTATAGAGCCCCCAGTAATGTCCCCCCTGCCCCAGTAATATACAGTGGTCACTTTAATGCCCACCCCCACCACCTCCTCATTGTCAAATGGCTTGTAAAAAACAAAAAACAAAAAAAACAACTTACCTGAGTGTGCAGACCTGCAGCAGCCTCTTCTGGCTTCTGTCCTGGAGCAGGAGGGGTAGGGATGATGACACAGCGTCAGTAGCGATGACGCTGGGAGTGGGAGGAGCCAAAGGTCCTTTGACCTGGAGGGCAGAGCAGTGCTCTCTCTCCTGCTGTCCAGTGTCAAAGGACCTGGCAGAAGGAGGTACAGGGGCGGGCCGGCACATCAGCAGGGTGGGCGGCGGCCGTCTCTCTCAGGATAATACACATACAATCCACACTTCAATACATATTGCGGCGGCTGACAGCCCTGTTGCGATCTTATTATCATGACAATGGTATGTAATGTGTATTGTAGTGTGGATTGTAATGTGTATTGTCGTGAGAGCAACGGCCGCCGCCCGCCCTAATTACCCGGACTCAAACATCATGCCGGCCCACAACTTGCTTCAAGCCATCGGCCCACCGGGAAGTGTCCCGGTGGGGTACATTGCCAATCCACCCCTGGTCACGGTACCATTCACAAAGTGTAGGGCAGTTCTGTATTGACTAGACACACCTGCCCACACTGTAGCGCCACCATCACGAAAGGCTCAACTGGTGGCAACACTGGCTGATGCATAGTGCTCTTCTTGACATCTTTAACATTGTTGGCGGCCATCATTTCTGCTCAGTGTGAATTGACTTTTGTTACTGAACAGTATTGAGGCCCAATGGTCCCTCATCCAGCGTAGCTGCTCCCTACAATTGTGGTATGGCACCCTTGCACGTCATCTAGCACGCAGAACAAACTAATGTAAACAGTGTCAAATGGTCTAACATGACACTTGGGTGACTCTCACCTCCTTTAAATGTGCCTGGAGTTGTGTGGCATTCATCATCCGGTTTGGTACGGCATTGTTAACAATGAAGCGATCATTAGTGTGGAATATGGACAAAGGACATCCACTTCTATGCCTTTCTGTGACTCTTCCAGTCTCTCTGTATCTCTCTTGCAATCTGCTGTGGCCACTTCCTTCTGAGAACATCCTGCTTGAAACCTTGCAAAGCAAGGTACTGTGGATCAATAGGTAGGTGTTGTCTTGGTCTCACAATGTCCTAATGTGAACAGCATGATGAGGAGGACTGTTTAAATACCAATGCTAATTGAACCAGGAAATTTATTGGGCGATTCATGGATCAAACACCTGTTGTGAATTTTGCTGTTAAGCTCCTTGTTAAAGAACAGCAAGTTGTGCAAAAAGTACTGAAATACTGAACAGGTGGACATGTGCATTCCAAAGTTTAGAGACGGTCATTTTAAGTTCACCTGTAAAGGTTAGACATTTTAGGTTTATCCTGAAATTTCACCCACAAGCCAAATATCCCTAAACTTTTGTGAGCAGTGTATATTCTAGGATATGAGGAAACTATGGATAGTTTGGATCTGTGCAGTAGAGACCTTGGGCTGCGCAGCTGGTGAAGCTGGTTTGTTCACTATGTAATGGATCATTGTGCGCTATGTACAATTTTATTGTGTTGACTATACATCTGAAAAGAAACATTAGGTTATTCAGTGAATAAACCTAGACAGGTTTTTTTTGGTATAATGGATGAGCGCTTCGGTCTTCCACCACTTTTGATGTTTGCGGGACTCATTGGCTGAAGGATTCTCAAGGTTATTTCAAGTCTGCTTGTAACCTCTGTTTATCTATAGGCAAGTACACTTTAACATTTTGAAAAGGGGCACCATAAACCTCACATGATTTTCAGGGTCTGCTTCACATCACACACTGTTTAAATTAATGTTAATATACTGTCTGGAAAATAATATTTGTAATGTTAGCAAAATGTAACCCAAGACATTTTATTTAAAGGGGTTGGCCACTTTCTGGGTATTGTTCACCAATGTGTTTGTGAGATGACTATATGGCACTTACTAATATAGCCTTTGTTGAAATGCTGCACAGTTTTCTATATTTTATAAGGGATGTCCCTTGTTTACAAAGTCTTTTGTGCTGTCCAGACAGAGGTCCTGTCCATAAGATGGCCACTATTGGATTGCCTTGTGACCAGGTAAATCACCTGCTTTCTGCACTTGTTCTGTTGGGAGTTTAGAGCTGGTGCAGTTTGAATGGAGGATTGGGCGAAGTGAATATTTTCACCCTATCCTTTTGTTCTCCCCTCTTTCCATTGAATACGCATACACTTTCAGCTGAGCCAAACAGGTATATGTATGGGGGAGCCAAAAAGACAGCTGTTGGACGAACAATCATTTGCCTGCCAGCTATTGAATGTGTATTGTTACCCTTATGCTACATTTGCAACAAGGCTACCTGGCATATACCATAATACTATAATACTGGTTTCTTCATAGGCACGAGGGTGTGACCGATACCTCTACAAATTTTAAAGCTGTTTTTAAGGGCCCTTTACATGGGTCAAGAATCCTATAGATCATCTAACAAATGATAGTAACGCTTGTCAGTGATGATCTGGCGCCGATTACCCAGTGAACGAGCGGAACACTTTATTGAACATAAATAAACACTTTATTGAACAAAATTTCTTGTTATGGGGACGAGCAGTGGAATTTGCGAATTAGCGATCACTTCCCAATCTCTGGAGGAGATTGCTGCATGTAAATGCAGCGGTCTCTTCCACCAGCGAACAGCAGATTGTCGGGAAGTAACACTTTCTTCGTCCTGTGTAAAGGGACCTTTAATCATCCAAAATATAATTACCTCCTTTATTTAACCAACACATTAGAAGCTGGGAAGAACCATATACTTCCTTTTTACATACAACTGTATATCAATAACGCAATAACTCAATAAATTGTCCGATTCTGATTCTGCTAATTACATCTGTCCACAAAAATCAGTCACCTCTTTTATTGCACAAGGGCTGAAAGGTTTGTAAATGGATACAGAGTAAGAATATGGAGGAGAAACACATCTCATCTTTATTGTCACCTAGAGGATATAAATAACAAAGCAGTTCAGTGGGCTCTGAAGACGATACATCTTCATTAATGGTTTTACTTATTTCACGTATCCTTAGAGAACAATCATTTGTTGTTCCTTGTCTTAATGAAGAATTTTCAGTCTCAGAAGCAGATACTCTCTTGTTCCTAAAAATGACAATTTTTCACGAGTTTTATATTTGCACATGCAGAAAAGACCTTGGAGGTGATACTATGAGAAAGCAAGTTCATTCAGCTGCTGCAAGAATGAGTTTCTACATACCTCTGTGCATCTAAAATGCCGTGCACTAGTGGAGAAAATATTGTTACAAGTTCAGTACAGCCTGAGCTAATGGAAGCTTTATGGGCAGGCACTGTCCTGTGCAAAGTGGCTCATGCCTTCCTCCTCTATGATGGAGCTCTGTAGTCATCTATACAGTCTTCTGCTATCCCCAAAAGCTACAGTCATAACTCATTATAATGTATACTCTGCAAGATTGGCTTTATTTGTACCTCTGTGCATCTGGCATCTACTGTAAAATGGTACACACAAGTGGAAAAAATATTACGACATGAGCTCCGTTACTGAAAGCTTTATGTATGAAGAACTTTAGGTTTGGAACAGAAAAAATTATTATAACGGTCTTCATAGTAATTCTCATAATCCAAACTACATTATCACAGTACTACATTATACCTAGAGATGAGCAAAGTTTTGAAACATTTGATTCGACAACTTCGCCGAAGTGCGCAGCCAATTAGTCCGCAGCTGCCTTTTATTTTATAATGAAGACAACACTGTGTAGTCGGTCTTCATTGTTAATGGCCACGCAGCACCTTTAAACAGGTTGATGGGGTTTGGCTGGTTAGGTGGGGGGAATATATGCATATTATTATTGTAATTATTTATGCATATTATTGCTGTTCTTGTATGCAATCTCCTGCAGGTTATTTGACAGTAAACACCAAATATTAATCAGCTCTGGCATACCCACTTCTGCAACCCCAGCTCTCTCCTGCCCTACAGGTGGGAGCCCTTCGTCTGCCATATGCTTTTCCTCCTTTTCCACATCATCTAATATCGATGAGAATATGTCATCAAGAACATCCATCTCCTCCTCTCTCTGCATCTTGCTGACTTTTCTAGGACATGGAGACTTTGAGAGAAGATTTGGAAGAGGTAAAGCCAGCAAAAGATGAGGCTGGTCATCAGTAAGACCTCACCCTCCTAAGGAGTGCAGACTGGATGGTACTGGTTGGCATGCTGGCAGTGGAATAATAAAGACTTCCATCTTATTGGTATTGAATTACATATCTTAGTTTACAGCTGATGTAGGAATAAGTAAATGTAGGAATAAATAAAACTGACAGAGAATAAGTCTCGCCAACTGTCTTGGTGTGACGTTTGACACTGACCTTTCCTTCACCCCCATATTCAATCTCTCTCCTGCTTATGTCGCCTGCACCTCAAAAACATCTTTAGAATCCGTCCCTTTCTCACTATGGAAACAACAAAAACTCTCATTGTTGCCTTGATCCATTCCCGTCTCAATTACTGCAACTCACTATTAATTGGCCTCCCCCTCACCAGACTCTCCCCTCTCCAATCTATTCTTAATGCAGCAGCCAGGGAAATCTATCTGTCCAACCACTACTCTGATGCCTCCACCCTGTGCCAGTCATTGCACTGGCTACCCATAAACTATAGAATCCAATTTAAACTGTTTGTCCTCACCCCCAAATCCCTCCACAGTGCTGCACCCCCCTACATCAACGACTTACGACTGACTTCCACAAAAATCCAAACCTCTCTCTCCCGGCTCTAAGATTTCTCCCGAGCTGCACCGGTTCTCTGGAATGCCCTACGCCAAGAAATCAGGCTAAATCACAACACAGACAACTTTAGGCGCTCTCTAAAAACACATCTTTTTAGGATGGCCTATCACCTCCCCTGATCTAACTCCTCTCCATACATAGCCCATTTATCACTCCTTGAACCTGATCCTCCACCAAACTCCTCCACCGTACCCAGAAGCACTTCATATATGGGCTGCTGACTGGCTCATGTGGCTTTATATCTGTTCCCCTATTCTCCTCATAGATTGTAAGCTCTTGTGAGCAGGACCCTCTTTCCTCTTGTTGTAATAATTGAATTGTCTGTTGCTATGTTATTTATGACTGTTTGTACACGAACCCCTGAATTGTAAAGCGCTGCGGAATATGTTGGCACTATATAAATAAAGATTATTATTATAATAAATATTACCGTTTTCTAAAAGGATGTTTAAAGTGGATTTCAGGAGGAGCTTCACTTTAAGAAGAATTCTCCAGAAAACAAATCCACCTTTTAAAAGGGTTGCAAATCTTTGAGACAGTGGCAGAAACTGAGGTATAGCAGACAAATGGTTGAGCATGGGTCCTCTAGTCAAGGGGGCGAAACATATCTCAAATTGAAAATAGAAAAGAATGCTTATTGTGTAAGGGACTGTGCTGAGAACTACTGGTAGACTGCACTGCACAAGAGAATAAGGGATTTATTAAAGAGCAATGATAGTTCTCTCCTAAATTAGGGTTCTATTAGTTCGGATAACCTTTACCACATGATTCCAACAAATAGAATCAGATGTATAAATTCTGAATTTAGTGGGAGATGGACTTGCGTTTTAAGGTCATAGTACAGGTCTTAAAGGACATTTCAAGGAATATCATTAGTGGAAGAATTATAATTACAGCTCTGAACTAGACAAAAAGTATGGCTAGTTTAGTAAGTAATGCAAGGTACACCATCTACAAAGTTACTCAACTATTTCCCTCCCTATATGATACATATAAGTGAGCAGTACTGTGGCTCAGTGGTTAGCACTGGTGGGTTGCTTCACTGGGTTCTAGATTCAAATCCGATCATGGACAACATCTGCATGGAGTTTGTATGTTCTCCCCATGTTTGCATGGGTTTCCCCCAGTACTCTGTTTTCCTTTCACACTCCAAAGACATACTGATAGGGACCTTAGATTGTGAGCCCCATTGGGGACAACCCAATGCTAATGTCTGTAAAGTGCTGCGGAATATATCAGTGCCATATAAGTGAGTAAAATAAGTAGGTAAACTGGAAAAAACTTCTGAACGTTTGTTTATCTTTTTTCACCTAATTTGGTATCTTGATCATAAATTGTACTTTTTATAACTACTGTATTCATATGGCTCTATAAAATACTCTGTATGTAATTATCCACCTTTAAAGGGGTTATCCGACCCCTGAAATATCCTCCCATATGCCAGGGCCCCTCATCTAGGTCATACTTACCTGGCTCCCAGGCACCCACGTCGCTCCTGGTCCCCACATGGCCACTGCTGCTTCTCCCCCTGTGCGGACGAAAATATCCGGTGTCGGGGGGGGGGGGGGGGGTCATCCAATGGCAGGTGGTGATAGGGACGAGCCTCCCTAGTATTGCGGGTGACGCTAGGGAGGCTTGTTCCGATCACTGCCTGCCATCACCAGACTCCCCCATTCCCCTGACACAGGATATTTTGATCCACTCACCGGGAAGATGCAGTGGCATCAGGGGGGAGATGCAGTGGCATCAGAAGCTACGCAGGTGCCAGGGAGCAAGGTAAATACAATCTATGTGAGGGGCCAGGACCCGGGCATAACCCCTTTAAGTACGTCCAGAATGGGGGTACTTAAAGTGACTGTCAGAAAACAGTGTATAGTGTTAGCAAGTCTGAGTTGTAATGTGTAATTTTTATCTTGATACTCGCCCCTGTTCTCCCTCAGCACACATGCAAATCTGCAGTGTAATGCATTAAGAGACCTTGTCATGGGGCTCTCTCTATTATATGTGCATTGCATTGCCAATTTGGACTTGATGTGAAGTACATGATTGGTAAGTTACTCCTTGTGCCTCACATTAACAGTAAGTAACCCCATCATGTACTGGACCTCACATTAATCCCACTATCCCTCTTGCATCTCGCACTGGCCTCATTGTCCAATACCAAATGATAACTGGTGGTAGCAGCAACTTTTAAAGTATGTACCTCCTTTGATTAGAGAAGATGTGGTGAGGGCACAGCAGGGCCAAGCAGTGGGTGGGCCTCACCATGTAAGCGAGCCTGAGGTGGCTCCTCACTTGCCTCCTCATGCTGGCCCCACCACTGAATATTTGTATCATGGCACCTGTACCAATGAAAGCCATGATGTCTTAGGTCAGTTTCTGGTTCAGTAGAGCCATTGTACTAAATACTAAAGTGCAACATACAACAGCAGCATGAACGCTGTCTAGGATATAAATAATGCAGTTTTTCTTTTTTCGTAGCTGCCAATTCTCATGTTCTTTTTTACGCTATGTTAATACTTTCCTATACAGGAACATTCAACATTTGACAGTTAATGGCAGAGAACACTCAGAAATCTAATCGTTCTTCTTCACTGCAGAGGTGAGTGTATCTGCAGGTGTGAAATGGTACGCTGCGGATAGAAAACTCTGTTTCCAGACAGATGTACCTATGTAGCTGACCTCCCCTTATCTGCCACTACACTATGCAAATCCTTCACTGGTTACTTATTCCTTCCTGAATCAAATTTGAAATCCTCGGTCTGACACCTAAATCCCTTAATCATGCTGCCCTTTCTTACTTCTTCACTGTTATCTCCGAATACTCTGCACAACTATTTCCAGTTGCACAAATGACTTGTTCTCTTGCCTTATCATCCATTTCTAGTTTATGTACCTTATTTCTGGAGTGTGGTAAACACAGATATGAAGATACTGTAGCCATACTGGCAATTGCCAGTCAAGAGACATTTTTCCCACACCCTCAGTTTTCTTTTTCTTAAAGGGGTTGTCTGACTTCAGCAAGCGGCATTTATCATGTAGAGAACGTTTAAAAAAGCCACTTATGAATGTATTGTTGTTGTCCATATTGCTTCCTTTGCTGGATGGATTCATTGTTCCATCACATTATACACTGCAAGTTTCCTTGGTTATGACCACCCTGCAACCCATTAGTGGTAGCTGTGCTTGTACACTATAGGAAAAAGTGCCGGCCTCTCTGGTGACTGACAGTGGGAGCGCAAATAGGCTGGTCCTTTTTCCTATAGTGTGCAAGCACGGCCACTGCTGCTGGATTGCAGGGTGGTCGTAACCATGGAAACAAGAAGTGTTTAATGTGATGGAAAAATGAATCTAGTCAGTAAAGGAGGCAATATGGACAATCACCATACATTATTAAGTGTCTTGTATTCACTTTCTCTATATGATAAATGCTATTTGCTGCTGAATGACAACCCCTTTAAGCCTCTCACAAAGGTCTAAGGTATGGCACTCATTATATATAAAAGGCGGGGACTGGGAACTGAAAGTGGCCCTGGACAAAAAGCTAAAAGTGGCCCCAAAAGTAGGCAGGTCCAAATTGACAGAAGGCGGGACAACATAAGTAGACAGGGCCAGCAATACATTAGTGCAGGGCAATATACTGCCCCAGCTGCACCAAATATCACAGTGCAGCAGAAAATACTGCCACCTGCGCCACAGTATTCAACTGTATTGCTGTTCTGAAGACATGGATACAGTTGAATACAGAAAGACACCGGCTGACGGCTAGGTGCATGAGAGAGAATCAGATCATTATGTACCTGACTGGAGCACGTGAGCAGGGATGAGTGGCCCTCCAAGGCATCGGCCCACCAGGAAATTTCCCTATAGGGTCTATGGCTAATCCGCCCCTGATATATACTCTGCTCATTCTATACATTAAATGTGCTACAATTGCTATTCTGAATACTATGTTTTCAATCAAGCCAACATGACCATTCTGCTTCTGACAAGCTTCCCATAATGGGAAAAAGCTGAGCTGCAAAGTGAAGATGCAGTGCATGGACTGCTAAGTCATATTTCCCTGGAACAGTTTCTAAATCAAGACAATAGACATTTTTAAAATGCCCACACATGAACCCTGAAATATGTTTTACTAAGACACAAGGAAAGACTTGAACAGCATGAATGATATCATGAACTGCTTCCCAATCATAGCACTGCCTTTTCTCATCTTAGAAATGGCCAATTTTCATTAGGACATGAACAGGAGTCCACTGGATCCCCCAAAGACAGCAGCGCCAGGCCACCACCCTCTCACCCAGCCCCCAAGGCTGAATGTCTACCTGATTGGTGCTTTTAAGCCATTAGATCCCATGGTGAATAGTGACCATGAGGAGGTTGACGGAGGGAGCAGGCTGCCCATCAGTGCCCTGCACCACACTTGCAAGGTTCTCATGGGTTTCAGTGGTAGCTGGGTTCTGACTATGCACAACTCCAGGTCTGCCATAGGCATGGCCTAATAGTTCACCTGTCAGTTTTACACTTACAGGCAATAATGCTGATGAACACTATGTATTCGAAAGGATTATATAAGAAATCAATGAATCACAGTTTCTAGTCCCCTAATGGGCCAAAAGAAACAGGTTAAAGGGTCTGTCTCACTTCAGAAAATGGCATCTATCATGCGTTAATACAAGGCACTTACTAATGTATTGTGATTGTCCACATTTCCCCCTTTGCTGGCTTGATTCATTTTTCTATCACAGGGATTACTACCACTGCTGCAGCACAAATATGAGACGGTAGGACAGAAGCTGCTGCCCATTTCTGCCTATGCACTCTCCCATGGTTCCAGCCATCAGAGAGGTGGGTGCTTACCTATGGTGTGCAAGCAGGAGCACTGCTGGATTGTAGAGGTCAGGGTTGCCAACCGTCCGTAAATTTACGGACAGTCCGCAAAAACCGGTTGTTTTTTTCTGCCGTCCGTAGCGTCCGGCAGAAAAAAACTCCGTCCGTGAATTTGTGGCCCGAAACAACAAAGTCTGTACTGCGCATGCGTGCAGTACAGACAGTTAAGTTCCCCGCTCACCGCGCTGCTGGGCCGCTGGCCCGCCCCCCGCCGCTGACTGGAAGATAGAGAGGGCCGGGTCCGGGTGCCGCATGGAGCTGGCGCGCGCGCACGCACGCGCAGATGCCGGCTTGCTGAGTCCTGTCCTGTGCCGGTCGCCGGAGAGAAGAAGAGGAGGAGTCCTACTGGCCACCAATGAAACTGCCCCTGTCCAGTGTCCAGTGTTCCCTGCCTCTGCTCAGGGCCTTTCCTGGCCCGCTCACCGCCGCGAGTCCTCCCTCATGTCGGCATAGGGAAAGAAGAAGGGAGAAGATCAAGGCCCCAGCCCCTCCAGAGCGTTGGTGTCGGAGACAAGGGCCAAGTAACTGCAAGTTTTTGTGTTTAATGTGTGTGTGTGTCTAGTTGTATGCATACACTGTGCCACACAATATACAGTATACCTCTATACTGTGTATATACTGTATATTGTACAGCATGGCACAGGGGTTATATTGTCCGGCATGGTGTAACCGTCATGCATTTGCTGTACAATATACATTATAATGTACCATGCTATACAATGTACAGTATAATCCATACACCATGCTGTATAGTATACAGTATAATCCGTACACCATGCTGTATAGTATACCAGTATAATCCGTACACCATGCTGTATAATATACAGTATAATCCGTACACCATGCTGCATAGTATACAGTATAATCCGTACACCATGCTGTATAATATACAGTATAATCCGTACACCATGCTGTATAGTATACAGTATAATCCCTCCACCATGCTGTATAGTATACAGTATAATCCGTACACCATATTGTATAATATACAGTATAATCCCGTACACCATGCTGTATAGTATACAGTATAATCCGTACACCATATTGTATAATATACAGTATGATCGTTACACCATGCCGTATAATATACAGTATAATCCGTACACCATGCTGTATAATATACAGAATAATCCGTACAACATGCTGTATAATATACAATATAATCCGTACACCATGCTGTATAATATACAATATAATCCGTACACCATGCTGTATAATATACAGTATAATCCGTACACCATGCTGTATAATATACAGTATAATCCGTACACCATGCTGTATAATATACAGTATAATCCGTACACCATGCTGTATAATATACAGTATAATCCGTACACCATGCTGTATAATATACAGTATAATCCTCCACCATGCTGTATAGTATACAGTATAGTCCATAAACCATGCTGTATAGTATACAGTATAATCCGTACACCATGCTGTATAATATACAGTATACTCCATAAACCATGCTGTATAGTATACAGTATAATCCCTACACCATGCTGTATAATATACAGTATACTCCATAAACCATGCCTGTATAGTATACAGTATAATCCGTACACCATGCTGTATAATATACAGTATAATCCCTACACCATGCTGTATAATATACAGTATACTCCATAAACCATGCTGTATAGTATACAGTATAATCCGTACACCATGCTGTATAGTATACAGTATAATCCGTACACCATGCTGTATAGTATACAGTATAATCCGTACACCATGCTGTATAATATACAGTATAATCCGTACACCATGCTGTATAATATACAGTATAATCCCTACACCATGCTGTATAATATACAGTATAATCCATACACCCTGACGTACAATATACAGTATAACACCTACACTGTGAGGTTATGCTATATATTATACAGCATGGTGTAGGGATTATACTGTATATTATACAGCATGGAGTACGGATTATACTGTATACTATACAGCATGGTGTACGGATTATACTGTATATTATACAGCATGGTGTACGGATTATACTGTATATTATACAGCATGGTGTACGGATTATACTGTATATTATACAGCATGGGTGTACGGATTATACTGTATATTATACAGCATGGTGTACGGACTATACTGTATACTATACAGCATGGTGTACGGATTATACTGTATATTATACAGCATGGTGTACGGATTATACTGTATATTATACAGCATGGTGTACGGATTATACTGTATACTATACAGCATGGAGTACGGATTATACTGTATGCTATACAGCATGGTGTACGGATTGTATTGTACGGGATGGCGCAGGGGTTATACTGTATGTCTTTGATGTGACAATTATTTTGGGTTTTCATATCGCCCACCTTTGATGGCGCTGTGCCCAGCCCTGAGCCGACCCCGCTCAGCAGCTGCCAAGTCTTAGAGGGAACACTGCCCCTGTCTTTCAAAGTTTTCTGCCTGCTGCTGGAGTGGATGCAGGCAGCGTGAGATTGTGAACATAACCCCAGTGTCCAGCAGCCCCATGTACTGCCAGGCACATCTATGGCAGTGTGTCACAGAACTGGGGGCCATATAGGGTATCATTTAAATTACTGAGGGCTCTATAGGGAGCTTTTAGGCTGCTGTGGGGCACTGCTGCAGAGCATTTGAGATACTGGGGAGCTATAGGAGTCATTTAAGCTACTGGGGGCACTATAAGGGCCATTATATTTACTGGAGGGGACCTATTACTTTTTGGAGCACTGAGGGTTTTTATTACTACTTGGAGCACTAAGAGGGCCTTTGTCAATACTGTATTACTACCTGGAGGGCACTTTGAGGGCAGTTTCACTGCCTGGGTTGCCAACTGTCGGTAAATTTACGGACAGTCTGCAAAACCTGGCCCGAACTACGAAATCTGCACTGCGCATGTGTGCGCAGTGAAGGGAAAGGGGAGCCGAAGCATTGCAATGCTCACGCTGGAGAGGAGCGAGGAGGAGGAGTCCCACACTGACCACCAATGAAAGCCCGGCTATTTTTCTAAGTCTTCTGCCTGCAGCATTCCCACCGCCCGCGCCATGCTACAGTGGGACTTGTTTAGCAGCGGAGCTGGTGCTGCTGGCATTTAGTTAAGGTATGGGGGCATTAAAGCTGCTGGAGGGCCACTATAGGGTACAGTAAAGCTACTGGGGGTACTTAAGAGGACAATATAGTTACTGGGGGCACAATGGGGGCTATCTAACTTCTGGGGGCACTATGGGGACTACCTGAACTACAGGAGGGCTATCTAACTATTAGGGGTACTATGGGGACTATCTGAACTACAGGGGGCTATCTAAATTACTGGGCCATCTATATTCTTGGGGCACTACACGGAGCTATCTAAAGTGGGGGTACTATAGAAGGCTACCTAAACTACTGAGGGCAGTAGAGGGGACCATTTAAGTTACTGGGGGTACTATAATGCGTATTATAATTACTGGGACCATTACAGCAGGTCCTTATTATTTCTGGTAGAACTACTGAAGGCACTATGGGAAAAATGGTTTCTATTATGGGGAATTATTACTACTAGGGGTACTATTGGGGGTGTTACTATTATTAGTACAATATGGAGGGCACTACTGCTAAAAGGGCTATTCAGGGAGCATTATCACTATTGGGGCACTATTACTAATGGAACACTCTAGGAGAGAATTATTAGTGGGAGCACGGTGACTATATGGGGTCCTACCTATATGGCACTGTTATATCTCCATATCGCCCATTACATCCCTGTCAGTCTTTGTTTACATGGCAGCAGCAATGATGCCAGAAAGTCCAGCGTGTCACAGGCGTCATCACTGCAGCCATATAACCAAAGCACTCAGTGGCAGGGGTGTAACAGCTGAAGATTGTTAATTTATTTTCCATATGCCATATTTTATGTTTAACTACTGAACAATCCTCTTTATTCTGGGGCGTGGAAGGGGGCGTGTCCTCTAAAAAGGGGGTGTGGTTTATGTCCGTAAAAAATTTGGGGCGTCCGTAAATTTTGGTTCAGTTGTCCAGAAAAATTTGAAAGAAAGGTTGGCAACTCTGGTAGAGGTGGCTGTAACCCCTGGAAACAAGCAGTGTATAGTGCGATGACAAATTAAGTAGACCAGCAAAGGAAGCAAGATGGACAATCATAATACATTAGTAAGTGCCTTGTAGAAGTTCAATGAAATTAAAGGATATGGACATCTTTGAATGCATTTTTAATTATTGCTTTGTACGTAAAGGACTTCTCAGAGACCAGGAACTCATTTTCAGGGGACAGGTAATGGTGCCAAAGTACAAAACCCCAAAAAACTCAAGTGCCCCAAGTCCAGCGCTGAGCGCCTATCTCCAGTGCTTTTAATGTCTGATGATGTGACATGCCATCTACAGGCACATCACTGCTGGTCACAATGGTGACCTGTGCAGGAACAGAACATGACTGGAGTGATCACTGAGGGCATTGATTGTCTAGAAGCAGTGATGTGCCTATAAATGGCAGATTACCCTTCTGGTCCAGGAGGAAGCAGTGGAGGCGTGAGCTTGGCGCTGGACCCAATGCACTCATTATGGGTGAGTCTTTTTTTTTCCACTTTGACACCATGCCCCACCCCCTTATGACAGGTTCCCAGTGTCTCAGAATCCTTTTAATTTGGGCTAAAAACATTTTCCAACAGGAACTTACAAAAAATGTTTAACCACAGGGTGGACTGTAAACTTAAAGTGGCCCTGGAAAACTAAACATAGCCTCATGTTGTAGGCAAGTCCAAACTGAAAGAAGGCATGGCAAAACAAGTTAGCAGGGACAACACAAGTCGGCAGCACCAGAATAATGTAGTACAGCACAAAATACAGCCCCTGCAGTACCAAATAGCACAGTGTAGCACAAAATACCGCCACCTTCCCTGCAGTATTCAGGTGTATCACTGTCTTGATGATGTTGATGCGGTTGAATTCAAGAAGGCATCTGTTGAGAGCATCATATGGTTTTGAACCTGTCTAGTGCCATCAAAAGGGCTAAGGCGGTCCTCTGTGCATCAGTCACTGGGAAATTTCCCTGTAAGCCCAGTCCACCCCTGTTTAACCATTTGTGTTTGGCAGCAGGCTGCACATTTTTACATATATCGCATGCTGCTATATCCCGAAATTCTTATCAAATTGCTAAGAATTCAGCCAAATAAGTGTTCATATGCTAAGTAAACTTGTATTGTGCCAAGGATGAAAGTGAAAACCCAGTACGGTACGTGTGTACTGGATCCTTTTTATTACATTGCTTTGACTGCAACAACTACTAATAAACTTGCTTCACAATTGCAGAAAAAGAGCAGCTTTTCTATAAATGATGACTTAAAACTGTATAAAATGGGACAAAGAAACCGTATGGTATCCTTTATATGACTGTCCCTGGAATAAATAAGAGACACCAATATCAACAAAGGAATAAAACATTCAGAACAGAATCCACTTGATTTAGTCCTTGAGAGAAATAGGAAAATGTTCACTTGATCCTGTTATTTAACGGTTTCTGCTGTTCTCACCACTAGGAGAGCTCTTGGCGTCATTCCCGAGACACACATGTATTGTTTCGTATTTGAAATGCATGTAGACCGTCAACTGAAAATGTGTTCTATGTGCGGCCCACATATCTGGCCGAGTTTGAGACCCCTGATGTGAACAGACACAGGCGTGTTTTTTAAAAGTCAATTGTACATCTCCATCTTTAAAGACATTAAGCCACAAACATGAAGGTTTAGAAAGTTTTACATTACTTTTTGATGCAAGATTACATGAAGGTGCCATAAATGTAAGAATTAGGCTGGCAATTTCACAGTGTGCCAAGTGTCTACTTTCAGAGAATATACTGTATATGAGGCATAATGATGCTCCTTTGACACCTTTCCAGTCTAATTAATGTAAGGGCGCACACCCGTACATTAACCAGAGAGGAGAGGTGTCAAAAGATCATCATTTCCTCTGGAGGATCTTCATCTATGGACATTTGCTAGGCAAAACCACAGGAAATAACATTTGGAACCCTGCCATCAGTACCTTATGAGTATGCTTTCAGACCTATAAAGACTAGCATATAGTTGATCTGGGGGCATACACAGACCAGGATTTATGAGATTAAGGAATGATCATGTAAAACAAAATCCTTGTAGAAACTGTGTAAATGGGAAAAGTGCACTTGTTTTGGATTTCCCATAGACTACAAGGAAGTAGTGACTGTGTTGCACCAATTCTGAAATTTGCTTTAGGACCCAGTGGTCACACATCAACTAATCAGTTATTTACGGTGCATTGAACTGACATGCCATTAATGTCTTTAACTGGAAACCCCATGTAACTGTGCTTACTCATTTCCGCTCACTGCAGCCTATATTAATATTATAGCTACTGGGTTTCAAGATGCATTTGAAAATAAAAGAAGCTATTTTATTAATTGCTAAGGGAAACAACATATAAATCTTTCAGAGTACTGATGATGGGAACAAAAGAACCATTGGGAGGCCACATATGAGACATTTCATCACAGTTCATTTCCATTAGTATATATATGGCATGAAGGTATCCTTCATCTAAATCACCTGTCAATTCCCAGCTCTCTGAACAATGGAAGATATGACTGGAGTATTGATGTTTCTCAATATTAAACATGGCAGTTACATCAATGTTTCCTAAATGGAAAACTCTAAACGCAGTTGTTAGAAGCGTCATTTACCTGTGAACTTTTTTGAATATATTTAGTCTTCAAGATATCAATGCAATAGAGTTTCTGTACTTTAAAAAAACTGGGATCAAAACTAGAGATGAGCAAATTATGTAGAATGGAAATTAGATCCAAATTTGAGTGAACTGAAAAAGATAAAGAAATAGAGTACACAGCAGAGAGAATTGGCCTAGCTATGTCAGAGGCCTCAGTCAGTCTCAAAAATTTACTCATCCTTAAATGGGGTTGTCCAGGTCCAGAGCTGAACCCCGACATATCCCCACATTCACCCAGACAGCCCCCCCCCCGATATGAGCATCAGAGCATGCTCCCATGCTCTTCTTTGCCCTGAGTTGAATCGCCCAGGGCAAATTTTTTTTTTTAGACGTAGTGATGTACCGGGCTCTTCCTGGGAAAAGCTAGGAGGAGGCTTCCGCCTAGCAGTGAACCCAGTGACACCACTGGCATAAAACGGCTAAGGCAGCACTAAAGCCCGCCTATCCGTGTCAGTGATGCCAACGGCAACACTGCGGGGCAGAAGCCTCCTCCAAGCAGTGTAAAAATGTAAACAATAAAGCCCTTGCCCTGCGTGATCCAGGGCAGGGCAAGGGAGAGCATTAGAGCATAAAATGTTCCAATGCTTATATCAGAGGGGCAAGGGGGGGGGGGGGTAAAAATAGGGATATGTCCAGGTTCAGCTTTGATCCCAGAAAACCCTTTTAATCAAACCCTCTCAAGTTTAACTGTGACATATCATTTTTATATATGTACAAGGCCACTAAGTGATGAGTCTTACAGGTATTTTGTAGTACTGGGTGAATATATGAATCTTGGGTCCTTCATACTTCTATTCAGACTGTTAAATGTTATTAATATAACCATATGCCAACCAATGGCTATCTGTGTGCAAGCTAAAACTGGATAAACTGGTGCTGGTTGGGTGTTGGGGTAGGGACATGACAGGCATATGTCTGTATAATAGATATTTAGGGGACACATCCATGCCAGGATATTTTCAGACAGAATGGAGCCTCAGAAATTGTCTTTATTTATTGTAGATGAATAATGAACTACACACACATACGCACAATTGTTCCTTATATTGCATGGAAAAAGCTGCAATATTGTCCATCTCCTGCCAGCAAAACCAGTCTCTCCACATATATTATACCTGTATTCAACTGCTGTAATCAACTGGTGCCATGTCTCTGGGTACAGAGATGCTGGAAATGTGCGCTGAATCACAATACTGTCAGCACCATGTTAATATTACAATGGGAATTAATGAAAGCATTTAAAAGAGTATGAGGCTTAAAGGGGTTTCCTGGGAATATATAAATATGGCTTAAATAACTGAGCACTATATGTTCTCTAATTTCCTAATAAATTTGATTAAAATTCACTGCCTCAGTATGACACTGGGAGCTGGGGCATCACTTTGATTGTCATTCTGAAGTCTATGAAGATGAGATAAGTGTCCCATGTTTGCAATCCCTAAGCTTGGAGACCAGTTTCAAACAGTTTATACAATATTATAGAACAGTTTTTTTATACTCATCCCTTTTTATTAAAGATTTACGATTGAGATGGTTTTAGTAAACACAAACAATGCAATATATCATTAAATATATAAAAGGAGATCATGCATAAGACAGAGCACCACTATACAAGCTTACAATGTCTGGAGAAATGGTGGAAGATACAAGAGGTTGTGGAATGAGTGTGAAGGTGGGAACAGTACTATATACTGTATGTAGTGCTCAGACTGAAACTATTCTAAATATACAGAGAGGTCAGAGAACATTATAACACAGGCTGATACAATCTTTTAGGTAAGAATCATCTCATTGCTTGCAACTGCAGAGATAATATTACTAACGTGCTCTGTTTCTTCTGACAATGTCTTTATATCTTAAGGGGGTTGTGCAAGAATGGGGGAGCTTCTGGCATCCCCTCCCCACTTGGCTAGATCTGTAAAGGGAAGATTACTTACCTGCTTCCTGGCACTAGCTCTCCGCTCCTTCTCCTTCAGGTCTGTGACGCTTCACTGCGCTCCCTTTTCCCTTTCCATTTTGACATCTCCGTAGCCAATCACCGGCCGCAGCAGAGGCCAGATCCCCTTATGTCATGTGACCATTTGTCATGATGTACATGGAGCCAGTCACAGTCAGAGTTTGGCTGCGGTGATGTCCAACCAGATGTTCACAGCGAGAAAGTCCAGTGAAGCATCCAGGAAGCAGGTAAGTAATCTTCCCTTTACAGGTACAACCAAATGGAGGTGTTTGTCATATCCACCTAATTCTTGCACAACCCTTTTAAGCTCCCCTTAGATGGACCAGTGCTGGCTGACTGGCAGCGTACAGGTTGGTGCTCGTTTAAAGTGCTTTTTGCATGGCCCAATGCAAAGTGAAAGAGGGATAAATTATTGTTATTATGATCAATCATTCCCCATTCACTTTGCATATTATTGGCAGCAGATCCCCTGTTGCTAGCGACAAACAACAATCATGGCTCCTCCATAAAACATGCAATCACCTGACAAACCACAATCTTGCTAGTTGTTGGGTGATTATTAGCTCCTTCACACAGGCCAGCTATCGGGAACTATCAGGTATTATTTGTCTATGCAACGTTCAAGGTGTTTTCTATTTTGGACAATTCTTTTTAACAGAAAGGTCACCTAACATTATGCAGTAATACAGTGCCTTGCGAAAGTATTCGGAAAGTATTCAGGTCTGGACTTTGACTTGGCCATTCTAAGACCTGGATATGTTTATTTTTGAACCATTCCATTGTAGATTTTGCTTTATGTTTGGGATCATTGTCTTGTTGGAAGATAAATCTCCGTCCTAGTCTCAGGTCTTTTGCAGACTCCAACAGGTTTTCATCCAGAATGGTCCTGTATTTGGCTCCATCCATCTTCCCATCAATTTTAACCATCTTCCCTGTCCCTGCTGATGAAAAGCAGGCCCAAACCATGATGCTGTCACCACCATGTTTGACAGTGGGGATGATGTGTTCAGGGTGATGAGCTGTGTTGCTTTTACGCCATACATATCGTTTTGCATTGTTTCCAAAAAGTTGGATTTTGGTTTCATATGACCAGAGCACCTTCTTCCACATGTTTGGTGTGTCTCCCAGGTGGCTTGTGGCAAACTGTAAACGAGACTGTTTATGGACATCTTTGAGAAATGGCTTTCTTCTTGCCACTCTTCCATAAAGACCAGATTTGTGAAGTGTTCGACTGATTGTTGTCCTATGGACAGACTCTCCCACCTCAACTGTAGATCTCTGCAGTTCATCCAGAGTGATCATGGGCTTCTTGGCTGCATCTCTGGTCAGTCTTCTCCTTGTTTGAGATGAAAGTTTAGAGGGACAGCCGGATCTTGGTAGATTTGCAGTGGTCTGATACTCCTTCCATTTCAATATGATTGCTTGCACAGTGCTCCTTGGGATGTTTAAAGCTTGGGAAATCTTTTGGTATCCAAATCCGGGTTTAAACTTCTCCACAACAGTATCACGGACCTGCCTGGTGTGTTCCTTGGTGGTGGCTCCTTCATGATGCTCTCAGTGCTTTAAACCCTTGGTGCATTTGGACGTAACTGTACGTCCAAAATGCAAGTAAGTTGCGGCATTTGGACGTACAGTTACGTCTAAGCTACTTACCGGGACTGTGACACTATAAAGTGTCACAGCCCCGGAGTCTCCGCTCTCCTGGAGAGCAGAGACCTCGGGGAAGCCGGTAAGAGACCAATCAGAGTGGTCCCTGGCCGGCAAGCGCTCCGATTGGTTAGTCTCTGCAGACTAACCAATCGGTGCGCTCCATTTAGAAAAAAAGCCAGTTTCAGGCTGTGATCTCCATGCTGGAGATCACAACCTGAAAACAGGCATGAAGATGCCCCCGGGGGTAAGTGAAAGTGAGCCCCAAAAGCCTCCGTTGCCCCCCCATGCCTCCCTTGCCCCCCCCTTCTGCGCTTTGTATTGTGATGGTAGCAGCTCAGGATCGGAACCGCTGCCATCTGCAGAGAGTGTGAGCTGTAATTACAGCTCACACTCTGTTGCTACAGCTGAAATCGGTGCTGGCATCAATTTCAGCTGTTTAAGCCCATAGATACTGCGGTCTGTAGCCGCCCGCAGCATCCATGGGGTTAAGAGGGAGGGAGCTCCCTCTCTCTGCCATCGGGCCGCCGATGCTGCAGTGGCAGCGGCCCGATGGTTACCATGGCAATCAGACGCTTTACAAAAGCGTCCTGGCTGCCATGTACCTAAGGCTGATTAGACCCTCAGGGTCTGATCAGCCTTAGTGTAGCACTGATACAGTGCATTGCAATAGATGACTATTGCAATGCACTGTAAAGCCATCAAGCCCACTGGATCTTCAAGATCCAAATGGGTCTTAAATTAAAAAAAATGTAAAAAGAAAGTAAAAAAGTGTAAAAAAGTAATAAAGTTAAAGTAAAAAAAAAGAAAAAGTACACATATTAAGTATCGCCATGTCCGTATCGACCGGCTCTATAAAAGCATCATGTGATCCACCATGCCAGATGTACGCAATTTTTTTTTTTTTAAAAAGCTATACCAAAACAGCCATTTTTTGTCACCTTGCCTCACAAAAAGTGTAATAGCAGGCGATCAAAAAGGCGTATTTACCCCAAAATTGTACCAATCAAACCGTCATCTCGTCCCGCAAAAAATGAGCCCCTACCTGAGACAATCACCCAAAAAATAAAAAAAACTACATCTCTGACTATGGAGACACTAAAACATGATTTTTTTGTTTCAAAAATGATATTACTGTATAAAACTTAAATAAATAAAAATAAAAACTGTCTAAAAAAAGCCATTTTTTGTCACATTTCATAACAAAAAATGTAATACCAAGCGATCAAAAAAAGCGTATGTCCCCAAAAATAGTACCGATCTAACCGTCATCTCATCCTGCAAAAAATGAGCCCTGAGACAATCGTCTAAAAAATAAAAAAACTACAGCTCTCTGACTATGGAGACACTAAAACATGATTTTTTTTTGTGCTTCAAAAATATTGTGTAAAACTTAAATAAAAAAAGTATACATATTAGATATTGCCGCGTCCGTAACGACCTGCTCTATAAAAATATCACACGATCTAACCTGTCAGATGAATGTTGTAAATAACAAAAAATAAAAACAATGCCAAAACTGCTAGTTTTTGTTACCTTGCCTCACAAAAAGTGTAATACAAAGCTGCCAAAAATCGTATGTACCATAAAATAGTACTAACAAAACTGCCAACTTATCCTGTAGTTTCCAAAATGGGGTCAGTTTTTTGGAGTTTCCTACTCTAGGGGTGCATCAAATGTGACATGGCAACTTAAGTCACAAAGTGACTGCAGACCTGAACTGGTCCTTAAAAAGTGGGTTTTGGAAATTTTGTGAAAAATTTCAAGATTTGCTTCTAAATTTCTAAGCCTTCTAATGTCCCAAAAAAATAAAATGTAATTTTCAAAATGATCCAAACCTGAAGTAGACACATAGGGAATGTAAAGTAATAACCATTTTTGGAGGTATTACTATGTATTTTAAAAGTAGAGAAATTGACATTTGGAAATTTGCTAATTTTTCAAAATTTTTGGTAAATTTGGTATTTTTTTTATAAATAAGAATGAAATATTTTGACTCAAATTTGCCACTGTCATGAAGTACAATAAGTGAAGAGAAAACAATCTCAGAATGGCCTGGATAAGTAAAAGCGTTTTAAAGTTATCACCACATAAAGTGAGACATGTCAGACTTGCTAAAAATGGCCTGGTCCTTAAAGGGGTATTCCCATCTCACAAATGTAGTTTGTATAGTTAGATATAGCCATACCAATATTATTACTAATAGAATGTATTTACATAAAATGTACCATTTAGAAGATTTGCCTATTTGTATATCCATTGTCCCACACATCAGTCAGGCCGTTGCCCCTAGTTACGGCCACCGTGGCCATGTAGTAGTGATGGTCGGCTTGCCCTTGTTCAAACCCACTCTGAGGTAACTGCTGTATTGTGAACACACATTACATGAGCATGCGGAGACACATCTTAAGGTTGTAGCATTTTTGTCTGCGTTTCCAAAACGCAGAGAAACGGATCCTGTTCCAAGATCAATTCATCTCTATGGAGCAGGATCCGTTTAAAAAGTCTGCATTTTGGACGGATCCTGACCATTGGGTTTTGGACTGGTAGCATCCAAAAATCAGATGTGAAAGTACCCTAAGATGTGTCTCCGCATGCTCATGCAATGTACGTTCACAATACAGCAGTTACCTCAGAGCAAGCCGACCACCACTACTACACGGCCGCGGTGGTCGTAACTAGGGGCAACTGCCTAACTGATGTGTGTGGGACAATGGATACACAAATAGGACAATCTTCTAAATGGTACATTTTATATAAATACATTCTATTAGTAATAATATTGGTATGGCTATATCTAACTATACAAACTACATTTGTGAGATGGGAATACCCCTTTAAGGCCAAAACAACCTGCAGCGTCAAGGGGTTAAACAGAACCCGGAGACTATCACAGAGCAGGTGCATTTATATGGAGACTTGATTACACACAGGTGGATTCTATTTATCTTCATCAGTCATTTAGGACAACATTGGATCATTCAGAGATCCTCAATGAACTTCTGGAGTGAGTTTTCTGAACTGAAAGTAAATGGGCTGAATAATTTTGCACACCAAACTTTTCAGTTTTATTATTACAAAAAAAGTTTAAAATGATCCAATAAATTTGGTTCCACTTCACAATTGTGACCCACTTGTTGATTCTTCACCAAAAATTTAAAATGTTATATCTTTTTGTTTGAAGAATGAAATGTGGCAAAAGTTTGAAAAGTTCCAGGGGGCCGAATACTTTCACAAGGCACTGTATCAGCCAATGTGTGATGGAGTTTGATGGAGTATCAGATTTTGCAGTTAATGCTCCTGCTACTTTTGCAACAGAAGGGTTACAAGCCTCTCAAGACTGCACTGCTACGGGAATCCAGGTGGCATCGAGATGCCTGCCTAGCATTTTGCTGAATAGATGCTATTTTTGGATCTGCAAATTTTAATGGGTTCATCAGTTAAAATTCTACTTTGTGCATAAATGTTGCTGATTTTCTCAGCGTTTTCAGCCAGCAAACATTAGTCAATCAATAGGTTAAAGTGTGCACCTCATTTACCAACAGGTAATCCAGAGGATTATATACTCAGGGGTCTTTCACCTTTAGAACTGAAAGGATTAGCATAAAAACACTGATTCTTCTGTAAAGGCGAGTGACGTTGGCCTGCAGTCTGAATGTTATTTTACGCGTATGATTTGATCTGTGGGTTGCACGGGGAAGGAATCACATTGATCAGTAAGAATATAACAAGAACACATTGTATGACACAAATCTGAGCCAGCAGCCATGTATGTGATTTGCTATCAGATGGAGTCAGAAGGGAGCACTAGAGCACAGTAGGATCCTAGATGTTATGGCACAATTTTAGGGCTCTGGCACAACAGGCTCCATGACATTCACCACACAACTCAATCTAAATGCATCTAAAAATGATAAGTATATAAAAACTTGAACATGAAAAGGCTTGTATAGCAGTAAACCTACGAAAGTACTAATTCTACTGCTGGATTCTCTACTTTAAAATCAATGGGTTATCAACTAGCAGAGGGACACTCTGGCATATATTCAAATTTACCATTCTTCCCAAAATTAAATATTAATATTTCTCTAAATCAATTTTTCCTACAAGCCTCAGCCTTTCTATACAGTAGACAACAGATGGACCAATGTTGTATATGGGACCTCTTCATTCACTGAATTATATTTCAGGATTCAGTGGCTTCTTGAAGAAAGCTTACTCTCAGCACAGGTTGTGATACTGATAAGGCTCATTCACAATTATGTTGGAAGCTCCATTTGGAGCCCCTGTCTCAGACTCCATCAAAAAAGCCATACAACTTAGTACAGCATACTGTGGTATTTTTGCCAAGCTCCATAACAGAAACCCAATGGACCCCATTATAATCAGTGAAACCCATCCAGCACCATTGATTCCAGTTATGTGTGGGATATGGCACTTCCATCATTTTACTTTATAGGAGCAGAACAATGGAAATACAGTCTAAAGCCTGTATTAGACAGGCAGATTTTCTGACAGATGGTCGCTAACGTGCGTTCGTGGTAAAGCTTGTTAGCGATGATCTGGCAGTATAATACTGCCACAGTGCAAACGTTTGTTCATCAGGCAAGCCAAATCTTTTGACATGTTTAAAAAATTTTGTTTCCAGACTTCAGATTGTGGTGTCTAATCACGATCTGCTGCTGGCAAACAATGGGAAGAGCGATGGTATAACGATCCAAAACTGCATGCAGAAACCTGACCAACGGCCATGCCCTAAATGACATCAGGTGGTGCCATATGATTGCGTATTTGATTTTATAATATACTGAAAATGATATGAGTAACACATTTCTGTAGTGATACAGCTGTGTTTACATCATTGCACAAGTACTGTGTCCACTGTGACGAACATCTCTGCTCCAATTTGCCTTGTATGTCTAAAGCCTGATTCAGATGTCCATGTTGAAAACTGTCCACGCTATGGCCACAATGCACAGTTTTTACGGCAGTAAGATCTATATCTGTGCACAGGACATGGATCTACTAACCACAAGAAGCAGTTGTCTCATGTTCCGTGGGACACAAATCTAAATAGTGCATGCTCTCGACGGTCTGTGTGGAAAATGGACACGTGAATAGCAGTAATCACTTTTATGCGGCCGTGTTCAGACCATTGTATACAGAGCATGGACGTAAATCACATTCTTATGAGTAAGGCCTCATGCCTCATTCACACGTCAGTGTTTGGTCAGTGCTTTCCATCAGTGATCAGAAGCCAAAACCAGGTGCGGCTCTAAACACAGAACAGGTGCAGATCTTTCAGACGAGTGAGTTTCTTGCTCAGGACTCGCAGCACCGGGCCTGAACTCCGGAGCACTGCCGGGGTCATATAGCATTATATTGCTTTATGATGCTATGCAACCCTTACAGTTCTGGAATGTATTAGATGACACTGACATAATGCTGTCACTGTTATACAATAGATTTCACACCTCTAAGGGTTACATAGCATCATAAATCAATATAATGCTATATGACCCCAGCAGTGCTGGAAGTTCAGGACAGGTGCCTCGCTATGAGTTTGGAGAGAGACACTTGCTCGACCCAAAGGGGCCTAAGGAAAAGATCTGCACCTGTTCTGTGTTTAGAGCCTCACCTGGTTTTGGCTCCTGATCACTGATGGAAATCACTGACCAAACACTGACGAGTGAATGAGCTTTAAAAGGGGTTTTCTCACTTCGGAAAGTGGCATTTATTATGTACAGAAAGTTAATAAAAGGCACTTACTAATGTATTGTTATTATCCATATTGCTTCCTTCACTGGCTGGATTCATTTTTCCATCACATTACACTGCTTTTTTCCCATAGTTACGACCACCCTGCAATCCAGCATCAGTGGCCATGCTAGCACCAGCCTACGTGAGCTCCCACAGTCCAGCCACCAGAGAGAGTGGCACTTTTTCCTATAGTGTGCAACCACGACCACCACTGATGGAGTGCATGGTGGTCATAACCATGGAAACGAGCAGTGTATAGTGTGATGGAAAAATGAATCCAGCCAGCAAAGGAAGCAATATGGATAATAACAATACATTAATAAGTGCCTTGTATTAACTTTCTCTACCTGATAAATGCCATTTGCTGAAGTAAGAGAACCCCTTTAATGGTTGGGTTTAATTGTAATTTCTTTGACTCCCCTCCACTACAATGCTATAGCACTATGACTCTCTGCCACTTGAGCTATATGGAAATGATATATGAGTTTACTGCAAAGAAACAAACTTCATTTTCTCAGCTATAAACTCCCTTTTATATGGTAGCAATACCTGACATATATCAATATGATGACCCACAAGTGAAAAATTTCTGTACAGTATTGCTGAGCTGAGACTATATACATAAAATGAGCTAAACTACTTCTGTCCTGCTTATCTTTCCTCCTGCAGATAATCACTCAGATTTTTTCCCCACATTTATAGCGATGCTACTTAGAAAGGAGTCGTTACAACATAAGAGTCACCATTAAGTACAGTTCCTCTCTACACCACTAGAAGGAGACTTGGCGATTACCAACTGGGTGCTGCATTCTCAAGAACACAAAGTTAAATAACAGAAAGGAGGCGCTTCCCAGATGCAGTCTTGCCAGCAACGGAATGTGGGAGGGGGTTACCTAGCAACAGTCTCTCCATCTTAGTAACCTAGGAAACAAACCATACAGTAAAACTGTATCTTTTCTTTGTAACAGAACGAGACGCCTCGATGGTGGACGAAAAACACAAGACGAGATGACACTTAATATTTACTGATCCACACCACATGGCCGGGTTATGGGAAGGATGACAGCCGTAACTTCTGACTGCGGACTCACTGAAATCTTGTTCCATCCTTGGTGTGACAAAGTGGATACTGAAGGGCTCAGTTCCATTTACATCGCTGTAACACACCTGTGTAGCACTTTCCAAGAAACAGCGTGACAAGGATATATAACAGAACATTTACAAACTAAGACTGTGTGTGTAGCCTACCATCTTCTATATACAGTCTAACAACTGCGTAAAACCTAGACTAGGGAGGGAGAAGCTACAGAACAAACATGTGCAAATAAAATGTGCTTGTTTAAGATCATCAAGGTAAAAAACCTTGTGCATGTCATAGATTAGACAACGAAAGAATCCAGACGTAATACAATAATCTAAAAATGAGGAAAAAATAATCCAAACAGGAAGCAGCACTCCAGACTGAAGGTGAAAGAAGCTGGGTGCTCCCGATCTATGCTGCTCCGGGACATATGGCCCGCTCATGGACCGTATGTCTCGGAGCGCATACGGTCGTGTGCAAGGGCCCTTAATCACATTCCTCATTGCTGATATTCATTTTCCACTCTTTATATTATGTCAGCATGTTCATGTACTTTGCATAAAAAAATCTTTATTTACATAAAGTACCAAAAGGCTATGTACACATTTGGGGGCATAACTTTTTATTAGTGCATTGTTCTCATTTTGAGCTACAAATCATTTTTTCAATTGGTCTTTATTAAAAATATGGAGCCCCTTTTTTCTGTACAGAGCTGACATGCTCTAGTAGCAGCCTATTTTCAGTCAGTTGGAGAGCAGTAGGACTTCTTATCTCTGCTCTCTGACATTAAAAACAGCCATTATAGCCCAGAATTTATATTGTTAAGAATTTCACATAAATTTATCTGCCACATGAATGCAAAGTTTTGGCGATTAATTTAGATAAATTGCGCAAAAACAACACCCAGCACCATTTTACTTTGAAAATTGGCAGGTAAAAACAGGAAAGAGGATGAAGAGAAGGATCATCATGACACTGGGAGGGTGCTTCCCCTGACTGGCTCAGTGTCTAACAGACAACCTGATCATCCAGTCAAGGGGCTGGTGAGCATGACAAACATGACAAGCCGTATTCTTGCTTGCTTACATACTGACAAGTATATCTTTAGCATCAGGCAATCTGATTACTGGATATCCATGCTTTTAGACCCACACTATCAAAGTAAAATGGGAGATTATTTTCCTGTTGCCAAAAAGGAGGCCAAATTGTTATATTACCTGCATACACTGTGTGTGCAGCTTATGGTGAACAGACACCTGCCACCCATGTGTCTGACCAGGAGACCACTCTTTACCGCCTGCCAAGTCACCCACCACCTACCTTTTCTGCTACCACAAGCAGCAGAAGCTATAGCAGCAGCAACAAATTCAGTATCAACAACATGATAGAGCAGTGTTTTCATGCAAATCAGCAAATGGAGACCTACTGCCAGGCAGAATTCTACCAGGATTTTTTCCTTACCGCAGCACAAACTGTGTCCCCTGACCATATAAACTTCTGGACTGGCAGATTGGAACAGTGGCTGGAACTGGCCCAGTTTGCCATTGTCTTGTCCAGCCTCCAGTGTAATCTTAGAGAGGGTTTTCAGTGCGGCTTGTGGTCTCATAGCACCCAAACAAAGTTGTCCTCTGCCAGTATACAAAACGTCACTGTTGTCAAAGTGAGTGAGCCTACCGCCACTGTCTGCCTGCCTACCACCATGTTCCGTATTGTATGGCTTCTCTTACATTTACTGCTGGAGCTTTTACTTCCTGCTGCTAATCCCCTTACTGTCACTTTTATTACACCTACTGCCACTACTATTTCCTCTACACAGCCACCACTACTACAACTCTACTACCCTAAGACAGCTGTACACACATCTAATGCCTTGTCTGTTCAATGCTGTACCACAACTGCTGCCACTACTATCGCAGCCACACACCACTGTTACCCTACCCTTTGCACATCCAAATTGTACTGCTGCTGCTATCAATTAAAAGGGAGAATTTGTCCAGGCTTGTGCAGAACAAGCCACTGTTCCTTATGACATTAACATATGTTTAAAACTGGGGCAGGGATCTATTCACATTAAGGCATAACTTTTGGATGCTTATTTCCAACAAGCCACTCTTTTTTGCAATAACACCATGTGTGTTTAACCCTTTCTGTACCGAGCCACTTTTCAACTTAAATCCCAGGCCGATTTTTGCAAATCTGACATGTGTCACTTTATGTGGTAATAACTTTAGAAAGCTTTTACTTATCCAGGCCATTCTGAGATTGTTTTCTTGTGACACAATGTACTTCATGACAGTCATAAATTTGAGTCTATATACTTCACCTTTATTTATGACAAAATCCAAAATATACCAAGAATTTTGAAAAATTTCCAATTTTCAAAATTTCAATTTCTCTGCTTTAAAACAGAAGGTGATACCCCACATTCCCCATATGCCTACTTTATGTTGGCATCACTTTGTAAATGTCATTTTATTTTTTTATGAAGTTAGAGGGCTTAGAAGTTTAGAAGCCATTTTTCAAATTTTCAACAAAATTTCCCAAACCATTTTTTTGAGCACCAATTCAGTTATAAAGTGATTTTGGGAGGCTTACCTAATGGAAACCACCCATAAATGATCCCATTTTAGAAACTACACCCCTCAAATTATGAAAAACTGATGTTACAAACTTTGTTAACCCTTGAGGTGTTCCACAAAAATTAAAGAAAAATGGAGGTGAAATTTCAAAATTTCACTTTTTTGGTAGATTATTCATGTTAATAATTTTTTTTCTTGCAAAACAGCAACGGTTAACAGCAAACTAAACCTCAATATACATTACTCTGATTCTGCAGTTTACAGAAATACCCCATATGTGGTGGTAAACTGCTCTATGGCACGTGGCAGTGGTCAGAAGGAAAGGAGCGCCATATGGATTTTGGAGGCAGATTTTGCTAGAATGGTTTTTAGGCACCATTTTGTATTTTAAGAGACCCTGACGTACCGCTAGAGTGGAAACACTCAAAAAGTGGAAACTACAACCCTTAAAGAATATATTAAGGGGGGTACTGACCATTTTGACCCCCTAAGTGTTTTACAGAATTTGGAAACACTTGGCTATGAAAATGAAAAGTTTCATTTCTTCCAATAAAATGTTGCTTTAGCCCCAAATTTTTCATTTTCACAAGGAGTAATAGGAGAAAAGCACCCCATAATTTCTTCCCCATTTTCTCCTGAATACGGCAACACCCCATATGTGGTGATCAACTGCTGTGGGGGCACAGGCAGGACTCAGAACAGAAGGAGCGCCGTATGGATTTTGCAGCACAGATTTTGATGGATTGGTTTGCGGGAGCCACTGATTTTTATTTTTTTTTTAGTTATTGTCTTATGTGTGGGGCTCATTTTTTGTGGGATGAGGTGATGTTTTCATTGGTACCATTTTGGGGTACATAAGACTTTTTGATCGCTTGGTATTACACTTTTTGTGAGTCAAGGTTAAAAAATAGCTGCTTCGACATTGTTTTTAAAAAAAAATTTTTTAAGGCATTCACCCGAAGGGGCAAATCATTTGATATTTTTATAGAGCAGGTTGTTATGGACGTGGCAATACCCAATATGTCTATTTTTATTTTTGTTAAGTTTTACACAGTAAATTAATTTTTGAACAGAATTAAATCTTGTGTTTGGTCCTATTTTTTTTATTTTTCTGGCGATTGTCTTAGGTATGGTCTCATTTTTTGTGGAACGAGATGACGGTTTGATTGGTACCATTTTGGGGTAAATATGCCTTTTTGATCGCCTGCTATTACACTTTTTGTGAGGCAAGAGGGAAAAAATGGCTGTTTTGGCATAGTTTATTTTTCAATTTTTTTTTTACAGCATTTACTTGGGAGGCCATCTCATGTAATATTTTTATAGAGCAGGTTGTTACAGACGTGGTGATACCCAATATGTCTAACATTTTTATTTCTGTTAAGTTTTACACATTAGATGCATTTTTGAACAGAATCAAATCTTGTTTTTGTGTTGCCATTTTCTGAGAGCCAATTTTTTTTTTTATTTTTCTAGAGATTGTCTTAGGTAGGGTCTCATTTTTTGCAGGACGAGATGACGGTTTGATTGGTACCATTTTGGGATTAATACGTCTTTTTGATCGCTTGGTATTACACTTTGTGAGGAAAGGTGACCAGAAAATGGCTTTTTTTACACTGTTTTTATTTTTTAAGGCATTCACCTAGCGGAGTGGGTCATGTGATATTTTTATAGAGCCGGTCTATACGGACGCATCGATACCTAATATGCCTGCTTTTCTTTTTTCCCTATTTTTTACAATTTTTATTTTGGGAAAAGGACACTTTTTTTACTTGAAATTTTTTTGTAAAACTCTATTTTTTTAACTTCTTTTTTCAATTTATTTTTTGTCCCAGTCTGGGACTTCAACTTTTAGGGGTCTGATCCCCTGCACAATGCATTACAATACTTCTGTATTGTAATGCATTGGCTATAAGTGTATTACCAGTGTAATACACTTACAGCCTGCTGCTTGTGAGATCCAGGGGGCTGGATCTCACAGGCTCCCGTAGAAGGCAGCCCGATGCCTAAGGAAAGCATCGGGCTGCCTTTCCTGCCATCGGGTCTCCGTCACAGTAGCGCAGGGACCCGATGGCAAACTTAACCCTTCAGGATACCGCACGTGCCGCAGTAGCAGTACGGCGCTGGTATCCTAAGGGTTAAACACCATCTGTCCCAATTAGGGAAACTTTTTTGGAATGCTTCTAATATGAAAAAGCATAAGAAATGTGAAAGGGCATTGTTAACAGTGTCAACTATGTGTTTACCCTTAGCTATGTATATCAGTGTGACTCTGACTTTATTTGCTATTGCGTTAAAGTGCTTAAAAGGAGGTGGGAGGGAGAGAGAGAGAGAGAGAGAGAGAGAGAGAGAGAGAGAGAGAGAGAAAGAGCAAATATTTGAAAAAAAAGAGAGAACAAGATAGAAAAAAATCTGAGTCCTATGTGACCTCAGAGTTTTATACATTTTCAGGGCAATTTGAACACTTTTGATTCAAATAGAATCAATTTGTAAACTAATCACTTTTTTTTAATTCAATGAATCGAACATGAAACATTTTCAAGAAGTTCACTCATTTTTTTTTAATTATGTCCTTATACGTACAACCATAGAATTCAAAGAGGGTGTACTTTGTTTTTCTCATGAATGAAAATCCTTATAATCCTATAAAATGCATTGGTAAATGCTTTAAAGGAAATCTTTCCTTATTTTAGTTTCCTCAACTGTTAAAAATGTTTGCTAAATTCTTGTACTGAAAATCTCCAGTGCATGCCAATGAGTCATGAAATTCATGAACTCCAGCCTCCCAGAAATTCCCAACTATCTGATGCTGATGGGCGGGCAGAGCTGAGAGCTCCGGAATATCTGAACTCTTTGGCCTGCCCTGGAACTAGGGTGGCCACTTGCTTAACCCCAAAAAGGAGGACACCTGAGACTACTACTTTTCCAGTAACAGTGCCAGGGAAAAAATACAAAGGTGAGTTGCACGTGGGCCCAGAGTGCTCCTCTCACCCTCAGTCAGTCACAGAGTGACATGTCGGCTGGCTCAGGTGACTGAGAGAAAACCTCAGTCAGTCTGTAGCTGTACTGCATGCAGTTAGGGCAGCATAAGACTGGTGACAGGTTTACTTTAAAAATATCATTAAAAGAGTTGTCCAGTGGGGGAAACATTTTTTGCAAAGGGCACAGAATGGGTTAAAAAAATAAAAGAAGCGATACCCACCTCATCGATAAGTTCCTAAGGTTACCAGCTCCCCATTGGTCTATACTTCATGGTCCCATCTCGGACCACAGGAAATGCTGAGATTGTAAGGCAGTGGTAAGCAGTTGAAGGGTTGAAGGGAGCTGCAGAGGATCAGTAAGGGGATTACTGCTCCTTTTATTTTTTATTTTTCCTCACTGGACAACCCCTTTAAGCCAAATAAGCACATATTAAAGGGGTTGTCGATCTAGTAATATTGTTATTTTTTACTTTTCTATTAAAAGGTGACACTACAACAACAACAACAAAAAAAAAAAAAAGCAAAAGAGGAGAATGTTATCTAGCCAATCCTCCCCTGCTCCCATTTCTATACTACTCTGGTCTCTGTCTTGAGGCACCTCTTAATACACAGAAAATTACACAAACAGATCAAGCCTGTTATCTAGAAACACCCAGTAATATGGAATTGTACATATATTTGTATTTTTTAGTGCTTCCCTGGTGGTTTAATGAAGTGGAGGGGCCAAGGTCAGTAATTCTGGGTTCTAGCGCAGAGGGGGTTAATAGTTTTGGTCAACGCCTTTTATTCTTAAAGGGGTTGTGTCATTTGTCATGTAGAGAAAGTTAATACAAGGCACTTATTAATGCATGGTAATTGTCCATATTACTTCCTTTGCTGGCTAGATTTATTTTTTAATCACATTATACACTGCTCATTTCCATGGTTATGACCACCCTGCAATCCATCAGTGGTGGTCGTGCTTGTACACTATAGGAAAAAAGCGCCAGCTTCTCTGGTGGCCAGGACCATGGGAGCTCACAGACTAGTGCTTTTTCCTATAGTTGTCATAACCATGAAAAAGAGCAGTGTATAATGTGATGGAAGACTGAATCCAGCCAGCAAAGGAAGCAATATGGATAATAACTACATATTAGTAAGTGGTATGTATTAAGGTCCTCTACATAATAAATGCTATTTGCTGAAGTGAGACAACCCCTTAATGTTTCATCTACCGACCACTTTAAGAAACAGCAATAACGCATGTGGTCACCTCATTAAATGCTTTCACGTAAATGTGTCTCTTCCTCTGTAATGTCCCGCCATGCTTCTCCTGATAGATTATTTATTTTTTAGTTTACACAACTCTATAGCAAGAAAATTATGCACACACAGCTTTGCATTACACATATTGCAAATACACACATACAGCTGCATACATGCTCACACACACCCCTGATATTCTAAACATGCAGCTCTGCAGTACATCTGTTATACACATGCACACACCTCTGTTGCATATGCAGCAGGTATATTATACACACGCAGCTCTGCAGTATGCTCACCATACACACACAGCTCCAATGCATACATACAACTCTGCTGTATACACACAGCTCTGCTGCATATGCATGCATACACATACAGTACAGACCAAAAGTTTGGACACACCTTCTCATTCAAACAGTTTTCTATATTTTCATGACTATGAAAATTGTAGATTCACACTGAAGGCATCCAAACTGAATTAACACATGTGGAATTATATACTTATCAAAAAAGTGTGAAACAACTGAAAATATGTCTTATATTCTAGGTTCTTCAAAGTAGCCACCTTTTGCTTTGATTACTGCTTTGAACACTCTTCGCATTCTCTTGATGAGCTTCAAGAGGTAGTCACCTGAAATGGTATTCCAACAGTCTTGAAGGAGTTCCCAGAGATGCTTAGCACTTGTTGGCCCTTTTGCCTTCACTCTGCAGTCCAGCTCACCCCAAACCATCTCGATTGGGTTCAGGTCTGGTGACTGTTGAGGCCAGGTCATCTGGCGTAGCACCCCATCACTCTCCTTCTTGGTCAAATAGCCCTTTTTGGTCAAATGAGAAGGTGTGTCCAAACTTTTGGTCTGTACTGTACATACACACACCTTTAATAAAACTCACATTTTTGTAAACTAGTGTTGGCGGTACTGTCTTCCTGGTCTGGCTCCACCACTGTTGACATCATCAAAAGTCATTCAGCTGTAGTTAATTGGAATTTCAATCTTCTTAACTGCAGAGTGGAGGCCTTCAGGATGAAGGAGGCTGTCTTTGTAAAAGTCCTATCCACGTGCTGAATGATTGTTCAGCCTCCTCTCTTGTCTGCACTGATCACACAGATCAGCATCAGACTGTCAGGCATGGAAAGAGAGAAGTGTGCAGATACTTTTCTCTCACTGATCCAGCAAAGCGCTCAATGAGCGTTCTGCCAGATCATTAAGAAAGCAGTCAAGGCACTGCTGGCCTACCCTGACCACAGACTAAGACACAGGCAGTTTTAAGCATAAAAGGTGCTAAAAAAGTGTCTTATAGTGCCCAGCAAAAACCATATGATACTCCTTCCCTTCTGATCCCTGTTGTGTGCCCATACAGCAATTTATGACTACATTTGCCTCTCTACAATGTAGAATCAGTGTAATCAATATTGAGGTTTATTTTGTTATAACCCCTTGCTGTGTTATAGGGAAAAAAACGATTTAAAAAAACATTCTGCAAAAAAGGTGACATTTTTAAATTTCACCTCCATTTTGCTTTAATCCCTGTGGAACACCTAAAAGGTTCACAAAGTTTCTAGATTCAGTTTTGAATAATTAGAGAAATGTAATTTCTAAAATAGGATCACATCTGGGTGGTTTCTATTCTGTAAGCCCCTCAAAGAAATTTTCTTGCTAATTGTTTTAAATTCTTCTATTAGCTTAAAAAAATTAAAAGAAAATTGCTAATTTTTCTAAATGTTTTGTAATTTTCTTTTATAAATAAGGTAAAACATATCAACCCAAATTTACCACTATCAATTGGATAAGTAAAAGCATTCCAAAGTTATTACCACATAAAGTGACATGCCAGATTTGCAAAATTAGACTTGATCCACCAAGAATATACAAAAACACACACACGACTGAATTAAAATACATTTTCCTAAAGTATGGCATATTAAAAAAACATAATAATGGGTGTACATATCAACCACATCAATAGTGCCATCTGAAAGGGTATAATAAAGTGCTAGTAAAGTACGAAATGGACTTTAAATAATTAGTAGCAATAGTACCTCCACAAACAGTACCTCAATATATACACAGTCATGGTTCTGGTAAAAGAATCCAATAGTAACACAAATAGACCCAACACACAGTATATGGTAATAAATATTGCTATTATTATTGCTACTAATTACTAGCAGTTTATTATGATTTTAGGATAACACTATTAATACGGGTTATGTGTCCACTCATTATATATGTGTTTTTTTTATATAACATTCTTAATAAAGATTTTTTTATTCAGTTGGCAGTATGCTTTTTTGTATTTTCTTGCTATTACTATCCTATTGTCAGCACTTGTCTCTTATTGTGGTGTGAAAGAGCTCTTTTTTAATAGGTGTGAATATGAGTCCTGAAGATGAAAAACTGTGCGCTTAAGGGGTTAAGCCTAGGTATACATAGAACTATATCTGTATACTTATAACATTGGTAATAGAAAGTAGTTACATATCAAGAAATAAGAGCAAAAACAAAATATTAAATGCCCTGAATTTTCCAGATAAAAGTAGTCAGAAGAAACCAGTGCAGGATTATTAAATCACTGGAGGCAAATACAGATGCCTCTAGCAAAATACAAAAGTGGCAAAATGAGTTGTTAAGCAATAATTAAAAACACCTTCTACTTCTATTACTTAATAAGCAACATATCATTCAGGAATCACAAGTACAACACCCAAAAGCTTCAAAATGTAAAGCAGAAAGTTATCATTGCTAAGAAATGCTCTGATTCAAGCATCTTTGTTCTCCATAATAATAAACTAATAAATGAAGCACAAAATGTAAATAGTAACAGATCAGTGTTTTTTTTTTGTTTTGTTTTTTACAGTGAGGATCCATGTATACAGATCAGGTTTTATTTGTTTTTTTACAGTAAGTTTAATGACAATAGGTAGGGAGGGACAGAAAAGGGCAGTGAGCTCTAAGGTTAGTACTAGGGATGAGCGAACCGAACCGTAACGAACCAGATTCGTTACGAACTTTCCCAAAAGTTTGGTTCGTCACCAAACCGAATTTTGAGAAAGTTCGTAACGAATCTGGTTAAAATAACGGCGACGCAAAATATACGCATATTTATTGAGAATGTACGCTAATGCGTTAGAATTCATAAAATGTGTACACATTAGCGAACATTCTCAAATATGCGTTGTGGGGAAGTTAGCTCGGTAGGGTGCAGGTTTGCGGTGTGAACAGCAGTCAGAGTCCCAGACACAGATGAAGTCCAAATGCAGGCTTGGCCTGCATTTATTCACAAGCTCAAAATAAAAGATAATACAGCCTTTGCTTCAGGCACAAACAAAATAAACCCTGCTTGTCCAGCACTACCTAAACATAAGACAGTTTTCCTCACTATACGTGTGTCTAGCTACAGCCACACGAATACAACATGTTATGCAGTTCAGTCCACAAGTTTTTTACCTTTGATAGCGTCAAACGTATCTCCTGAGGCCAGCAGCCTTCAGCATTCCTAGCTGCACCCAGACTCCCTTTGTCTGCACATCTTGCAGGCTTTATGGACCTGCTAATGGTCCAGCCTCAGCACCTGTGGTGCCTGACTCCAAACCCTAAGACCTGGAGTGGAGGAAGTGGGATGGATGGCCCCACTGCCAAACCTGTCATCCATCCCAAAAAACCAGGCCCAAACACACTTTATCAAAATGTCTCCAGCAACTACTTTTGCTGGAGACCATATCGCACTTTCCTGGTTTCCCCATGTCTCCTGTTGGGAGACATGAACTTCCCTCAGTCTCTAGTAGGCATAGTAGCTGAACCCAGGAGAAATATACCGGCCATCCAGGATTAACCCCTTCAGTGTCTCACATACCCTCCCCCTTTGTTCGAACCTGTGGGGGCGAACACTTTTGGCCATTAAACAGTGTGTCCTTGATAGCGCATCTGCGTTCCCTTGTAATTTACCAGCCCTGTGTTCTACAGTAAATTTAAAGTTTTGCAACGTAAGGAACCACCTTGTGACCCTTGCATTTCTCTCTTTAGCCTGGCTCATCCAGGTGAGAGGGGAGTGGTCGGTCACTAGCCTGAAGTGCCGACCTAGCAGGTAATACTTCAGCGCTTCTAGGGCCCATTTTATCGCCAAACATTCACGTTCCACAATGCTATAGTTCCTTTCTGGGGGTGTAAGCTTCCTGCTAAGATAGGTGACTGGGTGCTCCTCACCCCCCACCTCTTGGGAAAGTACTGCCCCTAGCCCTACATCAGAAGCATCGGTTTGTACCACAAAGGTCTTAGTGAAATCAGGAGTGACGAGTACTGGCTCTCTACAGAGGACTAATTTCAGTCTTTGGAATGCCCCCTCAGCCTCTTCACTCCATTTAATCATGACAGACCTACTTCCCTTGGTCAGATCTGTCAAGGGCGCTGCTATAGTGGCGAAGTTAGGGATAAATCTGCGGTAATAGCCCACAATACCCAGAAAAGCTCTCACCTGCTTTTTGGTCACTGGCCATGGCCAATTTTGGATGGCTTCTACTTTGTTGACCTGGGGCTTGATGACACCTCTCCCTATTATGTACCCTAGATAACGTGCCTCCTCCAGACCCAACGCACATTTTTTGGGGTTTGCAGTCAAACCTGCAGCCCTGAGGGAGTCTATTACTGCTTGCACCTTTGGTAGGTGACTTTCCCAGTCTTCACTAAAAATGATGACGTCATCTAAATAAGCAGAAGCATACCTGCGATGGGGCTTAAGGATGACATCCATTAATCTCTGAAATGTGGCAGGAGCCCCATGTAGTCCAAAGGGAAGGCAGACATATTGGAACAAACCCTCAGGGGTGACAAATGCAGTCTTCCCTTTAGCACGGTCAGTGAGCGGTACCTGCCAATACCCTTTTGTCAGATCTAGTGTAGAGAAAAATCTCGCATGTCCCAATCTCTCTATCAACTCATCCACCGTTGGCATTGGATAGGCGTCAAACTTTGACACCTCATTTAATTTCCGGAAGTCGTTACAAAACCGTAGTGTGCCATCTGGTTTGGGTATCAGGACTATGGGACTTGACCATTCACTATTTGACTCCTCAATAACCCCCAGCTCCAACATTTTTTTTACTTCTTCTGAAATGGCCTGTCTACGAGCTTCTGGTACCCTGTATGGCTTTAAGTTTACCCGTACCCTTGGCTCAGTGGCAATGTCGTGCTTGACTATAGAAGTACGCCCAGGTAATTCGGAGAACACATCAGTATTCCTCAGGACAAACTCCTTTGTCTGCTGCCCTTGTGCCCTAGACAAGGTTTCCGAGATACGCACCCTGGTATACTCTTGGGAGGGACCTTTACCTCAGGGGGAAACTTCCCCGGGCTACCCCTACTGGGTAAACTCACTGCAGACAAGGACTCTCGCTCTTTCCATGGCTTCAGCAAATTAACATGGTAGATTTGCTCAGGCTTCCTTCTGCCGGGCTGGTGCACCTTATAGGTGACTTCCCCCACCTTCTCAATAACCTCATATGGCCCGTGCCATTTGGCCAAAAATTTGCTTTCTACAGTCAGCACCAAGACCAGCACTCGGTCCCCTGGCGCAAAGATTCTGACCTTAGCGACCTGTTATACACGCAACTCTGGGCCTCCTGTGCTTGCTCTATGTGGGCCTTCACTATGGGCATAACGGCCGCTATCCGATCCTGCATGAGGGCAATGTGTTCGATAACACTTCTGTAGGGGGTGTGTTCTTGCTCCCAGGCCTCCTTGGCGATGTCCAGGAGCCCACGAGGGTGTCGGCCATATACTAGCTCAAATGGAGAGAACCCGGTGGAGGACTGGGGTACCTCACGTATTGCAAACATCAAACAGGGCAATAAACAATCCCAGTCTTTACCATCCTGGCTAACCACCCTCTTTAACATGCCCTTCAAGGTCTTGTTGAACCTTTCAACAAGTCCGTCAGTTTGGGGATGATATACTGACATACGCAGGTGTTTAATTTTTAAGAGCTTGCACATCTCCTTCATGACCCGTGACATAAACGGGGTCCCCTGGTCAGTGAGGATCTCTTTAGGAATGCCAGTTCGGGAGAACATGTTAAACAGCTCTCTGGCAATGACCTTTGCAGAGGTGTTTCTCAGAGGTACCGCCTCAGGATATCGGGTGGCGTAGTCTAATACAACCAGTATGTACTGATGCCCTCTAGCGGATTTCACCACCGGGCCAACTAGATCCATTGCAATTCTGTCAAATGGTACCTCTATGATGGGAGTGGTACTAAGGGACTCCTAAAGTGAGACATAGGGGCCGTTAACTGACACACAGGGCAGGACTCACAGTACTCTTTTACGCTGGTATATACACTTGGCCAGTAAAACCTCCGTGAGACCCGTTCTAGGGTTTTCTCACAGCCCAAATGACCTCCCAATGCATGCTTATGGGCCAAGTCTAATACTGTTCAGCGATAGGGCTGAGGCACAACCAGCTGTTCAAGCTCCTCCCCCCGTACCTTATCTATATGGTAGAGTAGTTCCTGATTCACTGCAAAGTAAGGGTACCTTGTATCAACCCTGGGAACTTGGGGGACCCCATTGATTACAGTAACATTTTCATGGGCTCTTACCAGCAAGGGATCTCTAAGCTGGGCTGTCCCAAAATTGTCCCGTGACACCTCCAAGTCCGGCAGATCCGGACCCTCCTCCGGTTCTTCCGTGTCACCTACCAACACTGCTAGGGGAAACTTCCCACTTTCACTTGGGGTCACCCCTACTGCTGGTACCTCGGTGTCTGGGTCATAAGGCTCGGGGGTTATGTCCTGACCCCTGTTATCACCAACATCATCATTATCATCATCATTATCAATAATAACACATTTTGCACAATGCGTGTTTTTTTCCTCCCACAAGTCCCAAAACAATGGAAAGTCTCTTCCTATGATGACTTCATGAACTAAAGTCTTAACCACGCCCACCTCATGGGTAATAGCACCAAAAGAGGTGCCTATGGTGACATCAGCGGTGGGGTATTCCCGTGTGTCCCCGTGGATACACAACACCCCAATAGTCCGTCCACTGTATATCCCCGAACCGACCAAAGACCCATCCACGAGGGTGACCAGGCTTCCTGAGTCCAGCAGGGCAGACACTGAGTAACCCCCAATGATGACAGTGCACATTTGTGGTTCAGTCCCGGGCACACTCTCTGCCGCCAGAACGGAACGGGCAAAGAGAGAAACACGCCTTGAGGTATTGCAGTCCATGGGCTCGACGGTAAGGGGGCAGTTAGCCACGATGTGCCCCCACTCTCGGCACCGCCAACACTGTATGCGCCCTTGGTCCCTGTCGCGAGACCCCCGTCGTAGCCCGACTGCTGGCCCCCTTTCAGGGTCACCTCTCTGTGTCGCCTGTCTCAGATCTCTAGCAACCGGAGCAGTCTTACCCATACTTCTAGTCGCCCTGGTCTCCCTGGCATTGCCCCTGCCGGTGGAAGTCTGTAGCAGCTCCTCAGTGGCGCGGTACCGCTCCACCAGGTTTACCAGCTGGTCCACATCTGTAGGTCCTGCTTGCCCGACCCAGCGCTGTATACGAGGCGACAAAGTATGGACGAACTTGTCTAGGACGACCCTCTCAACGATCTGCGCTGGAGTGCACTTCTCCGGCTATAGCCACTTTGACACTAGGTGGATCAGGTCATGCATCGGGGACCGTGGTGGAAGGCTTTCCGAGAAAGTCCAGGCATGCACCCGCCCTGCACGCACCTGCATGGTTACCCCCAACCGAGCCAGGATCTCCGCCTTTAGCTTGGCGTAGTCTCGGGAGTCCAACCCGCTCAGGTCAACGTAACTCTTGAGGCCAGCAGCCTTCAGCATTCCTAGCTGCACCCAGACTCCCTTTGTCTGCACATCTTGCAGGCTTTATGGACCTGCTAATGGTCCAGCCTAAGCACCTGTGGTGCCTGACTCCAAACCCTAAGACCTGGAGTGGAGGAAGTGGGATGGATGGCCCCACTGCCAAACCTGTCATCCATCCCAAAAAACCAGGCCCAAACACACTTTATCAAAATGTCTCCAGCAACTACTTTTGCTGGAGACCATATCGCACTTTCCTGGTTTCCCCATGTCTCCTGTTGGGAGACATGAACTTCCCTCAGTCTCTAGTAGGCATAGTAGCTGAACCCAGGAGAAATATACCGGCCATCCAGGATTAACCCCTTCAGTGTCTCACAGCGTATATTTAGGGTATGGAATATGCCGTATTCCTTACCCTAAATATACGCATATTTGAGTTTACATTCTCAAATATGCGTATATTTTGCGTCGCCGTTATTTTGAGCGAACCGAACCGTAACGAACCAGATTCTTAACGAATCTGGTAAAAAAAAAACGGCGACGCAAAACTGTACTTTTTTCACAGAATACAAGGGATTATTACTCCTATAATCTCTTTTATCCTGGTTTTCTGTGAAAAAAAAGATGTGTGACGTCACCCACACAGACCAGGAAGTGCCTGATCGCGCCGACATTTTGTCAGTGCGTCTTCAGACATCCAAGAGAAAGGAGCTCAATAGATAGAGAGGGAAAAGAGATAGATAGATAGATAGATAGTCAAACAAGTAGATAGATACAGGGAGAGATAGAGAAGAAATAGAAAGGGTTAGTGAGAGAAGCAGGAGAGAGGAAGAGAAAGCTAGATATAGAAGTTAAGGTGATAGATAGGGAAAGAGGCTGAGAAAGCAAGAGATAGGTAGAGATAGGGAGAGGAAGTCATATAAATAAAAAAAATTGTGACATCTAGGGAGAGATAGGGTGAGAAAAAAAAATAGTGAGAGAAAAGAGTCAGGACAGGTAGCATTCCTGTTCCGTGACCGTACACGCTACACGTTGCTGCTCAGCTGGGTGCTGTCAACCCCGTTTAGCCACAACAAAAACAGTTAAAAAAAACTCCAAAAAAAAAAGTTATAAACAAATAAAAAAAAATTTTTTTTTAAGTTAAAAAAAAGATTAAAAAAAGTTATAAAAAAAAAATTAAAGTTTAAAAAAGTATAATAAAATACATCATTAAATTTTCCCCCACAAAATAAAAAAATGTCCAAGCGTCCTACTTCCAGCACTTCCCAGGCAAGGAGTGCAACAGGAGGCGGTGAGGGTAGAAGAAGTGGCAGCACCAGGCCCGGTGGCAGCCGGGGTAACAGGCGTGGCAGCAGGGTGCAGCTACCCCTGACGGCCACTGGTCAAGTAAGAACCACACAGCCAGCGGTTCTAGATTGGCTTACCCAATCCTCCAGTTCCACCGCCCAAAGCTCCCAAACGAGGAGTCAAGCATCCGCTGGATCATCTGACACCACCCTTACATGGGACGGTCAGCGAGAGTCCTCTGCCCCATCCCCTGTTATTAGAATGCCACTCTCCTTTGGGGCACCTTCTGCCAGGGAACTCTTTGCAAACCTTGATCTGCCCTTGGAGTCTCTACCACTTTTTAGTGATGAGGAGGAGGAGGAAGTCCACCAAAGTCAGCGGGTGGAACGTACTGAGACTCCAGAGGAAGTGTTGGCTGTAAGCAGTCAACAGGGCCAGGGAGGGGCATCCAGTGCCACACCTGATATCCTCTCCCAGCCACCGGAGGAAAGTAGCAGTGGTCCTGACTTTGATGATGATGTCGCTGATTGGACGTGGCGCCCTCAAGCAGCATTATCCTCAGCATCATCGGTGGAGGAAATAGAGGTGCCACCGACACAGCAACATCCCACTATTGCAAGCAACCGAGGCACAAGAGGGAGGGGTAGAAGAGAAGCTACCAGGCAGAGATCACCCTCTCAAAGCCTTGGTCCTGAGAGGGCACCCTCAGGCAGCAGTGGCAGTCAACAGCCAGCAAGACCCCCCGTGGCTGTCAGCAAACCACGGTCCTCAGTCGTCTGGCAGTTCTCCCGCCTGGGGACAGTTAAGCATATTGCTTTGTGCCTGCTGTGCAATGAGAGGGTCAGTCGTGGTAGGGGTGGTAATCTGGGGACAACATCCATGCAAAAGCATATGGAAAGGCAACACCAACAGGCCTGGAAGAACCGTGACCCCAATACCACCTCCTGTCATGATGCACCATACACTGCAGATCCCATCATGCAGCATCCTCTCACTGGAACTCAGGGCTCGTCAGCCTCAGTTGCCAGCAGCAGCACAGTGTCACTGCCATGTACACCGCTAATGAGGCAGCAATCCCTGACTGAGTCCATGGGCAGACGTCAGGTGTATTCCAGCAGCCATCCCATGGCCCAGAAACTGAACGGACACCTGGTTAAGCTGCTGGTGCTTCAGTCCCTGCCCTTCAACCTCGTGGACTCCCAGCCTTTCAGGGATTTCATGGTGTGTGCGCACCCCAGATGGCGAGTCCCCAGCCGCCACTACATCTCTGGAAAAGCTGTCCCATCACTGCACAGTTATGTGCAGAAAAAGGTGGGTGACTCATTGGGACTCTCGGTGTCCAAGAGTGTGCACCTGAGTGCTGATGTCTGGTCCTCAAATTATGGCCAAGGGCAGTACATGTCTGTTACTGCCCATTGGGTGAACATCCTCCCAGAAGACCATCAGGAAGTTGGCCCATTCTTGCCACTGTCACCTCCACGGTGCTTTAAGGGGCCAGCAGCGGGAAGCAGAAGTTCTGCCTCCACCACCTTGCAAACATCCGCCGCTTCTACTGCATTACAACCTGCCCCGGTGTCTTACCACCGATGTCAGGCCCGGCGCTCTCAGGCTGTCCTCCATTTGGTGAGCCTGGGTGAAAGGAGACACAGTGGGCAGGAGCTCCTCCGGACCATCAGGGAGGAGGTAGATCAATGGCTGACCCCACGTCAACTAACGGTGGGAAGTGTGGTAGCAGACAATGGGAGGAACATTGTCTCTGCAGTGCAGCAGGGAGGGCTGAGTCATACACCTTGTATGGCACATGTGATAAACCTCTTAGTGCACAGGTTTCTTCGATCATTTCCTGCACTACAAGACCTTATGAGGGTGTCACGCAGAGTGTGCAAACACTTCAGCCACTCCTACACTGCAAGGAACACCCTGCTAAGGATCCAGAGACAGCGCAGTCTTCCCCAACATCGGCTAATCTGCGACGTGCCGGCGACGTTCGTGACGTCGTTGACGTTGCTCTGCAACATAAATCCATACACAATTGTTATGATGATGACCGTTTTAATACTAACACTTTATACTACTATGAAGATATTATGGGTAAGAGGAGGGCGATATGATGTGGAGTGGGCATTTCATGTGAAGGGATCATCATAGAATATCTGGGGTGCATAATTTATGCAGGGAGCATTTGTTGGGAGGGGTGGGGGCTTGAATGAATGAATAAAAGATGTCTGTGTATCACATTCTGCAGGTACAAACATAACAAATATGAATACAGCACATACAATGCACTAGTATACCATAGCTCCAGTCCAAACCATTGCGGATTCGGCGGGACAGTCTGGATTTTATCGGCTGTGTCCAGGAACGGGTGGCTATGTCCCGTGGTCAGCTGTCTTTGCATCCATAGGAAGCAGAGACGGGTGACGGTAAGCAGGGAGCAGTCCCTTCACCTTCCCTGACGTCCAATATAATGTCTCCTTGTGGCGCCCATACAGTATTATGTCTTCTTCTTGTGGCCCCAAGTGTTTTATTTCTTCTAAATGGGTATTTATTGTGATAAATTTCTTAATATCGTTATCGTGGGAATATATTTTATATCGCCCACTCCAGACACATTAGCTGCAGCATTGAGCACATCTTTTAGGAGGCAGCGCTAACTATGAAGGGGCATATATCTAAGGGGACTTTCTTTCACACTAGTGCATTTGCCTGATACAAATGGGAGAACGGCCAGCCCCTTTAACAATAACAGAGGACGGCGCTGATCCGGCCACAACACTGGCAATTGGCAGGACAAATACTGCAGAACAGCCTGCCGGATCACCGCCACATATGTGAAAGTAGCCTAAGGGAAATTACTGGGAAGGGGTACGTATCTGAGAATACCTTCACTTGTTTGAGTGGAGTTAGAGGCGTGTCCTAGCATGAAATAAAATTTCTGCAGCGCACCACGCACGCCCACATTGTCCTTCTATACGGTTTTCATTATTGGCACTGGTATCAGGGTTGCCAACCACTATTTTTTTTTCTGGACAACTTTGGACAACTTATCCCAAAATCACGGACGGCAACATTTTTTAAGGAAAAAATTGAAAACCATAATGAAGGATAAATATAAATTAATAAAGGTCTATAGCTCAATATACTGATCAGAACTCATTACCACCATTTACTGTGAGCTGTAAAATGATGATAATTACCACCAAAATAATCTAGTATCACCAGCCTCTAAAAAATATTATTTTGAGATCCGACCATCGGCGTTGTATCTGGCCCGGGGTCCGCACAGTCCTACACCGATGTAGCAGGCCTCGGACCACCACCTCTATGACCTCCTTTTTGTGGACATGTTGATGGAGGTGTGTGCCATCATAGTTCTCCCTGTCCATGACACGGACCATGTATTTGAGCTCATCAGAGCTAAAAGCAGCTGCTCGTCTTGCCATCGCTATGCCTCTATGTCGTGCGTGCGTACGTACGTACAAATAGTACGCTAAAGATTTGTACGCTAATGCGTACGTATTCCGTTAAGTAGCGTACTTTTAACAACGCTACACTGTATGTTCGTTACTTGAGTAGGAATGTTCGCAGACGCAGTGTATTTGTACGCTAATGCGTACATATTCAGTTAAGTAGCGTACCTTTGACAACGCTACACTGTATGTTCGTTACTTGAGTAGGAACGTTCACAGACGCAGTGTATTTGTACGCTAATGCGTACATATTCAGTTAAGTAGCGTACCTTTGACAACGCTACACTGTATGTTCGTTACTTGAGTAGGAATGTTCACAGACGCAGTGTATTTGTACGCTAATGCGTACATATTCAGTTAAGTAGCGTACCTTTGACAACGCTACACTGTATGTTCGTTACTTGAGTAGGAATGTTCGCATTAGCGTACGCATTAGTTTAAATTCTCAAATATGCGTATATTTTGCGTCGCAGTTGTTGAAGTCACTTTGATTTTTTCTACTTTTTTCATTGTAATAGCAACTGCAAGTAAACGAAACTATACCCTACCAGACTCCCATTATTGTTGCAGCAATTATTCAGCCGTTATATCAAGGTTCGTTTTAGGTTCGGTTCGTACGAATCCGAACTTCACGAAAATTCGCCGAACCGAACTTTTCAAAAGTTCGCTCATCCCTAGTTAGTACCCAGCCCGAGAACACACCCTACATAGCTAGAACACAACTGGTTGATGGTCCCTACGCTATATAAATGCAGAGCTGGACTAACAAAGACAGACAAACACAATACAAAGTACTATGTAAATGGGTCAAAATAAGTCGGGCTACACAGTACCAAACAAGATACAAAGAGTAGTTAGAATACAAGACAAGATCAGAACCAGATGGACTGTGCAGTGCCAAATGAGAGACAGAGAGTGGTCAGAAGATAAGCTGGGGTCAGAAGCAAGAGCAATCCATATAAGCACAGGATCAAGAACCAGGAACACAGCTGTTGAATCAGACTATCACTGGCATATGGCCAGAAAGCGGATTAAATAGAGTGCTGAGTCCCTGGATCAGAACCTGATAGGTTCATGACTCAGCGCTCCATTAGTTGGAAACACTCAGTAATAGAGCACCTGAGCAATCAGCCCACTGCTAATCTGTCCCAGCACATGCCATCTGCGGGGAGAAACAGAGCACTGCATCCTGTTGCTAAAGATCCGGTTGCATCACCATGGGGCATAGCTCAGCAGCACATCTCTCTCACAGCAGAGGATCTCACCATTAAAGCCCGGACAGGTAAGTTTGTTACAAGTAAGGATTCATGTAGACATACAGTACAGACCAAAAGTTTGGACACACCTTCTCATTCAAAGAGTTTTCTGTATTTTCATGACTATGAAAATTGTAGATTCACACATTCACTATGAATTAACACATGCGGAATTATATACTTAACAAAAAAATGTGAAACAACTGAAAATATGTCTTATATTCTAGGTTCTACAAAGTAGCCACCTTTTGCTTTGATTACTGCTTTGCACACTCTTGGCATTCTCTTGATGAGCTTAAAGAGATAGTCACCTGAAATGGTATTCCAATAGTCTTGAAGGAGTTCCCAGAGATGCTTAACACTTCATGGCCCTTTTGCCTTCACTCTGCGGTCCAGCTCACCCCAAACCATCTCGATTGGGTTCAGGTCTGGTGACTGTGGAGGCCAGGTCATCTGGCGTAGCACCCCATCACTCTCCTTCTTGTTCAAATAGCCCTGGAGGTGTGTTTGGGGTCATTGTCCTGTTGATAAATAAATGATGGTCCAACTAAACGCAAACCGGATGGAATAGGAAGATGCTGTGGTAGCCAT
>ONZH01005264.1:0-205703 GCA_900303285.1 Rhinella marina
GCTGGGGTGACATAAAACTGGCAAAGGCCTTGGAGAGCGTTCCCCTGCCAGTGCTGGACAAGCTGCCTGCTCGCCTCCTCTCCCCCGCTACTTGGCCCACAGAACCACGCCCTCTGCCGCTGGCGGCGTTAGATGGGAAGAATTGTTTCAGCTTGTGCACCAGGGCCTGTTGATATTGATTCACTCTCATACTCCTTTCCTCTACAGGGATGAGAGTGGAAAGTTTCTGCTTGTACCGTGGGTCCAGGAGAGTGAACACCCAGTAATCGGTGTTTGAAAAAATGCTTCTAACGCGAGGGTCACAGGACAGGCAGCCTAACATGAAGTCTGCCATGTGCGCCAGAGTCCCAACACGCAAGAATTCCCTCTCCTCGCTGGTCTGATTCTCCATTTCCTCCTCCTCCTCCAAGTCCTCCTCTTCAGCCCATACACTCTCAAGATTTAAGAAGGACTGAGCACTGGTACCCTCTTCTGTCTAGCCGACATTCTCCTCCTCTTCCTCCTCATCCTCATCCCCCTCCTCCGATACGCGCTGAGAAAAAGACCGGAGGGTGCTCTGGCTATCAAGCAATGTATCTTCCTCCACCGTCTCTTGTGACAAGCGCAAAGCATCCGACTTCATGCTGAGCAGTGAGTTTTTCAACAGACAAAGCAGCGGGATGGTGAGGCTGATAATGGCGGCATCACCGCTGACCATCTGTGTTGACTCCTCAAAGTTGCTCAACACCTGGCAGATATCAGACATCCACGTCCACTCCTCATTGTGGACTTGAGGAATCTGACTGACCTGACTACCAGTTCTGGTGGAAGTTGACATCTGGCAGTCTACAATAGCTCTGCGCTGCTGGTAAACTCTGGATAACATGTTTAATGTTGAATTCAATCTTGTGGGCACGTAGCACAACAGTCGGTGAGCGGGCAGTTGTAGGCGGCGCTGCGCTCCTCTGAGAGTGGCAGCATCTGTGGTCGACTTGCGGAAATGCGCACAGATGCGGCGCACCTTGGTGAGCAAATCAGACAGATTGGGGTATGTCTTGAGGAACTGCTGAACTATGAGATTGAACACGTGGGCCAGGCATGGCACATGTGTCAGTCTGCCGAGTTGCAGAGCCACAACCAGGTTACGCCCCCGGGGTCACACACAACCATGCCTGGCTTGAGGTTCAGCGGTGCCAGCCACAGATCTGTCTGCACCGTGATGCCCTGTAACAGCTCTTGGGCGGTGTGCCTTTTGTCACCTAAGCTCAGCATTTTCAGCACCGCCTGCTGGCACTTACCCACAGCACTGCTGCTGTGCCTAGAGCTACCGACTAAAGCCGCCGTGCCCACGGATGGTAATTCGGAGGAGGAGGAGGGGTTGGAGGAATTGGCATAGTACATCTGAGAAACCGTGACCAAGGTAGGCCCCACAATCCTCGGTGTGGGCAGTACATGAGAGGCCCCAGGGTCAGAGTCGGTCCCAGCCTCCACCAAGTTAACCCAATGTGCCGTCAGTGAGATATAGTGTCCCTGCCCGGCAGCACTTGTCCACGTGTCTGTGGTTAGGTGGACCTTATCACTAACCGCGTTGGTCAAGGCACGGATGATGTTCTCTGACACGTGCTGGTGTAGGGCTGGGACGGCACATCGGGAAAAATAGTGGCGGCTGGGGACCAAGTACCGAGGGACAGCCACCGCCATCAGGTTGCGGAAAGCCTCAGTCTCTACCAGTCTATAGGGCAGCATCTCCAGGCTCAACAATTTGGAGATGTGGACGTTTAGGGCTTGGGCATGTGGGTGGCTGGAATTGTATTTGCGCTTGCGCTCAAATGTCTGCTGCAAAGACAGCTGAACGCTGCGCTGGGACACATTGGTGGAGGTTGTGGAGGATCGTGGAGGTGAAGGGGTGGTTATAGGGTGGGAGGAGCTTGTGCCGGGGTCCTGGGCGGGGGGTTGACTCGCCAAGCCAGCATGTGATACAGGAGAAGGGGCAGTGGTGTGACCCGCAGGCGGTGAACGGCCTTGGTTCCACTGAGTCGGGTGTTTAGCACTCATATGCCTGCGCATGCTGGTAATGGTTAGGCTGGTAGTGGTGGCTCCCCTGCTGATCCTGGTGTGGCACAGGTTGCACATCACAGTCCGTCGGTCATCCTCACTTTCTTTAAAAAACCTCCAGACTTGCAAACATCTAGGCCTCGGCACGGGAACTTGACTCCGTGAAACAGTTGCTGATCTACCTGCTCTGGCCCTGCTTCTCCCTCTGGCCACCCCACTGCCTCTTCCAACCTGTTCTGGTGCTTCACTTGCCTCCCCCTCAGAAGCACTGCCTTGAGTTGGATTACCAACCCAGCTCGGGTTAGTCACCTCATCATCCACCAGCTCTTCCTCCGATTCCTCACTCTGCTCCCCTCTCGGACTTACTGCCCTGACAACAACGTCACTGTCTGACAACCGTGTCTTATCATCATTATCATCCGACACCTCTTCACGCACTACTTGCACTAATTCCACACTCTCATCACCCACAGACTGTGAAAGTTCTAAATTTTGGGCATCGGGACAGAGCAACTGCTCAGGTTGCTCTTGAGCAGTGGTGTGTGTGTCTGGTTAGGGTCCTGAAAAGAATTCCTGTGAGTATGCCGGATCTGAATCCATACTTTCCGTGGGGGGGGGGTCAGGCTGGGGGGAAGGAGGTTGAGCTGGAGGAGACAGAGGTCTACTCCCTTGGCTAGCGTGGGTGTACTGCGTGGAAGACTGGGTGGTGGATAAATTACTGGACACATTGTCCGCTATCCACGTCATCACCTTTTCGCACTGTTGTGGTTTCAATAGTGGAGTACCACGTGACCCAGTAAGTTGCAAGATGAAGATAGGGAGCGAAACTCTGCGGCGTTCCACTGCTCCCTCATCAGAATGTACTGTGTCACCCTGCCCAGGACCACGGCCTCTGCCCCCTACACTACTTAAATGCCCATGCCCTCGTCCTCGACCCTTAGACCTTGGGTTAAACATTTTGTATATTCACCAAACTGTCGCGTTAATATCTGAGGCCAAAATCGTATTCAGTAGACAGTAGAATTAATATCTGAGGCAAAAAAATGTAGTCTTTAGACTCCAGCTATTGCACTGCAAACCACTCAATTTTGCACTGGACTGTAGTTTATAAAACTGAGAATAAAAAAGTATTCTCTAGACTGCGGCTAGTGTATCGCACACCTCACAATTGTTCACTGGACTGTAGTTTATATAATTGAGTGAAAAAAAATATTCTCTAGACTGCGGCTAGTGTATTACACACCTCACAATTGTTCACTTGACTGTAGTTTATATAATTGAGTGAAAAAAAATTATTCTCTAGACTGCGGCTAGTGTATAACACACCTCACAATTGTTCACTCGACTGTAGTTTATATAATTGAGTGAAAAAAATTATTCTCTAGACTGCGGCTAGTGTATCACACACCTCACAATTGTTCACTGGACTGTAGTTTATATAATTGAGTAAAAAAATATTCTCTAGACTGCGGCTAGTGTATCGCACACCTCACAATTGTTCACAGGACTGTATTTTATAATTGAGTGAAAAAAATTACTCTCTAGACTGCGGTTAGTGTATCACACACCTCACAATTGTTCACTGGACTGTAGTTTATATAATTGAGTGGAAAAAATTATTCTCTAGACTGCGGCTAGTGTATCACACACCTCACAATTGTTCACTGGACTGTAGTTTATATAATTGAGTGAAAAAAATTATTCTCTAAACTGCGGCTAGTGTATCACACACCTCACAATTGTTCACTGGACCATAGTTTATATAATTGAGTGAAAAAATTAATCTCTAGACTGTGGCTAGTGTATCGCACACCTCACAATTGTTCATTGGACTGTAAAATTATTCTCTAGACTGCGGCTAGTTTATCACACACCTCACAATTGTTCACTGGACTGTAGTTTATATAATTGAGTGAAAAAAATTATTATCTAAACTGCGGCTAGTGTATCACACACCTCAAAATTGTTTACTGGACTATAGTTTATATAATTGAGTGAAAAAAATAATCTCTATACTGCAGCTAGTGTATCACACACCTCACAATTGTTCACTGGACTGTAGTTTATATAATTGAGTGAAAAAAATTATTCTTCAGACTGCGGCTAGTGTATCACACACCTCACAATTGTTCACTGGACTGTAGTTTATATAATTGAGTGAAAAAATTATTCTCTAGACTGCGGCTAGTGTATCGCACACCTCACAATTGTTCACTGGACTGTAGTTTTTATAATTGAGTGAAAAAAATTATTCTCTAGACTGTGGCTAGTGTGTCACATACCTCACAATTGTTGACTGGACTGTAGTTTATATAATTGAGTGAAAAAAATTATTCTCTAGACTGCGGCTAGTGTATCACACACCTCACAATTGTTCACTGGACTGTAGTTTATATAATTGAGTGAAAAAAATTATTCTCTAAACTGCGGCTAGTGTATCACACGCCTCACAATTGTTCACTGGACTATCTCTTAATAATATAAAAATGAAATTCTGTCTGTCTGTCTGTTCTCTATGCGCGACCAAACTACTGGACCGATTTTCACCAAATTCGGCACACAGGTACATCAGGTGTCCGGAAGGTTTTAGACCAGGTCTCATCTCTCTAGGACGTACCGTTCCCGAGATATTCCCAAAATATGATCTCCATTAGCCAACATTACAACTGGGAGCTTTGGTTTTAAACTCCAACTGCCATTCTCTGGAAAGCCACACAGGGAGGGCAGGTTTCCATAACAACCAGGTAATTATCAGCAGCTGAGGATCTCATCCATTTCTATTTACTGACACTGTTAAAGGTATTCTGGTTACCATAAATATAACTTATGTTTTTTTCTATTACTACAGTTCAGTAGTAATAAAAGATGTTTTCCTCCACTGCTGCCTATTGCGTGGGCTCATAAATAAGCATGGTATTGACCTTTAATTCAGGCCACCCTAAAAGAAGTACTTAAAACCCCCGCCCCAGGTCTCACTAAGCCACACCCCCAACTCTGTCAGGCCACACCCCCTTTCACTCCGCAGCCAACAGAGATTGAAAAAATAAAGGTAAAAATCAACTTCTGTCAGCTGCAGGGATGGGTGGGAGGTTGACTTTCTTTCTGCAACGACACACAGAAACATTAAATGAAATAGATTAAATACACCCATGTGAAGCGTCTTGCTAATCCACGCCCCCGACTCTGTCAGGTCACGCCCCCTCCCACTCCGCAGCCAACGGGAATTGAAAAAATGAAGGTAAAAATAAACTTCTGTTTGCTGCAGGGGTGGGAGGGTGAATTTCTCTCTGCAACGACACACAAAAATTTTAGATGAAATAGACTAATTATAGACTACAACCGTTCTAAGCCTTTTGCTAAGCCACGCCCCGTCTCTGTCAGGCCACGCCCCCTCTCACTCCGCAGCCAACAGGGATTGAAAAAATAAAGGTAAAAATCAACTTCTGTCAGCTGCAGGGATGGGTGGGAGGTTGACTTTCTTTCTGCAACGACACACAGAAACATTAAATGAAATAGATTAAATGCACCTATGCGAAGCGCTTTGCTAAGCCACGCCCCGACTCTGTAAGGCCACGCCCCCTCCCACTCCGCAGCCAACAGGGATTGAAAAAATAAAGGTAAAAATCAACTTCTGTCAGCTGCAGGGATGGGTGGGAGGTTGACTTTCTTTCTGCAACGACACACAGAAAAATTAAATGAAATAGATTAAATACACCCATGTGAAGCGTCTTGCTAATCCACGCCCCCGACTCTGTCAGGTTACGTCCCCTCCCACTCCGCAGCCAATGGGGATTGAAAAAATAAAGGTAAAAATAAACTTCTGTTTGCTGCAGGGGTGGGAGGGTGAATTTCTCTCTGCAACGACACACAAAAATTTTAGATAAAATAGACTAATTATAGACTACAACTGTTCGAATCGTCTTGCTAAGTCACGTCCCCAACTCTGTCAGACCACGCCCCCTCTCACTCTGCAGCCATTCTGCAATGACACACAGAAACATTAAATGAAATAGATTAAATCACCTATGCGAAGCGCTTTGTTAAGCCACGCCCCCAACTGTGTCAGGTCACGCCCCCTCCTACTCCGCAGCCAACAGGGATTAAAAAAATGAAGGGAAAAATAAACTTCTGTCAGCTGCAGGGGTGGGAGGGTGAATTTCTCTCTGCAATGACACACAAAATTTTAGATGAAATAGACTAATTTCAGACTACAACCGTTCGAAGCATCTTGATAATCCACACCCCCAACTCTGCCAGGCCATGCCCCCTCCCACTCCGTAGGCAACGGGGATTGAAAAAAATCAGCTGCAGGGGTGGGAGGGTGAATTTCTCTCTGCAATGACACACAAAAATCGTAGATGAAATTGACTAATAAAAGATGTTTTTTTCCACTGCTACCCATTGCGGGTCCCCATAAATTACCATGTCATCGACCTGTAATTGATGCCACTCTGACCCCCACCCCAGATCTCTCGAAACCACGCTCCGACTCTGTCAGGCCACGCCCCCTCCCACTCCACAGCCAACGGGGATTGAAAAAATGAAGGTAAAAATCAACTTCTGTCAGCTGCAGGGGCGGCAGGGAGGTTGGATTTCTTTCTGCAACAACATACAGAAACATTAAATGAAATAGATTAAATATACCCGTGCAAAGCAATGTTTTCTTCCACTGTTACCCATGGCGTGTCCTCATAAATTACCATGGCATCGACCTGTAATTCTGGCCACCATCAAAAGAAGGACTTAAAACCCTGCCATAGGTCTTTCAATGTCACGCCCCCGACTCAGTCAGGCCATGACCCCTCCCACTCCGCAGCCAATGGAGATTGAACAATTGAAGGTAAAAATCAACATCTGTCAGCTGCAGGGATGGGAGGGAGGATGACTTTCTCTCTGCAACGACACACAGAAACATTAAATAAAATAGATTAAATATACCTGCGCAAAGCAATGTTTTCTTCCACTGCTACCCATTGTGTTTCTTCAAATTACCATGGCATTAACCTATAATTCAGGCCACCCTGAAATGAACGACTTAACCCCCCCCCGTGTCCCATTAAAGCACACCCCCTCCCACTCCGCAGCCAATAGGGATTGAAAAAATGAAGGTAAAAATCACCTCCTGTCAGCTGCATTGACTTTCTCTCTGCAACGACACACAAACATTAAATGAAATAGATGAAATATACCCAGGCGAAGCCGGGTCTTTCTGCTAGTAGTTTATATAATTGAGTGAAAAAATTAATCTCTAGACTGTGGCTAGTGTATCGCACACCTCACAATTGTTCACTGGACTGTAAAATTATTCTCTAGACTGCGGCTAGTTTATCACACACCTCACAATTGTTCACTGGACTGTAGTTTATATAATTGAGTGAAAAAAATTATTCTTTAAACTGCGGCTAGTGTATCACACACCTCACAATTGTTCACTGGACTGTAGTTTATATAATTGAGTGAAAAAGATTATTCTCCAGAATGCGGCTAGTGTATTACACACCTCACAATTGTTCACTGGACTGTAGTTTATATAATTGAGTGCAAAAATGTTTTTCTCTAGATTGCAGCTAATGTATCACACACCTCACAATTGTTCACTGGACTGTAGTTTATATAATTGAGTAACATAGTAACATAGTAACATAGTTTGTAAGGCCGAAAAAAAGACATCTGTCCATCCAGTTCGGCCTGTTTTCCTACAAGTTGATCCAGAGGAAGGCAAAAAAAACCCTGTGAGGTAGAAGCCAATTTTCCTCACTTTAGGGGTAAAAATTCCTTCCCGACTCCAATCAGGCAATCAGAGTAACTCCCTGGATCAACAACCCCTCTCTAGTAACTATAACCTGTAATACCCTCCAGAAATACATCCAGGCACTTCTTGAACTCTTTTAGTGTACTTACCTTCACCACCTCCTCAGGCAGAGAGTTCCATAGTCTCACTGCTCTTACTGTAAAGAATCATCTTCTATGTTTATGTGCAAACCGTCTTTCCTCGAGACGCAGAGGATGTCCCCTCGTCACAGTCACAGTCCTCGGGATAAAAAGATGATGGGAGAGATCTCTGTACTGACCCCTGATATATTTATACATAGTTATTAGATCTCCCCTCAGTCGTCTTTTTTCTAAGGTGAATAACCCTAATTTTGATAATCTTTCTGGGTACTGTAGTCCACCCATTCCAGTTATTACTTTAGTTGCCCTCCTCTGAACCCTCTCCAGCTCTGCTATGTCTGCCTTGTTCACAGGAGCCCAGAACTGTACACAGTACTCCATGTGTGGTCTGACTAGTGATTTGTAAAGTGGCAGGACTATGTTCTCTTCACTGGCATCTATGCCCCTTTTGATGCAACCCATTATCTTATTGGCCTTGGCAGCAGCTGTCTGGCACTGGCTTCTACAGCTTAGTTTGCTGTTCACTAAAATTCCTAGGTCCTTTTCCATGTCAGAGTTACCCAGTGCTTACCATTTAGTATGTACTGGTGACTTGCATTATTCCTTCCCATATGCATAACCTTACATTTGTCAGTGTTAAACCTCATCTGCCACTTTTCTGCCCAAGCCTCCAGTCTATCCAGATCCTGCTGTAGCAGTGCACTGTCCTCCTCTGTGTTAATTACTTTACACAGTTTAGTGTCATCTGCAAAAATTGATATTTTACTATGCAAACCTTCTACAATATCATTAATAAATATATTGAAGAGAATAGGACCCAATACAGACCCCTGCGGTACCCCACTAGTGACCCAATCTGAGTATCTACCGTTAATAACCACCCTCTGTTTTCTATCACTGAGCCAGTTACTTACCCACATACAGACATTTTCTCCCAGGCCAAGCATTCTCATTTTGTATACTAACCTTTTATGTGGTACCGTGTCAAACGCTTTGGAGAAGTCCAAATATACGACATCCATTGAGTCGCCGCGGTCAAGTCTAGAACTTACCTCCTCATAGAAACTGATTAAATTGGTTTGACATGACCGATCCCTCATAAAGCCATGCTGATACGGAGTTATTTGCTTATTTTCATTGAGGTACTCCAAGATAGCATCTCTCAGAAAAGCTTCAAACAGTTTACGCACAACAGAAGTTAAACTTACCGGCCTATAGTTTCTGGGCTCGGTTTTTGGACCCTTTTTGAATATTGGCACCACATTTGCTATGCGCCAATCCTGTGGAACACTCCCATCAGTATAGAGTCCTTAAATATCAGAAATAAGGGTCTGTCGATGACATTACTTAATTCTCTTAGGGTACGGGGGTGTATGCCATCCGGTCCTGGTGATTTGTCTATTTTAATATTTTTAAGACGTTGCTGTACCTCTTCCTGGGTCAGAGAGGACACTTTTAAAGGGGAATTTACTTTTATACTCTGCATTTCATCTGACAGTTTATTTTCCTCAGTGAATACAGTGGAGAAAAAGTTATTTAGTCGCTTCGCTTTCTCCTCATCGCTCTCTGCAACTCCCCCTCATCACTCTGTAAGGGGCCGAAACCTTCAGGTTTATACTTTGTAGTATTTATATAATTGAAGTGAAAAAAAAAATATTCTCTAGACTGCGGCTAGTGTATCACACACCTCACAATTATTCACTGTACTGTAGTTTATATAATTGAGTGAAAAAAATTAGTCTCTAGACTTCGGCTAGTGTATCGCACACCTCACAATTGTTCACTGGACTGTAGTTTACATAATTGAGTGAAAAAAATTATTCTTTAGACTGCGGCAAGTGTATGGCATACCTCACAATTGTTCACTGGACTGTAGTTTATATAATTGAGTGAAAAAAATTATTCTCTAGACTGCGGCTAGTGTATCACACACCTCACAATTGTTCACTGGACTATAATTTATAAAACTGAGTGAAAAGATTAATCTCTAGATTTTGGCTAGTGTATCGCACACCTCACAATTGTTCACTGGACTGTAGTTTATATAATTGAGTCAAAAAATTATTCTCTAGACTGCGGCTAGTGTATCACACACCTCACAATTGTTCACTGGACTGTAGTTTATATAATTGAGTGAAAAAATTATTTTCTAGACTGCGGCTAGTTTATCGCACACCTCACAATTGTTCACTGGACTGTAGTTTATATAATTGAGTGAAAAAACGTTATTATCTAGACTGTGGCTAGTGTATCACACACCTCACAATTGTTCACTGGACTGCAGTTTATATAATTGAGTGCAAAAATGTTTTTTCTCTAGACTGCGGCTAGTGTATCACACACTTCACAATTGTTCACTGGACTGTAGTTTATATAATTGAGTGAAAAAAATTATTCTCTAGACTTCGACTAGTGTATTGCACACCTCACAATTGTTCACTGGACTGTAGTTTGTATAATTGAGTGAAAAAAATTATTCTCTAGACTGCGGCAAGTGTATCGCACACCTCACAATTGTTCACTGGACTGTAGTTTATATAATTGAGTGAAAAAATTATTCTCTAGACTGCGGCTAGTGAATCGCACACCTCACAATTGTTCACTGGACTGTAGTTTATATAATTGAGTTAAAAAAAAATATTCTCTAGACTGCGGCAAGTGTATGGCATACCTCACAATTGTTTACTGGACTGTAGTTTATATAATTGAGTGAAAAAAATTATTCTCTAGACTGCGGCAAGTGCATCACACACCTTACAATTGTTCACTGGACTGTGGTTTATATAATTGAGTGAAAATAATTATTCTCTAGACTGCGGCAAGTGTATCGCACACCTCACAATTGTTCACTGGACTGCAGTTTATATAATTGAGTGCAAAAATGTTTTTTCTCTAGACTGCGGCTAGTGTATCACACACTTCACAATTGTTCACTGGACTGTAGTTTATATAATTGAGTGAAAAAAATTATTCTCTAGACTTCGACTAGTGTATTGCACACCTCACAATTGTTCACTGGACTGTAGTTTGTATAATTGAGTGAAAAAAATTATTCTCTAGACTGCGGCAAGTGTATCGCACACCTCACAATTGTTCACTGGACTGTAGTTTATATAATTGAGTGAAAAAATTATTCTCTAGACTGCGGCTAGTGAATCGCACACCTCACAATTGTTCACTGGACTGTAGTTTATATAATTGAGTTAAAAAAAATTATTCTCTAGACTGCGGCAAGTGTATGGCATACCTCACAATTGTTTACTGGACTGTAGTTTATATAATTGAGTGAAAAAAATTATTCTCTAGACTGCGGCAAGTGTATCACACACCTTACAATTGTTCACTGGACTGTGGTTTATATAATTGAGTGAAAATAATTATTCTCTAGACTGCGGCAAGTGTATCGCACACCTCACAATTGTTCACTGGACTGTAGTTTATATAATTGAGTGAATAAAATTATTCTCTAGACTGCGGCTAGTGTGTTGCACACCTCAAATTGTTTACTGGACTGTAGTTTATATAATTGAGTGAAAAAAAATTATTCTCTAGACTGCAGCAAGTGCAACGCACACCTCCCAATTGTTCACTGGACTGTAGTTTATATATTTGAGTGAAAAAAAATATTATCTAGATTGTGGCAAGTGTATCGCACACCTCACAATTGTTCACTGGACTGTAGTTTATATAATTGAGTGAAAAAAATTATTCTCTAGACTGCGGCAATTGTATAGCACACTTCACAATTGTTCACTGGACTGTAGTTTATATAATTGAGTGAAAAAAAAATATTCTCTAGACTGCAGCTAGTGTATCACACACCTTACAATTGTTCACTGGACTGTAGTTTATATAATTGAGTGAAACAAATTATTCTCTAGACTGCGGCAAGTGTATCGCACACCTCACAATTGTTCACTGGACTGTAGTTTATATAATTGAGTGACAAAACGTATTTCCCAGACTGCACTACAGACCTCAGCAAGCCAAGGTACAGCAGTAGCAAAAATGAGTACTGAGAGGACTTTGGGCAAATTCATTGGGGTCTTTGTGGACCATGTGCTGTCCCCTTTCTGCCACTAGTGCACAGTGTGCAGCCAAGATGGTGGTAGGTGCACTACATGTCCCAGCCAGCAGCCAGGAGGAGATAAAATAAAACATGCTTGTACCCCTTTAGAAGGGCTGTTAGGTTCTTTGTGGGTGATTCCTGCCTAATCAACAACTAAATTCAGGCCCTAACACTCTCCCTGACAGACAGCAGCTCTATCCCTAATCTCATGCAGACGGCGTATGACGCGAGCAGCGAGGGACCAGATTCTTATATTCCCAGGTCATCTGATCTGGCCAGCCAATCCCTGCTATCGAATTGTAGGGGCCCCACATGATGCTAGGAGGTACCAAAGACTCTCCTGCATGTTGATTGGCTGAAAAAAGGCGGCTAACATGCAGGAAAAGGAAGTTGCCATTTCCTTGAGGATCGCGATATGCTCGTCCGAGTAGCGAGCATATGCGAATACCCTAATGCTCGAACGAGCACCAAGCTCGGACAAGCATGTTCGCTCATCTCTATTCATGACAAAGTAATTTGTCAGAAAGCATTTTTTTTTCTAAAATTTGGTGAAGCAGCCAAATCGAATTTTTCAGTACTTCGCTCATTTCCAATAAAAACCTTAGGATTAGTCCCAAGCCAAATCCATTAATTAACACAGCGATTCCACATACACTGCCATAACAACTATCCTGGCCCAGTAATGTCAATTTAATGGAATTTTACTATATTCACACTTATGTAATATAATTTGTATTTTTTTTAGTCCCTTAAATTAAAAAAATAATAATTAAAAAAAATTTCAAAAATATTTCTTGGTGTATTCATTGACAATTAAAAAAATTAGAAAATTAGGAAACATTGCAGCAATATTTTTCATATATTTCTTGTTGCATAAACTATTATTATAGAATAATTCTGAGGCTGTTGTGTATGTCTTATGTATTTCTTTGGTTAATGGTGTGCCTCCACACAAAAAGCAGCCAGTGATAGATCAGTTACTGATTAGGTAACACTGCACTCCATGAATTGTTGGATAGAATCCCACTCCATTTTACAATAGACAAAAAGGATCTGGCAGGTTTTAGGTTTATAGAAAATTCATAGAAATCTTCATTCATTGGGTGCCGGATTTTTTTGTTAGTGATAGATTGGTGACATATTACTTCAGTCCACTAGCTCATGCATGTGATGCAGCTTCAGCTTGTTTCCCATGCCTCCTGCTTGTGATAGTTTTCACCCTCTTAACACAGGAGGCAAAGAAGATCAATGTGATGCTGCATCATGTATGAATACACTGTAGATTCTACAGACAGATAATATAGTGTGGGTCAGGGAAGTTTAATAATTCTGCAGCAAATCACTGTATAGAATCACCAATTATATGACGTCTGGTTTCTTAGATGAAGCAGAAATAACATCTTCAGCAGCACTCTATGCATTCTGGGACAGATGTATGGGGAGATGAGAGCTCCCAGGATGGGATAATGTAATCCTTTAGTTCACTGGATGTTAGCCCACAACGTTTAGCACACAGTGGTTCTTGTCTGGCCGAATCCTGGCATATTTGCCGGGTAGTGACCGGATCTCTGCCGAATCCCATTATAGTTGATGTGGCCAGCAAAATTGTGATAACATCTGGCAATGGTGGATTCAGAGAGCTCTGACAGGTTGTTCTCTGCTGGAACAACCTGGAGGAACTAATAATGCTTGTGTAAAACTAGCCTTAGTCAACTACATGAGGGACAATGACACCTATTATTATCACAATATTTATGTTTTTTTAGAAAACTTAAAGGGAACCTGTCATCTCCGAAATACCCCCTGAACTAGAGTAAGCGTTGTATAGTGTAAGTGATGCTGAATCCGAATATTTAAGTTTTATCTTCATACTCACTTCCATTCTGACGCTGTGCTCCCTCAAACCGGCTGTAAAATGCATTGAGATGACTCTTCTTTGAGTCCTCTCCATTATGTGAGTGAACACTGGAGTCCACCGAGTTCATTTTACTGCAGGTTTGTGGGAGCACAACATCAGAATGGAAGTGAGTATGAAGATAAAACTTACATATTCGGATTCAGCATCACTTACACTATACAACGCTTACTCTAGTTCAGGGGGTGTTTCAGAGATGACAGGTTCCCTTTAAGAGATGGAAAGTGCATTTTTGTGCTGCTGATTGAACCTGAAGTCCTTAAAAATCACTTCCTTGGAGTACATAAGAAAAGTAGTTGACAAAACACTGACCTATCTGATCCCTGAATGGGCAAAATAATTTCTGAAAGCGAAATTGATAGCATATAGTTAGCTTTTCTAGTGTGATTTCATGACTTGATATATCAAGAAATAATTAACCACGAAGGGTAAAAAGAGTGGAGAATGCACCACAGTAAGTGTATTTACCTAAGGGTGGAAAAAGAGAAGCCACATATTTTACTTTGGTTGTATTCCAATACAAGACCAATGTAGAACTTGAATGTGGTTTCTTTAAAAAAAATCACAGTTTCTTATATCACAAGATCTTTATATAAAACCATTGATGTTTTGGTTCTGACTTTGAGCTTACAGTTTGTCATAATTTGCTGACTGAATGAGAAACTGAGACCCAAGTTTGATATATTTCGCTTTGAATGAGGGTTGCTATGGCATTGTAACGTTTATCTTAATAAACAGTTCTAGTCTCAAAATGGTAGAGTCAACTTATTCTTGTCTTCATTCTCAAAGTCCTGATTAATAAAGGCTGCTCTCACTTTTTACTCCTGTCTCTGCATGTTTCCAAATCATTTTAGATTGCTGTCCCTGCACAGCAGGAATTTTCTTCCCCAAAGGTTTGAAATGTTTTATGCCTTCATCTTTTTAAGACACTTTTTGTATTTTACAGTTTTTCCTTCTAAAGAGGTGTTATATAAAAACCATTTCTGTAATACATACATTTTTTGCTGATTTAAAATACATTTTGATAGATTTAGCTTTACTGTATTGACTTGGCAGTATTCAGTTAAATTTTGTATTTTAGCATCCCTTTATACCACCAGTCATCAATTTGTAAAGGTGGTAATACCCTTTCAGATGAGCGAGTGTCTTGCTTCGGATTCACAGCGATGCACACGGCCTGAGCTTCCAGCACTGCTGGGGTCACATAGCATTATATTAATTTATGATGCTATGTAACCCTTAGGCTTTTTTCACACAAGCTAGTTTTCAGCGCGGGTGCAATGCCTGACATGAACGCATAGCACCCGCACTGAATCCTGACCCATTCATTCCAATTAGGGATGAGCGAATTTCATATTTTGAAGTTTGCATGTGTGTTCGTGTTGCGGTATATACTGAATTGCGTTATGGATTCCATTACCACAGACAAACATGCAATTCTATGGCAGAATGCATAACGGAATGCCTTAAGAGGCATTCCGTTATTCCTTCCGTCATAATAGAAGTCTGTGGCCTGCATTCCGTTATGTATTCCCTCATAGAATTGCATTATGGTCCGTGGTAATGGAATCCATAATGCAATTCAGTATATACCACAACACGAGTCCGCACACAAACTTCAAAATATGAAATTCGCTCATCCCTAATTCCAATGGGTCTGTGTACATGAGTGTTTTTTTCATGCATCAGTTCTGCGTTGCATGAAAAAACGCAGCATGCTCCTAGATGCAATGTGTTTTTCACGAAACCCTGGCCCCATAGAAGTAAATAGGATTCAGTGAAAAACACATTGCATCTGGGAGCAAGTCCAAATGCAATGAGTTTTTCACTGATGGTTGCTTAGAGATGTTTGTAAACCTTCAGTTTTTTATCATGCGTGTGAAAAATGCATCAAAATACATTGCACCTGCAGGGAAAAAATGAAAAACAGAACAACTGAACGCAATTGCAGACAAAACTGACTGAAGTTGCTTGCAAAATGGTGGAGTTTCACTAAATGCACCCTTAACGCATCCGGACCTAATCCGTCACGCTCATGTGAAAGAGGCCTTACAGTTCTGGAATGTATTAGATGGCACTGACATAATGCTGTCAGTGTTATCCGAAACATTCCAGAACTGTAAGGGTTACATAGCATCATAAATCAACATAATGCTATGCGACCCCAGCAATGCTGGAAAGTCAGGACAGGCGCTGTCACTGACACATGCTGAGAGTCCAATACATGCACTCAGAACATTCGCTGCCATGTGCATATACCCTTACAGTACAGGGATACTTTTTTTTTTAATTGCTGGACAATCCATCTAGGCTGGGGCTACATATGGAATTTTTGTAGCACTTTTGATTGATTTTACATATGAAATGATAGCTTCAGCATACAAGATTGCATAAAAGTCAAAATATTGCTGTGGGCTACAGCAGTGGCTTAATAGTTAATATTGATTGAGGGTATTATATGCTGGTAAATCCACAACCAACACTCACCAACAGTTTTCCCATTGACTTTAATTTTAAATATGGTAGAGTATTTTTTCAGAAGCTGATTTAAAAATATTTCAAAAGTGACATGTTATAGCAGATTAGATTGTTGATTTCATAGAAATCAATGGGGAAGCAGAGAAACCTCCACCAAAAACTCTTTTAAGGCTAGGGCTACACGGCGACATGATACACATGGTACAACTACACTGCAACATGTGTTGTGCGGCAATGATGTTGTTCAAAAGTCGCATGACAATTTTTATAATGATAGTCTATGGTGTTGCATTGCGACATACTGTGACAGTTGCAGAAAAATCCATCTTGGATGGATTTTTTGTGACTGTCGTGTCCCAACATGTCGCAGTGCAACATCATAGACTATCATTATAAAAATTGTCACCCGACTATTGAATGACAAGAAGTCGCGCAACAACTGTCGCCGTGTAGCCCTAGCCTAAGGCTAGGGCTACACGGCGACAGTTGTCGCGCGACACCCGTCGCAGCCAGGATCCCTGAGTAGCGGGGATCCCATAGAGATGAATGGGATCGCCGCGGCAGTCGCAAGAAATCCAACCGTGTTGGATTTCTTGAGACTGTCGCGGCGACCCCATTCATCTCTATGGGATCCCCGCTACTCAGGGATCCTGGCTGCGACGGGTGTCGCGCGACAACTGTCGCCGTGTAGCCCTAGCCTTATAGTCTTCTAAAAACTCTTCTAAAACATCCAACAAATTAGAATTCTGTCACCAAAAACAACCTGATTTCAGCTAGTACCCAGCTACCAATCTGCTACTGATTTTTCTTAGCCTGAAAGTGTGACAAAAATTCGAGGTGTAGCCCCAGCCTTAAAGAACAGTGATAGACTGTGACTCAGTTCACTCTTGTGTTATAGAAAGTCCTTTCTTTTTCTGTCATTCTTTTCAGCAAAGACAGGATTTGATCTCATAACATATCATTGTTGCTGTCAGAAACCAGCAGTCTTGGCACCTTAGGTGCTGTGTGATGCTGATCACAAAATATCTTGAAGTGAGACTGGCAGAACATGATGGGGCTTGTAGTTCTATAACAGCTGGGGAGTCACAAATTGGTTACATCTGTTCTTGGGCATAGAGGTAAATGTGAATATTCAGATTTCACCATCTAAGCAGCAAACCAGATGAAAAATACATTCGATGATCTACAGCAACCAGAGGTGACAACTCCCGTTTTCAATTAAGATACTTGTGTGAAATCAAAAAGCATCAAAACGAGTTTGATATGTTTGATAAAAGCTCAGAAGGAAATCATTCAGACAGCTGTTATCAATTTAGGAAAGATGTTTCTGTAGCTATCATGAAGCCGTAAAGGCTGGCCAAAATTGAAGATAAAGCAGAGTATACACTTTTCCTTGTGCATAATTACACTGCTGTAAGGGCTTTAATTTCACACGCTCAGCTAATTACTCCGCGCAGGCACCCAGCAGCACTGCCAAAATAAAAGCTTTCATTTAAACCCTAATTAAGCTAAGTTCTTATTTTGTATTTAGTGATGTGGGTTGGGAGCTTAAAGAGTTAAATGAAAAATTGAATTCACACAGCCGTATTCACTAAATCTTATGGTTTGTTGGATTCTTGTATCATGGAGTTAATGTTGCTGGGGTGCTTTAGTGAATGGCTCGGCAGATTTGATTATTTATATGCTTGAATTACAGCGGAAAGGAGGAGAAAATAGCAGAATTTAAGTGATGCTTTGTTCTCTTATTAAATCCCACTGTAGCTTATTGTTTATAAAATCTCTCCTTAGCTTGCCAGGCTTATCCAATGAGTGATAATCCCATCTATCATTTTTCACTCAAATTTTATTAGTTTTTTTTTTTTTTTTTACTTTTTTTTAACACATAAATAGGATAAACTTGAGAAAGATATTCAAAGGCACACACTGTTTTAAAGGAACGGCACCTTTAAAATAGTGTGTGCTGAAGACAGGGATGACAGTTATGAAAAGGGCTTGAGCTGCATTCTTATGTCCTACTTTTGTGTAATAGAACCGGCAGAAGCTTCTGTCATGAACGGCTATGGCCACATTCTGCTCTTCCTCTTAGACTATCAGTCTTATATATTACATTAAGTCAAGAAATAATCTTTCCAAAGAAAAAAGTTTTACTAGGGTCTTCATACAGATTTGCACTGACTTTCTTTTTGGGCTGCCATAAACCCCCCCCCCCCCCAAAAAAAAAAAAAAAAAAAAAAAAAAAAAACACACCAAAACACCAGAATAATCTCATGCACTTTTTTGGCCACCTTTTTATTTGGCTGCATTTTTTGTGGCTTTTATTTGTGTGTTTGTCCACTAGTGTTTTCTTCATGGCATTTTTCCCTTATGGAGAAAATAATGTGAAAATGGCTGAAAAAATAAGGATCTAATGTGTGCTGCATTTTTTTAAAAGGAGCTAGAAAGAAAAATAAAGTCACTTAAAGGGAGTCTTTCACCTGTTTTTCACCTATATAACTAAGAGAACTGCTCCACAGAAATCGAGTCGGGAAAGAAAGCTGTTTTTACTTTCTCTTTCAAAAGACAGTATTTTTAGCGGGCTCCGATCCGCATTTTTTGCGGATAGGATGCGGACCCATTCATTTCTATGGGTCCGCAAAAAATGAGGACAGCACACCGTGTGCAGTCCGCATCCGTATGTCCATTCCGTAGCCCACACAAAAAAATAGAACATGTCCTATTCTTGTCCGTATTACGGACAAGAATGATACTGTTCTATTAGGAGCCAGCTGTTCCGTTCCGCAAAATACAGAATGCAGACGGATGCCATCTGTTTTTTTTGCGGATCGGAATTTGCGGGCTGCAAAACACAACGTTCGTGTGAAAGTAGCCTTAGGAGCTGTTTTTCTGCAGAATAAAAGTGCTTTTTCTGAACATGTAATACAGACACACTTTGAATTGATAAAAGTGAACTATTAACACTTCTATTTTTGAAAGCATTCTTACTTTGCTGCATTTTCTCCACACCTGCCAGTGATCACTTGTTGCTGGCTGTTAAATCTCTGCTGATCAGCGACTAACATCTGGAGTCACAAAGAAGTGGCTGTATAATCTGTCAAAATGAGAAGGTCCTGTTTGAAGGATCCCTTTTAACTTGCTTCTCTTTCCTCCTTACCAATTGTCTAAATGAGTAGAAAAACGTTTGTTATTACAATTATAGCGATATTTTCTGGAAAAATCCACATCTAAAACTTTCAATATAATAGGAGTAAAATGATTCTGTTATGACCCTGGAGATCTTCTATTGTATTTCTTATTAAATTAAAGTTATATAGTTACAGATTCATGTTTTATGCACTAAATGAAAGAAAGCACCAGAGACTGTGTATATTTATTCAAGGACTCTTTAACCATTGTCTAATGCTTAGCAACATTGTAATATTATATTTCCATATAGCGCTATGGTGTAATCCATAGGGCTTCTGCTAAGTAACACTGACAAAAAGAAATGGAACAATTATCCTCCATGACTGTGTTTCTCCTCGCACTTCTGGGAACCCTTCCTAGCCTGGCTTGTACAATGAGGAGTGGATTGGGAAAACATATGTGTACAGTATACAGTACAATATACAGTACTCTTTAGTTATATGAGATTAATTAACAAATTTTCCATACAAATGCACATTATGTTCTTGTGTTAGAGCCCGAAAAACACAGAAAACAAGTGGAAATAGATTGCTTTAGGGCTAATACCTAATTAAATCATGTCATTTCACATTCTACAGGTTGGAATAAGGGAAATACTAACATCACAGTACAGTATGAACATAATTTCAATGAAGTCACCCATGATATACATAGGACTTTCAGATATTGATTTTCAAGTGTTTCCAACACTGCTACCCTCAACTATGGGAAATCGTGTGACACTTGTTAGAAGACGGTGGCAATCGATCCATGACTAGTATACCACAGAACAAAGAGACTGCAAGGAGTAGTTAATCAGTATGAGAAGCAGCAAACCTACTGGTGACTTGTCCCTGCCGAGGAGTTCAGCAAAAAGCAGGAGGCACCTGATTTATAAATGTTATGATTAACTAATACGTCAGAATCTTTGCTATTATAATAAAGTCCAGGGAAAAGAGCCAAACACAAGAACACTCAAATGAATTCCTAACACATATTTATGTTTTCATTTGTCCCAGGTCACTTATTCCATTGTTACTTGCTGTGTTACTCAACCCTTTGACTGGAAAATGACTGGTACATTTTCGATTTTTTATTTTATTTTATTTTTGTTTCTTTACTCTCAGCTTTTCCAAAGCCATAACTTTTTTTATTTTTTCTATTCACATAGCTGTATGAGGGCTTGTTTTTTGGGGACAATTTGTACTTTCTAATGGCACCATTTATGGTTGCATACAATGAACTGGGGAAAAAGTTCCAAATGGAGTGGAATTATACAAAAAACCTCCACCACAGTTTTATGGCTTTTGTTTTTCCAGTGTTTCCTAAGCAGTAAAACTGACCTATTACTTTCATTCTCTGTCAACACATTTCATTCTCTGTCACCATTGATACAAACGATACCATATTTATAATTTTTCTTGTGTTTTAATTCTGGAAAAACATATTTTTACTTTGCATAACCATATTCTTACCCCTATAACTTTTTTATGTATATGGAACTGTGTGAGGGCTCATTTTTTGCAGGGTGATCTGTACTTTTCATTGATACCTATGGGGTGTATATGACTTTTTGACCACTTTTTATTCAATTGCTTGTGAGAGGTAAAGTGGCCAAAAAACGGAGAATCAGCCATTTTTATGTTTTTTTTTTCCATTTTGCCATTTGTTGTATGGATTAAATATTTTTATATTTTAATAGTATGGGCATTTTTGCATGTGGCTATACCAATTATATTTATTTTTTAAATTGTTTATGTACTTTTATTTTAATTTTGGTGAAATATGGATTAGAATTTTTTTATTGTTTTATATTTTAAAAAACTTTTCTTTTCACTTTTTTATTATCCCTTTAGGGAACTATAACAAGCAATTATTAGATTGCTTCTTTCATAGATCCATGAGAATCATACTGTGTTCCCCTGTTTCACAGACAGGGGCTTCATAGAAACTATTGTGCAGCAGACTATTGTCACTCAGGAGGGAAAAGGCTGCTACACACACACTTGGGCTCTCCCGATCCTTGCTGTGGGGCCCTGGAGCAAGGCTAGGAGCGCTCGCTCACAGATTTTATCATTGCAGAAGTCATGGCCTCATTTGACTATGGCATCTGAAGGGTTAAATGAGCACGATCCGCATTCCTGCCAGTCTCGGGCATTAGTCTTGGGTGCCTGCTCTTTAACTAGAAGGCAACTGGTGGCTATGGTGCCCACTACACATGCAAGTGGGCTCCATATTTAAAGTCCTGACCACCAACATATACATACACAAGGCAGTCGGGCACGGGTTAAGTGTCCCATTGTGACCAATTAAAAAGACATGCAGCAAAAGGAAAGCATTATAGTTTTGCAAGCCTGGTATCTGCAACGTTTCCTGTGACATCCTTAGCCATTCCCATCACATTACACTGACTGGCTAATAACATATGCCATGAAGTATTACTGCACTGCTTGCCCTGTGTTTTACTCATAGAAATTAATTAGCATACAATTTGCATTTTAAGAGATGTATTTATAAGCTGGGGTATAATTTACTAAAAACCAAAATGTCACTCACAGTAACCGAAGATTTTAGCTTCTATTAGGAAACAAGAAAATAAGAGGAAATGCTTGTTATGTAAATGTGAAGGTCATTGTCCTTCTTCCGTAGTTACCCGCGGGTCAGGTCCATCATTGTGTCTATTCAGAAAAGGGAAAGCACACAACACAACTTGTCAATGCAATGCACAAGAAAAAAAAAAAAGAAAAAAACTCACCAGTGAAGATCTGCAGAGCACATAGGGAGACTGATTGAACATATGCCTTCAATCTTTTTTTTTTTTTTTCTTTTTTACCATGAAATGTGTATTGATTTTTTGACTAAAACTCTGGCACTATATTTTTTACTCAATACAAGCATCTCAGAGACGATAATGCATTTTTAATATGTGTATTTTGAGGTTAAACATGGCATGAAAGGCTGTGGAGATTATCAGAGTTCCCTGCTTCATTGATTCAAAGAGGAAGCAAGTGCAAATCTAATTTTACAAGGAAATTTCTGAAAGAATGAATTTAATAGGGTTGATATAATAGAACAAGGCATTTTAAAATTGCATGCTCAGGTGGACAATAAGCCCTTCAAAGATATTTCTGATATTTAAAACTAGTGTACTAACTCAAACGCCAGTTCAGTAGTCATATTTAATGCCACTAGTCAAGACACTTGGTGCCAATTTGCTATTGAGTACAAAGGTGACTTTGGTTTAGAAATATATGATTGTAAATCACCATACTTTATGATAAATAACCACTGAGGTTTTGTGTTAAAGTGAATCTAATATTTTACCACATTTTGTCACCATTTATCTTTGCTGTTTTTACGCTTGTTAAGGTGACTTCAATGTGCTTTTGAAAAAGTGAAGCTCAAACATGGTTTAAAGAGGACCTGCAACCTCTCCTGACATGTCTATTTTAGTAACTACTTGCCTTTCCCATGTAATGACAACTCTGGAGCATCTATTCTTATGACCCTATGTTGAGCCATTCCTTTATTATTCTTGCCAAAAGTTATGAATAAACAGCAGTTTGTAATGAAGGTCCATATGGGTGTTACCAGTTAGGGGTGTGTCCCTGCACACCCTGACACTATCCAATCAGTGCTGCCAGTGTCAGATTGTGTGGGACTACACCTCCTCAACTGGTAACACCCAATTGAATTTGCTAGTTATTCATTTCTAACTTCTTGCAGGAATAATAAAGAAATGGTACAACATAGAATCATAGGAATAGATGCTGCAGAATTGTTATACAATGAGGCTGCAAGTATTTGCTAAAACAGCCCTCTATAAGCACTTATTTTATTTCTACTTTTCCTAATAACTAGTTTTGTAACATATTAGGACTTGTTCTCTGATAGACAGAGATCAAAAGGCAAAGTGAGGAAATAGAATGAGCCAAATGTAAAAAAGCTAAATAAAATCACCTTTGTAAGGGGAGAGAGGTAAGCCTCATGTTCCCCCTTAAGGAAAAAAATGGGCATTATTATTGCTATGGTTATTTGAGATGTTATGTGGATTGTGTGTATCATATTTGTTTTTGTACTCTTCTTGGCCTTTGTGTGTGGATGACCAGTTGGCCCCTGTATGTATAAACCCAGTCAGATTGTGCTAGTATCACAGGAAGAGGTGCCAGTTGTCATTGTGGTGCTGAGCATTGAGCAGGGAGTTTGATAGCTTCAATGTGTGTGAGTGTGGTGAGACCCCATGATGCACATGAGAAGGTTGCTCACAGTGTGTGAGCCAAGGATGCCAGAGAAACATCACTGAGGAGTACATCTGTAGGCTGTAAGACGCACTGAAGCCAGCAACCTAAAGCATGAATAGATAGAATGAGACTGATATTGTGAGCTAAAGAGACAGTAAATAGATAGACAGACCATATTAAATCAAGGTGTCGAAGAGATACTGCACAGGGAGGCCTGAGAGTTGCCACCAAGAACAATACGGAGAGCTAGAGACAGGCTGCTACATTTTGGGAGCTTTTGCTACAGTAGGTCAGTGTGGGATAGGTTGGCACCAGCTAAGAGGTGGAAAATGATCAGTAGTCATCAGACAGAGAGCAAGAGATTGGCTGCACTGAGGCCGGGGGAGCATCGTTTTGTTTCCAGTCCTGTAGTGTGAGTGGACTAGTGTGGATTATTAGCAGCCCAAGGGGTTCTTGAGAGTAAGCCAAGTGTTTTTGAGTATCCTGGTTTTCTACCAGCACGGTAACCTGTGAGAAGTTGAAGATGATCTGTGTGAAGTCATGATGTTATTGCAGTTAATACTGTTGGTACTACTGCTGTTCAAGTAAACTGATGGACAGAGACTCTGACTGTGATGAACCTGTTGGAGTATCTTCCAGTCTCTGGCTCTCTTCAAGGACCTGTTTATACTATTAAGTTTGATCTGCAATCACCAAACACATTGAGCCATGCAGTTTGTTCTGCAGCCATCAAGCATACTGTGTCACTAAGTGAATTCTGCAACCATCAAGCATGTTGTGTCACCTTTGTGAACAAAGATAAAAGTTATCATTTACCTTAAGACCTCTTGAAGATCAGTCGGCCAAAAGTAATCTGGGGGTACTGGGGGTACATGGTCAGTATAGCACGTTTGACTTACAGGGGTTGTTCTACTTCAACAAATTGCTCATGTAGAGAAAGTTAATACAAGGCACATACTAATGTATTGTGATTGGCCATATTGCCTCGTTTGCTATCTTAATTTATTTTACATTGCATTATACACTGCTCGTCTCCACGGTTATGACCACCCTGCAATCCAGCAACAGTGGTCGTGCTTGCACACTATGAAAAAGTACTCTCTGGTGTCTGGGAAAGAAGGAGTGCACATCGGCTGGTTCTTTTTCCTATAGTGTACATGCACGACCACCACTGCTGGATTGCAGGGTGGTTGTAACCCCTGGATACAAGAAGCATATAACGTGATGGAAAAATGAATCAAGCCAGCAAAGGAGGCAATATGGGTAATCACAATACATTAGAAGGTCCTTGTATTAACTTTCACTACATGATAAATGCCATTTGCATTTATCATGTGTGATCTGTTTCCTTCTAAATGGTTTCTACCATTGTTGATTATCACCCGAACAAAAGACCCTTAAAAGCTTCAATCTTTATTTCCAATATCTTAAAACCACCCATATGTACTTAGTGCAATTATAATCGTTTCAAATTCGCAAATCATGCACATATGCTCAATTAGATATAGTACCCTGAATAATTCACAGTAGGACCAACAAATCTCACTCAGCCTTCAAGGTTGGCGATGCGAGAGGTAAAGATGATATGGGTGTTTAGCTATCCCTTCATATACTTATATGTCATTTTATGTGTTCTAATATATATTTGTAATGATTAATAAAAATATACTTGTATTTTGGTATTATATTATAATGTGTCATGGTTTTTGCTTTTATGGTGGTTGTACCTCAGATAATCTTCATTATTCTACAGGGGAGCCACAAATGAACAAGAACCGGCAAAATTGAATAACTAGGGCTGATATACAGAGCCCAATGATGGCAGGGGCAGGCTGAAAGTTTAAAGTGGCCCTAAAATAGAACTTAAATATGGCCCCATGTATTAGGTAAGTCCAAATTGACGAAAGCCAGGGAAACACAAGTAGGCATTGCCAACACAAACTACAACAAAAGCAGGCGGGGCCAGCAGTATAATAGTGCAGCACAAAATACTGCCCTAGCAAAATCAAACACTACAGTGCAGAATAAAAGTGCACTGCCTTATCACTATCCGGAGGATGGCAACATAGTTGAATTCAGGAGGGCACCTGTGGCTGCTGGCCAGGTGCATAAGTACTCGATGCTCCTAGCATTAATTAATGCTGACAGCATCAGATTGCTATGTACCTGGCCAGTGGCCATGGAGTTCTCAGGTGGCCCCCTAAGCATCGACCCAAATAGAATTTTCCCTGTAGGTTCAATGACCAATCCGCTCCTGAATGGTGTTGGTAAAATGGCGAGTTTCCCATTATATGTACAATTACAGGAAGCATTAGAGAGTTACTACTTTCCACATCACTGCACCTACAGTATTAGCTGGAACAGAAATGTTTTGATTACCTGGCTATATACTACTTTATACGTGACTTCAAAACATGTTTAGTATGTTTGGAAATGCAAATCTTATTCCCCCCAACACACCAGCATTCCTGCATCAAGCTCAATAAGCTGCCCATGCTATTAAATAATATGGACCTATGAGTCCAGCGATCCCAAAATCTCAACTGTACAGTCTGAAATAGAATTTATATTTTTAACCCAGACAAAAAGTCAGCCTAGGGGGAAGCTCAGCACTTGCCAGAATATAGTGCGTAGGTGCAGCAACATTGAAGTCTTGTCGTATGGAAGTAGTTACTGAACTACATAGAGAAACGTATTGAGTGTGGACCACACTATTAGGTCGCTTTAAGATGAGCGTATTTGCAATGCATATATAGTCCGGATTTAATGTAACGGATTCCGCTGCTAATGTTAATGAAAACCCAAAGTATACCAAACACTGCTAACAACCTCACTGTCAAATGTGTGGAGCTACATAGAGATTTTAGACCACCAAAATTGTAACAAGGTACTAGCTCACAATAAATACCACCCCTACATAAAGGATAAGCCAAATGTACCAAAGTATAAAAAAGTCCACCTAACAAATGCACGCGAAACACTCGTTGGGGTCGCGTCCTCCATCGATCACACTAGTGCATGGGTGAGTTCTTTAGCTCAGCACTACTCATTATTACTATTTGTTATTTCTTTTTTATCTGGTATATAGTCAGCATGTTTATTTATCATGCATCACTTATGGAAACTTTTCCTTTATGCACCCGCATCCAGATAAATTTATCTTGTATATATCCTGTGTTTACCCTATGTGTCTGGTGTGATCTTTGGAGATCGCTTTTCTTCCTGTCTTACTTGTCTTTGTACTCAGTGGTCTTTTTATTATATGTTTTTAATGTTAATGAATAGGGCTATTCACATGGGCATATAATTAATGTCAGTATTTGAAATCCGCAGCATGTCCGAGTTTTGTGCGGATTTGTTTCCAAATACGCACATTACAGTCTATGGGAGTGCATCACAAATTCAGGAAGGAAGGAATACACATGTAAATCCTGATGATGCTTTGACCTCAAAACAGCATTAATTCTTCTAAGTACACTTGCATACGGTTTTTGAGGCAGGGATGTTGCTCAAAACATCTTGGAAGGCATCTCTTTGCCTCCAAATTTATTCTTCAGCATGACAACGACTCCAAACATACAGCCAATGTCATTACGAACTATCTTCAGACTTTCAGTTTCAATATATAACTCAGTGGCTACATTCATTTGTAATTATGCGCAATTATAGCATACGTAATTCAGATCCAGTTGTGCGTTTTAAAAATGTGGAATTTTTTTTGGGACAACTCCTTTAAGGGAAAACCATGAATTTGCAAGTGAAGTATCATTATGACTTTGTGCAGTGGCGTAACTACAACTGACTGGGCCCCACAGCAAATTTTTGAATGCCCTCCAACCCCTAGAAACTTCTTCTCAACCTCCTCCTCTTGTGCAACCCCCACTCCCGTGGCTAGTCAAAATCACATCTCAAAATCTCAGACAAGGTCCGGCATCCACTCCGTCCGTTTCCTACAGTGTCACTGTATATCATGTCATTGTATAATACTGTTAAGGGGACTCTGACAATAAAATCTTTTAGTCTTCCTCCTAGGGGGGCCCTTGTAGCTCTGGGCCCCAAAGCAGCATCTTCCCATTCTTCCCCTATAGCTATGCCCCGGATTTTGTGGAAGAATGATGATGCATGATAAGTGAATCAAGGTTGGTGACCTGATGTTTTTCTGGAAATGTGTCAAAAAATCACAGTCAACATTTTTTTTTATGAAATCACAAATAAACCATAAAGAATATAATTGAAACATATATCTTCAGCTCAGAATATTCATGGACTCATTAGCAGCAATTACTGTGAATTGTTAAATGATGATAATTAAAATCAGAAAAATATTACAGACTGACACACTGACATCTTAACATTTTTATGGACACCAAAAAAGTGCCCTATTTTTGTGTAATTTACAGACAGAAGAGTACTGAATATACAAAACTGGTTACTGACTATGATTCCTATTATATCAGGAAGAAAAGCAATGATTCTGTGTAAACGTGTGTCTGAGTCAGATATGTATAAAATGGCAAAATGAAAGAAAATGGATAGAAAATACCCCATCTCGCGAATAATAATATTCAATAATATCAGACCATTTTGGGCAAAAAGAAAGAATAAAGGAGTTCTAAGACGAATATTAAATGGGTTGTAACATCTTAAAATGATGCTAGTTGTTATTGCAAAGGGAATTTGTTCCCTTGAAAACAATATACAGGCAAAGTATTAAGAAGCCTAAAATCAATCACAGTCAATGTCGTTCAAGGATCTTCATATGAGAAACCCATCACTCTTGACTTTCAGTGGAGATCAGACAATCATATTTGAAAAAAAAAAAAATACTTCATTTGAAAATGGTGGCCATTTGCTAACTGCCACCCTAACTTTTAACAATAGCTACATCACTATGGTGTGTTCCACTTTACTATCATAGTCAGATGAGATTACAGATCCTCCCTATGAATGACATTATGTAAGATTTACAAAGACACTGGCAAGAGGCTGAGCAGACAGGGTATTTGGAAATGATCAGAAAATAATAAGGTACATTAATTGTATTTAAAACTTAATTCTGTAGTTGTATGACCATACAAACATTTATTACACTACTTTTTCAGAGGGTAAATCAATGTCTTTTTAAACATGAAAAAATTGACCGTCTCACTATGCAGGTTAAAGAGAAATTAGAAAACAGTGTGCCCTGTTATTTGCTCAGAAGGGTCATCTGAGCAGTGCTGGTGTCCTGACTATTAGAGGGCACTGACGACAAGTGACCAGTAGGATGTCAATCAAGGTAGAATGGGCATATCAACAGCCAGGACACTGTGACTCTTCACCACATCTAGGTGAGCTATTTCCACATGTAGTTTTATAATGTATTTTTATCCTGCAAAGTGAAACGATTTTATCAGGGACATGCTTGCATGGGTATTATGTTTAAACAGATTTTATTGAACATTTTAAACATTTTTCAACATACAAAATATTATCCTCACAAGAGGAAGAAAGGAATCATCATCCACAAGTCTACAGTAATCATACGTACAGTGTAAGTAAACAATTGTATATAGTCGCATTCTTCCTCAGTCATTACATCATGACAAATAAAATGAAAGAGAAAAGGTCACAGAAAATAGAAATTAAGCAGTCAGAAGAGAGAAAGAAGAAAGAAAAAAAGGAGGGGGGTGGGGTGGTAATGCAGTGATAACTTTCCACACTCAAATAGCGAGAAGGGAGTGAAAGCCCGGGGATTCCTGAAAGTCGATACATTTCGACCAAATTTTGAGATATTTGGAGGACTAGTCAAGAGTTTCTGGAGAAATCTCTTCCATCCTAGCAATATAAAGCATTTCCTGGTACCATTCCAACATGGTAGGGACATGTGCTGTGGGCCAATGATCTGGCTACAGAGATGCAAAATCTCAGCAAACTCTTCTTTTCAGATGTGATAGAGCCAGGTAGGATGGAGAGGAGCGCCACCTGTAGTGAATTACTATTAGATTTCTTTGAAATGTTACAGAAGACTTCAAAGACCTTCTCCCAGAAGGGTTTAACTAGGTCACAACCCCACCAGATATGTAGCATTGTTCCCTTGTCTTTTCCACACCTTCAACATGGGAAGATCCTGTGTAGTCTAACTGGGTATCTGTACCAATGTGACAAAATATTATCATTTTTTTCCTGAGCAGAACAGGCCATCGATAGCTTATGAGAAAATATAAAAGCTTTTTGCTGATCAGCTCGCTTTATATTAGTACCTAATTCCTGTTCCCAATCGGTTATAAAACTTGGGACACCTTTATTAGAGTCAGCAAGTAAGTTTTGAAACAGCAGAGAGACTAAATGTGTTGGCGGAGAGTACAATAGGAATAGTTTCTCGGTCTCAGATATTGCATAGGTATTATCAAGCTCTATAACATCATGGTGTTGGTTTACTTTCCAACAATTTAGTGACAGGTTCTCTTTCACATTACTGGGATGTAAGGCTCCTATACACATTAGTGTATGGTCGACCAAACCCTCAGAGATCACTGGGTTCGGCTGACACTCTATAATAATAATAATAATAATAATAATAATAATAATAACAATAATCATCATCATCATCATCTTTATTTATGTAGCACCAACATATTCCATAGCACTTTACAGTTCAGGGGTTAATGTACAAACAGTCATAAATAACATAGCAACAGACAAGTCAACAATTACAACAAGAGGAATGAGGACCATGCTTGCAACCTATGAGGAGATAGGGGTGACACAAAAAGTAGAAGTGCTTATTTAGTACAATGGTCCAGCCATCTTGGGAGAATAGGGGGGCAGATATAAAGATGCATGAGCCAGTCACCAGCCAATATCTGTAGTGCTTCTGGGTGCATGGTTGAGGTGGAGGCTCAGGTTCAAGAAATGATAAATGAGCAATATGGAGAGGTGTTAGATGAGGGGATGTGATAGGCCACCCTAAAAAGATGTGTTTTTAGGGAGCATCTAAATTTGTGGATATTGTGATTTAACCTGATTTCTTGGGGTAGGGCATTCCAGTGAACGGATGCAGCCCAGGAGAAGTCTTGGAGCTGGGACTCTAATGTGTATGGGGAGCTCCCGACTTGCCACGCTCTCCATAGTATACACATTGGGGGGAATTTATCATTAGGAGAATATTTGAAGTCAGTTTTGCTTGCATCTATGTTGGAGTACTTTGTGCCACATTTATCAAACGTCAAAGGTTGTTTGATAAATGTGGCTTGTCCTTAAACCTAACACTTCTGTCTAGAGAAGCTACTCCACTTTTCCTACTCCACCCTCCTCCTGGAGTGAGATTGCGACTATTTAGCGACTTTTTAAAAAAGTCGCAATGATAAATCTGGAGTGAAACTCATTAACATAGCTAACCACACCCACTTCTCCACCTATATTACAAATTGGAGTGAGTGGTGTACACATGCAAAAAGTCGCAAAATTTTGCGCAAAAAAGTCGCAAAAGCCCTATTTTGCAACTTTTTGATGCCAGAATTCTGGAGTGATGGTATGATAAATCAGGGCCATAGTGTATAACGAAGCATCCAAAGTGGAATTTGGTCCGAATTTTATGAAAAAATTGATTTTAAACAAAGCTGAATTTCCTCGCGCTTCATGGTAACTAATCATTTTTCCTAAAATGGTGGCTGGAGTTGTCTTAGTTCAGCACAGGTTCTTCGGCCGGTCCTTTTCAACTAATAGAGGAGTTGACTGCCTCTGTGCGAGCAGGTGGATGAGGTAAGTGATTTTTTTTTTTTTTACCCAAAATGCCATATTGTACTAGAGTATTACCATTTTTAACGGCTGTTAAACAAGTGCACTCCATTCAGTCTATAAACAGTTCTATTTATTGATAGACTGAATGGAGTCTATCAAATCATGACAAATTCATTTGTAACAAATCAAATTTCTTGTCAAACGTCGGCAAGGCTTCCAAATAAAATTTTTCAAAACTTCTCTCATCTCTAAAAAACACATACACATTTGGCCAAGCCAAGCAAGTTTTAGGTTTCCAATCTGACAAATGAGCAATGCTTAGTGGATAAAGGCATGTTTTTGGAAAATTATCAAATCAATCCAACCAATAGTTGGATTAATATTAGACAGAATTGTCCTGCCATGCGCCATATTTATCATCCAGCCTGAACACATCTCTAGACTGTCAGTTCAAGTTTATGCTGTGTACATTTTATAGAGGTTTAGTAAATCTACTACTGTGTTTGGCAGGCATTAAAAAATCTTCAGCCCTATGCCACATGTGACATATCCTGTATGTTTTTTCATATTCAGTTCTTCTCCCCATCACTTTTTGCCTTTCCTCGGCCAAACCAGCAAATTATAAAATATTCTGTGCCTTAAAATCATCCCATATAGCGATAGCGTCATAACACAAATTAGGACAATACTGGTCTCTTTCTGTAATTTTCCGTGGGAAATTTCAGCTATTTTATAACAAGTATAAATTATTGAGGACATTGGCATTTCTTCTGTGAAAAAACAAGCGTCAAATAATGAAGTGCTCTTATGTGAGAAAGACAATTAAGTGCAATTCAAAATGCCATTCTAACCTTCCTATTTGCAAGAAGTGAGGACAATACTGGTGTCTTTCTCTTGTGTTTCAGTAAGAAAGTTATGTTCTTCCACTAAATGTAGTTTATTTTGCATTTTGTTTATACTGCATGTCCTTCTTTCATGTTTTCACGTCAATAAAGGCTTCTTAACATTTCATACTTAGCCTAAAGAGTACTAGTCATTCTGTATGTTGCCTAGACATTATATACAATGCCTAGGAAAACTATATAAAAGATTGAAATGACACAGAAATGTCCTGCTTAGCTTAAATACTTTAGGCATTCTATAGAATGCCTAGACATTTTATACAATGCCTGCATGTCAAAAATTGCTTGTGACATACAGTACAGACCAAAAGTTTGAACACACCTTCTCATTCAAAGAGTTTTCTGTATTTTCATGACTATGAAAATTGTAGATTCACACTGAAGGCATCAAAACTATGAATTAACACATGTGGAATTATATACTTAACAAAAAAGTGTGAAACAACTGAAAATATGTCTTATATTCTAGGTTCTTAAAAGTAGCCACTTTTTGCTTTGATTACTGCTTTGCACACTTTTGGCATTCTCTTGATGAGCTTCAAGAGGTAGTGACCTGAAATGGTATTCCAACACTCTTGAAGGAGTTCCCAGAGATGCTTAGCACTTGTTGGCCCCTTTGCCTTCACTCTGCGGTCCAGCTCACCCCAAACCATCTCGATTGGGTTCAGGTCTGGTGACTGTGGAGGCCAGGTCATCTGGCATAGCACCCCATCACTCTCCTTCTTGGTCAAATAGCCCTTACACGGCCTGGAGGTGTGTTTGGGGTCATTGTCCTGTTGATAAATAAATGATGGTTCAACTAAACGCAAACCGGATGGAATAGCATGCCGCTGCAAGATGCTGTGGTAGCTGGCCTAGTTCAGTATGCCTTCAATTTTGAATAAATCCCCAACAGTGTCACCAGCAAAGCACACCCACACCATCTCACCTCCTCCTCCATGCTTCACGGTGGGAACCAGGCATGTAGAGCCCATCCGTTCACCTTTTCTGCGTCGTACAAAGACACGGTGGTTGAAACCAAAGATCTCAAATTTGGACTCATCAGACCAAAGCACAGATTTCCACTGGTCTAATGTCCATTCCTTGTGTTCTTTAGCCCAAACAAGTCTCTTCTGCTTGTTGCCTGTCCTTAGCAGTGGTTTCCTAGCAGCTATTTTATCATAAAGGCCTGCTGCAAACAGTCTCCTCTTAACAGCTGTTGTAGAGATGTGTCTGCTGCTGGAACTCTGTGTGGCATTGACCTGGTCTCTAATCTGAGCTGCTGTTAACCTGCGATTTCTGAGGCTGGTGACTCGGATGAACGTATCCTCCACAGCAGAGGTGACTCTTGGTCTTCCTTTCCTGGGGCGGTCCTCATGTGATCCAGTTTTTTTGTAGCACTTGATGGTTTTTGCGACTGCACTTGGGAACACTTTCAAAGTTTTTCCAATTTTTCGGACTGACTGACCTTCATTTCTTAAAGTAATGATGGCCACTCGTTTTTCTTTACTTAGCTGCTTTTTTCTTGCCATAATACAAATTCTAAGTCTATTCAGTAGGACTATCAGCTGTGTATCCACCTGACTTCTGCCCAACACAACTCATGGTCCCAACCCCATTTATAAGGCAAGAAATCCCACTTATTAAACCTGACAGGGCACACCTGTGAAGTGAAAACCATTTCAGGTGACTACCTCTTGAAGCTCATCAAGAGAATGCCAAGAGTGTGGAAAGCAGTAATCAAAGCAAAAGGTGGCTACTTTGAAGAACCTAGAATATGACATATTTAGTATAAATATCAAGTATATAATTCCACATGTGTTAATTCATAGTTTTGATGCCTTCAATGTGAATCTACAATTTTCATAGTCATGAAAATACAGAAAACTCTTTGAATGAGAATGTGTGTCCAAACTTTTGGTCTGTACTGTATATGACAATATGGTCTCCAAATCAGGAAGCTATAGATGCTTGCCAAAAATGAGGCATTCAAATATGTATAAGGAATTATATAAGTAGAAAATGCAAAGCAGCAATTGTTCATATATATTAGAAACATTCCAGGCAGTGTAAAGTTGACCATACACATTATATAAGTGGTTTGGGATATAGTCTTATGTACAGTATTTGAAGGCATCTTGAGAATTAAACATGTTGGATTTCAACACACTGTTCTTCTTGTGCTCTTTCAAGAAACTGGGAGATAAGCAGCTGTCAGAAGCAAGGATGGACATACCATATGTGTGACCTATTGTATGCAGCTGCACATGGGCCCACTAGGTAAAGTAGCCCACTAGCACCTCATACTTCTGTCTATTAGACTTCATGAAGGGGACTGATCTGATATTTCATAGCTCAAAATTACCAGTGAAGTATTAGAGAAAACAAAAGTACCCAGCCTGATCATTGTGGCCCCAGCAATTAAGCCACAGCTGTTCTCATTATAGGAAGCCATGTCTCTCCATGCTGACTGCTGCTGGTGAAATATGGCATTACATTAAAATGTCAGATCGTGTGACGCATGGAAAGGAAAGGTCCAAGTTGAATTAATATAAAATTAATGTGATGGTCGAGTCAATAGAATCGGAATCAGAAAGATTTTAAGGAAAGAATAAGTAACTGCGAAATGGCATTTGGGGTGTTAGGTGGTATTGTGGTCTGTATATATCCTTAATTATATTTGTTAGTGTGCCAGCCAGGGCTGCTTCTGCCATGAGGCGAGATGAGAATCTCTCCTCAGGTGGCAGTTTTCTGTATTTTTGAGGGGGCAGCATCCAGACAGCAGTTAAATACTACTGGTGAACACCGCCTGTGTTCCCTGTAAGCTGCGCTCCCTCCTCCCCTCCTGGAGCGCCGGGAGCTGGGTCCCATCACTCACCCACAGCTCAGCTCCCTGAGCTCCTCCCCTTCTTCAGGCCGGCAGACACTGAATGGTGAATTCAGCCTGCAGCCACAGATCACGCCGCAAGCCTATGTGGGCAGAGCTTGCAGCCCGGGAATCTGCATAAGCTCCGCCGACACAGTCATGCGGAGCCATCTTTGGCCGCAGCAGGGGAGAAAAGACTGTGAGGAACGGGACAAGGTGAGTAGGTACTGTGTTAGGTACAGAGGAGGCACAGATGGCATTTCTCTTACAAAGGGGACACAGAGGAGAGGGCATTAATACTACAAAGGGGGCACAGTGGAGAGGGCATTAATACAACAAAGGGGCCACAGAGGAGAGGGCAATAAAACTACAAAGGGGGCACAGTGTGTATTACTATTACAAAGGGGGGCACAGTGGGCATTACTAATAGAAAGGGGGACACACAGGGCATTACTACTGCAAAGTGGGCACAGAGGGCATTACTACAATAAGGGGGGCACAGTGGGCATTACTACCACAAAGGTGGCAAAGAGGGCATTATTACCATAAAGGTGAACAGAGGGCTTTTCTACTATAAAAAGCGGCACAGAGGGCTTTTCTACTATAAAAAGGGGCACAGAGGGCTTTTCTACTATAAAGGGGAGCACAGAGGGCATTACTACTTTAAAGGGGACACAAAGAGCATTGCTGCTATAAAGGGGACACAGAGAGCATTATTACTATGAAGAGGGCACAATAGGCCTTACTACTATGAAGGGGCACAATGGGCATTACTACTGTGCAGGGACACAGTGGGCATTACTACTATGAAGGGGAACAATGGGCATTACTACTGTGAAGGGGGACCAGAGTGCATTACTACTGTGAAGGGGGAACAAAGAGGGCATAACTACTGTGAAGGATAATAACTATTATGGGGGCACACTGGGCATTACTACTGTGAAGGCAGCACAATGGGCATTACTACTCTGAAGGGGGCACAGAGAGAGCACAACTACTGTGAAGGGCACAAATAGAGTATTACCACTGTGAAAGGGGCTCAGATGTGTCTGTCCCTGTGTGTGTGTCTGTCCCTGTGTGTATCACCATGCCCACAGTGTTCCTATGTCTTGACGTAGCTGCATCAGGACGTTCTGTGGGGGCAAGAAGAAGAATGAAGAGGAGGCACACTAAGGACACAGGTAACACTATCACATGATCTACACTAGTGTTATCTGTGGTTTTACATAGGACTGAAAGTAACACTACCACATTATCAGCACTAGTGTTATCTGTGGTTTGCCTCAGGCAGCAGATGAGCTAAAATCGGCCCTGGTGCCAGCACAGTATTGCTTTGTATATTGCTGTGAATATTACTCATGATGGCATTCATTTATGTGTGGGTGTGGGTCGTAATTTAAATATTTTTATGTTTTTTTAACCATGTGATTAAATAAAGATGATGGTATTTTATTATGGCATTTTTATTATTTTGATTATTGTGTGGTGTTATATTTATTGGTGTCCACACATATGTTGATAACTGATGAAGATGATCTATCAGCAGATTCTTGACAATCTGCTGATTGCTAGTGGAGGAGACTGGTGCATTTACATGCACCGATCTCCTCCAGCTCCCCCAGAGTATGAGGAGGAGCGATCGCTAATGCTATCGCTCTTCAACATACAAGTTGCTTCCCAGCAGCAGATCGTGTTTATACACCGTGATCTACAACTGGGAAACAATGATCTTTTGTGCTACCCGATGAACGAGAGTTTTGCTCATTCATCGGGTAAACAGCTGTGCATTTACACCTCCAGATCATTGCTAACGTGTTTTACTAGTAACGCTCATTAGCAATGATCTGTTCAATTATCGGCCCCTGTAAAGGGCCATTAAAGGGGTTGTCTCACTTCAGTAAGTAACATTTATCATGTAGAGAAAGTTAATACACGCCATTTACTAATGTATTGGGTTTGTCAATTTTTCCTCCTTTGCTGGCTGGATTCATTTTTCCATCACATTATAAACTGCGCATTTCCATGATTACAACCACCTTGCAATCCATCAGTGGCGGCCGTGCTTGCACAATATAGGAGAAAACGTCAGCCTCTCTGGTGGCCGGGACTATGGGATGATCACATAGGCTAGTGCTTTTTCCTATATTGTGCAAGCACGACCACTACTGATGGATTGCAGGGTGGTCTGTAACCCTTGTAACAACAGTGTATAATGTGATAGAAAAATGAATTCAACCAACAAAGGAGGCAATATGGATAATAACAATATATTAGCAAGTGGCTTGTATTAACTTTCTCTACATGATAAATGCCACTTGCTGAAGTGAGACAGCCTCTTTAAGCCCTTGTTAGATAAGAGTGGCTTAATTTTAAGCATCATGTCAGGAGGAAGCTAGGTAATGCTTATCACCTGCCCAATACCATCCCTACAGTGTAGCATGGTGGTGGCAACATCATGAAATGGGGGTGTTTGGCTGGAACAGAGAGATGGGTTGAGGGAAAGCCAAATGGAGATAAGTACACAGATATTCTTAAAATGCATCTGTCAGCAGATTTGTACCTATGAAACTGGCTGACCTGTTACATGTGCACTTGGTAGCTGAAGGCATCTGTGTTGGTCCCTTGTTCATATGTGTCTGCATTGCTAAGAAAAATGAAGTTTTAATGTATGCAAATGAGCCACTAGGAGCAATGTGAGCATTGTCATTACTTCTATAGGCTCTGCTTTCTCTTTGCAGAGTGCTGTTGCATTGTATTAATTTTTTTGCTAGTGGTAGAATATCATAAACAGGGGCAGCTGCTAACTGGCCGCAACGGCAAGGGAGCCATGGCTAATAGGCTCGCTCGTGCCTTGCCTGCCAGTACACATACACCTAGAAATAATAGATTACGGTGTGTGTGTCCATTTGAGTAATGTCTGTCATCCGTTATGGACTGGGTCTCATTCCCTGGCCTATGCTCTCCCCAGTAGACACGATACAGTAGCTTCATCACAGCAGTCGGGCACTGTGCACTCTCCTACTCATTAGATGTGCAATGTCACTGCTTCACACCTGTTCGGAAATGGGGATGTGCTCCATTCATTAGCGGAACAGGGCTACGTATTACTTTAAAAAAAAAAATATTTACACCATAGGAGCTTCATTAATATAAAGGGGGCATTAAGGGGAAGCACTAATGTGAGGGGGGACTAAGGGGCCATTACTACTTTCATTAAGGGTCATTAAGGGTCGTATCTACAGTCTGGGGGCACTAAGGGGGCATATCTACTCTTTAGGGGAACTAAAGAGGCATAACTACTGTGTGGTGGCACTAAGGGGTATAACTACTGTGTGGTGGCACTAAGGGGTATAACTATTTTCTCAGGGAACTAACAGGGCATTCTATTATGTGTGTTCACTAAGATGGGAACACTAAAAGGGCATAACTACTTTGTGTTATAATGCTAAGTGGATATAATTACTGAGTGGGTGGGAGGTTCTATGGCAAGCTTGGACGGTCTTTGACTAGCCATGGGAGGAGATTTTGTAGGGAAGTTGGTAAGGCATCAGGCCCGTTTAAAAATGTACTATGGAACCCATGCTTTTTTACTTACACCCTGACCAGACCATGAAAAATAAATGTGATGAATAAGAGGAAAAAGACATTACCATGCCAGCTTGCATGCTAATGTGTAACATAGTGGAAAATGTAGTGTAGTCAGGATATTTTATCATATTTTTTTTCACTTTTATAAACACAAGTGTTAAAAAGTACTGCTATCATAAAATACACATGCAGTGTTTCTGGACTTCCTGCTTAACTGTGACACACATTGTAGTTACATACTTTTTGCTTTAATTGCTTCAGAAATTAGAATGTCAGCCAATTTCAACACATTTTTCTGTGAAGGTGGAACAAAAATAATATTATCTTGTTCTTTTAATATTACGTATGACAATTTAATGGAACTTCTTCCAGGGCATAGCTTGACATCTACATGGCATTATTTTCTCTACTAACGCTGTTCTCTTGTAATTAAAAGATAGTTACAGTTTTTTTTTATTTCCGATAACTTACATGTCACATATATAGCTGATGTGCTATATCTCCACTATATTAATTAAATTTGAATTAGTTTCAATGCATTCAAGTTGACTAAATAAAATTATATTGGCAAATATTCAGTAACATACAATACAACATATAAAACTGAGTACATTTCCCATGTTCTAATAAGAAATCAAGATTTGTCATAGAGTGGTAGAATGACTGAAAGGATTGACTATGCAAAATGTAAGCAGCAGCCATTCCATTAAAACTGATACTCTGACCAAGATTTACTAATCCTATCTAATTTTTTAGATGGTGTAAACTTAGACTAGACTTTCTAAAAAGCACTATATTTATCAAAGTGGTTGATGCTGAATGATAAACCCGGCACACCTTTAGACTGCCTAATCTAAATTTACAGCACCTGTTATTTGGCTTACTTCAAACTAGAATCGTATGTCAAAACTTTACCACATTTCATGGCACACATTCTCACATCATAAGCCAAGCCCTCTTTTTGGTAGGCCATGCCTCTTTCTGCTAAGCCATGCAGCCTTCTTGGACAAGACTAAAAACATCTACAACATTTAATAACTGTGGTGCAAATCATATACAATAGTTTTCTGGTGCAAATTAAAGAGCTGGTAACAAGCTCTCACTCTGGTGGACCAGGTCCATCCTTATCATTGACATTCATATGAGTGGCCACATGTCACATTTCATGTCGCCTGTAAATTCCACAGAAAATGAAATCAGCAGCTGATATCAACTTCCATGGGAGATTCAATTATTTGCCATGGGTCTTAGGAGTCGGGCCCTCAGCATTTATTCTTTTTTCACATCAGGTGAGTTTTCTGGTGTAAAAAAGTCGCAAACTTCGTGTTTTTCAACACCACTTGCACAAAAATTTTTGTGTGGTGAGTGGACTTATGCTTTTGGATGAAAACATATGCCAATTCCTCATGTACAACATGTATATCAGGGGGCTGTATAATATCTATTACGCTGGGAAGCAATGTTAATTGTGCTGAGAAGCAGTTATAGATCATAGTATGTGGCTGTACGATCTATGTTTTCCTCTGTTTTTTGGATATTACAAAAATTTTTGCGTAAGTGATGTTTCTCTACCACCTTCGCCACTTTTCCAGGGCTAGTGTAGATTTCAGTTCAGGCACATAGACTGTATAACGTTTTTCCTAATTTATGGTGGGGCGTATGCCTTGCCTTTGGCATGTGGGGTTATCATAGACTGGCATACATTGATGGTCTATGATGAATTGGGGCCATCGTGTTTATGGCCTCCTTTTAATATATATGATGGTGCAAAATACCACTGTATAGCATTTGTCACTCATAGGGTCCCATGAGTGGAATACTTTTTTTGTTACTGGGTACCATCATGAGGAATTGCATAGTATACTAGGATAGTTACTACCGTAACCATATGGACAGGTTTAGCATATGCATCAGGAGCTTTCCTGACACACACAATAAACTTACATCAGAAATGGCATTTACATAGGGCATAAACATAACTATGGTGCCTTTTTTTCCTAATTTTTCTAATTATCTAGAAAATGTTGGACAGTTTCATATTCTTTATCATGCTTCAGTAGAGAATTACAGATTCTGGAGACATCGTTTTATACAGGTAATACTAATACATTGTTAACATGAAATGTTTCATTAAGGTGATTTTAATCCTATTCTTTTAATTAAAGGGTTATTCTCTAGTAGTACATATTTAGCTAGTCCTCTCTGTCATCTAGATCCAATGGGCTGTGAGGGAAAAAATCTGTCTGCTAACTGTATTACAAGGGCGAATTTGCTTTTGTCCTTCAAAGAGTTCTGTGATCAATAAATCTTTGCAACACAGTGGTTATTTGAGAAGCTGTGCAATTTTATGAATGCTAAGAAAGAATGAGGAATAAATGCCTACAGATTCATTTGACCTAGCCAGAAGGTTGGAAAACAAAACACGATTGTTATAATGTGTCCCTTGATACGTGGTCAGATTGGTAGCCTAAATCTATTGGTGTTTTAGAAATACATATTGCAAATAAGCTGCAGGTCAGTACAAATACAGAAGTGGCCATTCATGATCTTCAAGTAAGGGTCAAAGGTCAAGGTCAAGTAGGATGTTTTGTGACCATTGATTTTTGTACTCCTGTAGCTATACGCATAACCATATTGAAGTTTAAAGGTAAATGTTTGCATTAAAGAGGATGTCAGCTTTTCTGACATATCTATTTCATTAAATATGTGTTCTGCACATGAAATAACAATTTTAGAGCAGCTTTTCCCATAACTTTATGTTGTGCTGTTCTGATATTATTCCTCCTGGAAGTGTATGAATAAATTGACAACTATTCCACTTGTTAATAGGGTGTGTTTCTACACAGTCTGCAAGCACTAAATGTACACTGTCAGAGTATGTAGCTTAACACCCAAATGACAAGAGGAATGCTAATTTGTTAATTTATTCATTCATTCCAGGAAGAATAACAGAAGAATGGCACAACCCAGAGTTCTAAGAAAAGATGATATTTAATTTCAAGCAGAGACATGCATTTACAAAAAGAGACATGTTAGGAGAACTGAGAAGTCCACTTTAGTGATATGTCCAAAGACATACTGATAGGGAACTTAGATTGTGAGCCCCATTGGGGACAGTTGGATTTCAATGTCTGTAAAGTGCTGCGAAATATAGTAGCACTATATCAGTGCATAAAATAAATAAATAAAAAAATATGTAATAGTTGCAGCACTGTAATTGACAGCAGGGATATGTTGTAATAAATTGATAGCCCCATTGGTAAGCTTAAACGTTGACTTTGAGTCTGCACATTCTGCCATTTCAATGAGATTAGTCTGTCCTGTTTGCATTCATGATAGTTTATTCTACTCTGATATAGTTGTAAAATTGCTTGCTGACCTCTGTGCTGCTGTTTGCCAGCAGCTTTGACCTGCTGGTTTCCTACTTCTTCGCAGAGGTCCCTGCTGCAAAGTAGTTACTGTCTGTACTCACAGATTGTGACCTGCTTCCTGCTGGCACCGCCTCTTGCTGTCCACAAGGCAAGCATATTCTCTCTGGATCTTAAAGGGCAAACAAAGTGCACAATGATCTTCATCAGACAATGGCTGGTCACCCAGAGGCTCTTAAGGCACCATCCCCATGGGAAGGTGCCTGAGCAATAGGTTCCAGGTCGCTAGTTCCTGCTAAGGCATGTTCCTTGCATTCCTTTGCCTGTGCCTGTCCTGACTTCTGCATAATCTCTGTACTGACCCTGAGCTTCCTGGCCCTAACCCCTGACTGTGGATCACCAAGACATCAGAAAAAACTATTTTCTACACCAGTGTCTCTTGACCCCCGTAGATCAGCAGTCACTTGAACACAGACTAGAGAGGTGGCAGTCTGGTGGTTCCCCTGTAGTGAAGTTCCGATCCCTATATAAAGGTTAAAGGTGAATACCAGGGGGATCACTTAGGTAACATCCTTGGGAGTAGCTCCAAGCCAAATCTGGTCAAGTAACACTGTAGGTCCACACCAACTGTGAAACAAGTAGTTTGTACTTATACACTCACCGGCCACTTTATTAGGTACACCATGCTAGTAACGGGTTGGACCCCCTTTTGCCTTCAGAACTGCCTCAATTCTTCGTGGCATAGATTCAACAAGGTGCTGGAAGCATTCCTCAGAGATTTTGGTCCATATTGACATGATGGCATCACACAGTTGCCGCAGATTTGTCGGCTGCACATCCATGATGCGAATCTCCCGTTCCACCACATCCCAAAGATGCTCTATTGGATTGAGATCTGGTGACTGTGGAGGCCATTTGAGTACAGTGAACTCATTGTCATGTTCAAGAAACCAGTCTGAGATGATTCCAGCTTTATGACATGGCGCATTATCCTGCTGAAAGTAGCCATCAGATGTTGGGTACATTGTGGTCATAAAGGGATGGACATGGTCAGCAACAATACTCAGGTAGGCTGTGGCGTTGCAACGATGCTCAATTGGTACCAAGGGGCCCAAAGAGTGCCAAGAAAATATTCCCCACACCATGACACCACCACCACCAGCTTGAACCGTTGATACAAGGCAGGATGGATCCATGCTTTCATGTTGTTGACGCCAAATTCTGACCCTACCATCCGAATGTCGCAGCAGAAATCGAGACTCATCAGACCAGGCAACGTTTTTCCAATCTTCTACTGTCCAATTTCGATGAGCTTGTGCAAATTGTAGCCTCAGTTTCCTGTTCTTAGCTGAAAGGAGTGGCACCCGGTGTGGTCTTCTGCTGCTGTAGCCCATCTGCCTCAAAGTTCGATGTACTGTGCGTTCAGAGATGCTCTTCTGCCTACCTTGGTTGTAACGGGTGGCAATTTGAGTCACTGTTGCCTTTCTATCAGCTCGAACCAGTCTGCCCATTCTCCTCTGACCTCTGGCATCAACAAGGCATTTCCGCCCACAGAACTGCCGCTCACTGGATGTTTTTTCTTTTTCGGACCATTCTCTGTAAACCCTAGAGATGGTTGTGTGTGAAAATCCCAGTAGATCAGCAGTTTCTGAAATACTCAGACCAGCCCTTCTGGCACCAACAACCATGCCATGTTCAAAGGCACTCAAATCACCTTTCTTCCCCATACTGATGCTCGGTTTGAACTGCAGGAGATTGTCTTGACCATGTCTACATGCCTAAATGCACTGAGTTGCCGCCATGTGATTGGCTGATTAGAAATTAAGTGTTAAAGAGCAGTTGGACAGGTGTACCTAATAAAGTGGCCGGTGAGTGTATATCCCTCATGATACACAGGAATTGGCCATACAGCCAATCACTGGCTGAGGCAGATTAGTGCTTTGGTTTAACCCACCAATTTTACTAAGAATGGGGTAAAGCATCCTGCAATTTATGTAAAGCAATAATTTCAAGAAACTATGCCTGGGGGACAACAAATCTGCTACATTTTCACATGCTGCAAGCTATGTATACTGTTTTTCTTTTTTTTTTTGTGAAGCACAAATAGAGGAAGAAGCTAGCTACTTCCCTTTGCACTGAGTGTGTTTGAATTGTCTGACATTTCCCTTCCTTCTGTTTGCTTGCTTTTAGATGAGATACTATTCCAGTAAAGCTAGGTACCTGTTAATGCTATTAAAGTATTGCTTAAAGATATCTTCCAAAGAAGATGCTAGTGCCACCTTCTGGAAGTGGCTCCTTTTGGGTTGATGGCTCTCAAAGAAGGTTCTCTTTCTCTGAGAAATACCTCTTTGCAAAGTATTTTCAGCATTGCCAATAAATCTCCAAACACGGCTGGTCGCCTTAAGGAGAGACAGTACCTCCCCTAAGCTAAAGTATTGCTCAATAGTTAGTTAACCACTAATGACATGCAGTGGTTATCATGGGTTTCTCACTGGGATATTATTTTTTCTTACATATTTGGCATTTTTATCCTACTTTCCAAAAATACACTTATACGTGAATATATGAATCTTATACTGGCAAAAAGCCTGCTTTTCAGTTACAAATATACTGCAACATTAAGCACAGTATGCTGCAGGTATGCATATGTTTGTGTATATAAGGAGGAGCAAAACACACAAGAAAAATAAATTACTGTACAAAGAAAGTAAACAATAAACTTAGGACCAGGGGCGTAGCTACAGGCTCATGGGCCCTGGTGCAAGAGTTCAGCTTGGGCCCCCCCTACCCTTAATACCGTTTCATAACCCCACCAGACCCCTGCCCGCCCACTATGCCCAATGGCAGAACTAAAATCTCACAGAGAAAATACATTTTAATCCAATAAGTGCACAATAATAATAAGGATGCCATTGACTTTTTGATTGCTTGGTATTACTGTTTTTGTGAGTCAAGCTGTTTTGGCACCGTTTTTATTTAGTTTTTTTCAGGCATTTTCTCAACTGGGTTGATTATGTGATATCTTTATAGAGCTGGTCGTTATAGATGTGGTGAAACCTAATATGTCTGTTTTTCCTTTTTTTCTATTTTTTACAATTCCAGCTGCCTATGAAATGCCTATGACTTGATGGGGATGGGGAGAGAGTCAGTACTCTCTTCAAACCCAGTATAGTAGAAACTGGCCACTTTATACACAGACTAGCTACTAGGTCCTGGGCCCCTGGCCCTGCCTGCCTACCAGCCTGTAGCAGGAGTGGCTGGCCCTTCATTGGCACATCAGTCAGGACAAGAAGGCTGCGCTGGAGACTGGTAAGCTCATGCTGGCTGCTGCTATCTCCCAGTCACACATTCCTACCAGGCACCATCCCTCTTATAACTTGCAGCGCTCTGCTCCTCACCTCACTCACTTCCTGCAGCAGGCACAGCTTCACCTTCCACCTCCGGCCCCATACTTTCTGCCACACTAGCGACCAGACCTCTCCCTCTCCTGGCCACACACACAGACGCTCTGGCTCTGACCACCCTCACCCTATTGGTTAAACTCGTGTGTGAATGTAAATCACTCAGTACACACTCTGTCTCATACAGTACACACTGCAGTGCTGACATGCTCTTGTTGTTTACTGGCAGGGAGGGACTCTGTCTCCCCTGACTTAGGGGCCCGGTCGCAATTGCGACCGCTGCGACCTCTATAGCTACACCAGTGCTAAGGACTAACAGCAAACTTTTTTTTGTAGTTAGTGAAGAGATAATATAAATATTTTCTTAACTTTTCTACCTCTTATTTCTTTTGATCAGTCATCTCTTCCTCTTGAGGCAGACTGCACACAGATCTTAAAGTGCCCCATCACATACATATTCCTGCAACCCACTGGAACTGGATATATTTAATATAAAGCGGTAAGAACAAGAGTTATAATATTTAAACACATTAAATGGAATGTTTCACCCAAACTTTTTTTCTGCCAGTTAAAACCAGGTAGCGATACATATCCTTTTTGGCTAAATAGTTTTTTTATTTTTCCAAAATGACAAATTGAAAACAGAATCTTTGAAATCTTTGCTAATTTATTGAGAAGGAAAAGCTAAAATCTTGCATGAACATGAGTATTCAGATCAGATAATTTACTCAGTACTTAGTTGAAAAACCTTTGGCAGCAATTACAGTTTCATGTCTTCCTGGGTATGAGTTTGCATATCTTTATTTGGGGATTTGGGGATTTCCTGCCATTCTTCTCTGGAGATCTTCTCAAGCCCTTCAGGTTGCATGGGAAACATCAATGAACAGCCAAGCTCTGGTCTCTCCAGAGATGTACTGTAGGGTTCAAGTCAGGGCTCTGGCTGGATCACTAAGGACATTCACAGATTTGTCCATGTCACTTCTGTCCTGTCTTGGCTGTGTGCTTAGGGTCATTGTCTTGTTGGAAGGTCAACCATCAGCCCAGTCTGAGGCCCAGACCACTCTGGATCAGGTTTTCATTAAGAATATCTGTGCAGTTATCTCCATTCAAAAACACCCCACAGCTTGATGCTGCCACCACCATGCTTCACTGTGGGGGTGATATTGAGCAGTGCCTGGTTTACTTCAGAGATGACGCTTAAAATTGAGGCCTAAAAGTTTATTTTTGCAAACCCCAGGCGTGCTTTAAACTGTCTTTTACTGAAGTGAGGTTTCTTTCTGGCCACTCTGCCATGAAGCCCAGATGGTGGAGTGCTGTAGTGATGGCTTACCTTTGTTTAGGTATCTCCTATCTGCAGATAGGATCTTTGGAACTGAGCCAGAGTGAACATTGGGATCTTGTTCAACTCTCTCACCAAGGCCCTTAGTTTGGTGGGTTGTCCAGATCCATGAAGAATCCTGGTTGTTCAAACCTTTTTACATTTAACAATTATGGAGACAACAGTGCTCTTGGGAACTTTCAGTGCAGCAGAACCTTTTTTGTAACCTTCTCCAGATCTGTGCCTCTATACAATCCTGTCTCTGAGCTCTACAGGCAGTTCTTTCCTCCTCATGGCGTGTTTTTTGCTCTGATGTCCATTGTCAGATGTGAGACCTTATATAGACATTAGTGTATCTTTCCAAATCATGTCCATTCAACTGAATTTACCACAGGTGGATTCAAATAAAGGTGTAGAGACATCTCAAAGAGAAAGAGAAATAGGAAACCCCCAAAGCTAATGTTATCATCAAAGGGTCTGAATACTTGTATGCAAAACACCTGCAAAATTTTAGTTTTTCCTTTTTAATACATTTTCAAACATTTGTAAAATTCTGTTTTCACTTTCTCATTAAGTGCAGATTGATGTGGGAAAACAAGATTATTTTCTTGTTTTTAGCACAAGGCTGCAACATAACAAAATGTGAAAAAAGTGAAAGGGTCTGAAGACTTTAGAAATGCATTGTAATTATGGGGACAGCCATCTTGCCTGAGCTGTTATTAATAGCATAGAGACATTATAGATATTTTACAAGAGGCACTATGGGCCATAGACACAACTGACAGGAAAGGATCTCATTGACATCTTTGGAAAAGTTTTCTAGTCATGCTCTATGACCTGTGCAGAGATCAGAAAGGAGTATATAAGCTTTGACAATTACCTATTACACATGGTCGATCCATGGTCGATCCTGATGTGCTAACGTCATACGTCACTGCGAATGGGATTTCATGCGAGTTGGGAGCAAAAGGATAAAGTAAGTATCATTTTATTTCTGCTTTTTACACTATTTCAGGTAAAATTGATTCACTACCACAAAACACAAGAAAATTTGGCTTGGTGGCGAATCAAATTTATCCTGAAATTCTGATCGAATTTCGCTCAACACTAATAACTACTGTATGAAAACTCCAGAAATTTCATTCATGTTACCAGAAACTCACCTGAAACCAGTGAGAATTTTGAGTGTAGACTTATACAAATTCTTTAATTAGAAGTTAGATTAAAGGGGTTCTCCGGGAATTGAGAAAATGAAAATATTTAAATATTACTTTATTAAAAATATATTCGCAAATACCTTTCATTAGTTATAATGGCTTGTTTTTTCTGGGGAGAAATTATTAGGAGAAATAAAATGGCCGCTGTCCTATTAGTACACACAAAACCTGTCCTATTCACACAGGAAGAGAAGTTACTTCACAACACTGAGCTAAAATGTTGCCTCATCCTCCTCTGTGCTCCGCTTGTCAGGGATTATGATCCTGAATACAGGTAAATCTCTGTGGGAATCAAGATGACTAGGAGACATGAGAGGATACTGAGCAGCATCACTTGTTTACAATCTCTATTACCACAGTCCTGTCCATCCTCTCGGTACTAAATTCCTCGGAGATTCAGCTGAAGTTATTATCATCTGAATTCAGGATAATAATCCCTGACAAGCAGAGCAGAGCACAGAGGAGGATGAGGCAGCTCTTTAGCTCAGTGTTGTGAAGTAACTTGTCCTGTTGTGTGATTAGGACGGGTTTTGTTTAAACTAATAGGACAGTGGCCATTTTGTTTCTCCTAATCATTGGTCCCCAGACAAAATGAGCCATTATAAATAATGAAAGGTATTTGGAAATATATTTATAATAAAGTAATATTTAAGTATTTTCATTTTCTTAATTCCCGGAAAACCCCTTTAAGTAGAATTTCTTACTTTACTTGGAATCTGTATGTAAACCTAAAGCTTATAGGAAAATATAGACTGCTGTTAACAGTGATATGTAGTTTGCTTGTAACTAGAGATGAGCTAATCAAATCCCACGAAGTGGAATTCGATCCGAATTTCAGGATAAATTCGATTCGCCTCGAAGCCGAATTTCCTTGTGCTTCGTGTCGGTGAATCGATTTATCCTGAAATAGTTTAAAAAACCAAAAAATCCATACTTACCTCCTCCATTTGCTCGCGACAGGCCGCCAGCCGCCATCTTGATTGAAGATCCCGGGCGAAATCCCGCGCGTAGTGACGTATTTCGCTCCAGATCTTCAAGCAAGATGGCGTCCGCCGGCCCGTCGCGAGCAAATGAAGGAGGTAAGTTTGATTTAATGTATTTTTTAATGTCTATTTTACACTGTTTTTACACTCAGATGCCGCCATCATGTATGAACACGGCATCTGAGGGGTACAATGATGGGGGCGGCGCTATCGCAGCTCCCTGTCATTGCACCAACTACGTACAAAAAAATGCACTTCGTGGCGAAGTAATTCGTAACAAAGCAAATTTTTTTGTAAAATTCTGCGAATCAGCCGAATCGAATTTCCAAGAATTTCGCTCATCTCTACTTGTAACACTATGTTCATATCTGCTTTGTGAAATCCGGTGGGCTGTTCCAGCAGAAGAAAAGCCTGCCAGAGTTCACGTTATCAGGCATGGCTGGATAATGCAAAAAACCACCAGATCCCCATTGACTAGAATGGGATCCGATGGGGATCTGAATGCTTTCCGGCGTAAATGGTGGCTTTCGGCAGGTCGTAATGTCCTGCATACATAACTTTGTGTTCAACAAAAAGCTGCATTTATGCTAAAAGGCAGCTGGATCCCTTTCAGATGTGAATATAGCCTAAGGGTGCCTTCACATGTGGCAGATTTTGTTGCAGAAAATTTCTGAAGCTAAAAATTAGTTCCATTCATCTGAATGGAGTTATTTTGGACACAAGTGCATGTTTTTTTTCTGGAAACCCCATTGAGATGAATGGAACTAATTTCTGAAGCCACCCTAACAGGACGAATACAGCTAGTGATCTTCAATTAAGGAATAGCAGATAATCCAATTCTATCCATGTACTTACAAACCAAAGGTACACTTTCACTGTACATAATAGTCTCAAATGTGAGTCACAGATTCATATTAAATCCTCAACAGTCAACATCTATGACATCTGTATTAACCCCTTCACGACCGCCGCCGTACATGTACGGCGCGCGGGCGGTGTGGGGACATGACGCCCGCTCGCGGGTGCGGCGGGCGTCATGGCCGGCAAGTCTCTGCTGTTTCTAACAGCAGAGACTTGCCGCATCTTACCTCCGTCTTCGGAGACTTCCAGGGCCTTCTGATGCCGTGATCACACGTGATCACGGCATCAGGATGCGTCTGAACCCGGAAGCCCACGCTTCCGGGTGGTGTACAGACGCCCCGATTGGCCAATCGGGGTGTCTGTACACCATATGAAAACTGTAATCCTCGCTGGTGAGGATTACAGTTTTCAAACTGCAATTCTTATTCTGGCCACTAGATGGCAGGCCAGGATAAGAAATGAGCAATTCATGGTTTTAACTGCATCTAGTAAATCCATGATTGCTCATAAAGAAAAAAAACAAAACACAATAGATCAGATGATATTTGAGCTTTAAAATAATCACAGAAAAATTAAAAAAAAATGTTAAAAAATATATAAAAATAAAAAAGATATAAAAGTTCAAATCACCCCCCTTTCCGTATAAGTAAAAAATAAATACCTAAATAACAATAAATATAGACATCATGGGTATCACCGTGACTGAAAACGCCCGTACTTTTAAAATATAAAAAAAAAATTTCAATACGGCGAATTGTGTGGCGGAAAAAAGCGTCCAAATGGCGATTCGCAGTTTTTTGTCCCTTTTTTTTTCTAAAAAAAATTAAATAAAAAGTGATCAAAAAGTCATACACACCCCAGAATGGTATCAATAAAAACTTCAGACCGCCCCGCAAAAAATGAGCCCCCATACAGCTCTGTACACATAAATACCAAAAAGTTATAGGGGTCAATATATGACAAGGAAAAAAAAAAAAAAAAAAAGGGCAACTTTCTAATTATTTTATCACCATCTAAACGCAGGAAAAACTATACATATTAGGTATTGCCGGATTCGTACTGACCAGTAGAATGAAAGTAACGGATCAGTTTTAATGCACATCGAATGCTGTAAATAAGAAACCCGTAGAACTGAAGCGGAATAGCGTTTTCTTTGCAATTTCACCCGGTTTGGAATTTTTTTCCCGCTTCCCACTACACCGTATGCAATATTAAATGGTGGCGTTGGAAAGTACAACTTGTCCCGCAAACAACAAGCCCTCATACAGCTATGTGAACAGAAAAATAAAAGAGTTATGGCTGTTTGAAGGCAGGGAGCGCAAAACGAAAATGCAGAACCGAAAAAAGCTCCGGTCGTGAAAGGGTTAATACTGGTATTATTAGTGCACATAATGTAAACATTAGGTACAAACTATTCACATAATGATACCAAAGAATGTGTAATGAAGACTCTACAGATGTGTAAGTGGGTAAAAAAAAGCTCCAAGTGTTCATAATCCTAGCACTTGGCTTTTTCTTGTGATATCACAAGGGAAACATCTGTGTGCGGTATAAACTTTAGTAACAAGTCTTTCATCAAGAAGATTAAGGTCATTGTTCCAGCTCTGAATGCAAGCAAAAATATAGCAGTTTAAAATGTATTTCATTTTTGCTTTCTTTTTGTCAAGCAGGTTTTAAACAAATATGTTTGCACAGGGACTTTTCCAGCACAATATCAGGAAGAGGCAATCTATTTAAGATTTAGGCGGGGCAGCAAAATGCATAGATTACATGGTATTGCCTATGGATTACCCGTTGTTTCCATTACCTCCTTCTCTCACCAGCTTGAGCAAAAAAGAAAGAAAAAGCAAAAAACAAATAATAGGGTACTGTTGTAAAGATGATAGCTTGTGAAAAGGTAAATAGGAACTCCTATTGCTATGAAAACAGTGTACAGGAAAAGATCGCAGTCACCCATAGAGCTGTCATTCCTGGAATGTCATTTTTCCTTGCCATCCTCACTGAGAGTGTACACATTCTGCATGGATATCTGAATGCATTTAACCCGCTTACTGATCCGACTTGGACTGTACTATGCTATACAGACCATTATATATCAAATACGTTGACAGATGGAATGCCTTGACGATTAAGTGGCCTGATGGACAATGACTCAGTATATTAAAGTATTTACTAGGAATTTTGTACAATATGCAGCACACTATACTAGATATGCAAAAGAAGCAATAGAATTAGAATTATAACTAAGAGATTTCTTCTTTCTATTACATTGTACTGATGCCAATTGCTTTTCCTAGCTCAATTACCATCTTTTGCGCATGAAAATTGTATTCTGTGTTGTTTGCTTTCATTTGCTGCTTGTACAAGTAGCGGATTACATGGCTGGACAGCCCTCCATTCATTCTTATGGAAGCAGTGGCTCGGCTATTTCCGTCAACCCCATAGAAGTGAATGGAGCAGTGGCCGCGCACAAATCACCTCCCATTTATTTCAATGGAACTTCTGAAAATAGCCGAGTATACCACTCTGCTATATTTGGCGCTCCCATAGGAATGAGTGGAGGGCAGCCGCGCATGCGCTGTGTGCCTTACAGGACTTTACTAGCGTCGTTCTAAGTATAGGTGTGGGTACCAGAGACATTCTGGGCCTATCCAAGAGGGGAATAACTCTTTAAGTATTTTAGATACTATTTTAGTTACTATTTAGTGTGTACTACTGCAAAGGACCATGGCCTAACCTTGCGACAATAAGTGGCAAACATGTTTGATTCTGGTGTAAAGTAAACTAATAGATAGTGTAAACTTAGAGAAGCTAGTTTAAAACCTGTATTAGACTGACCGATTGTCAGCCAGTTCATCGTTAATGAGCATTCGCAGAAACTCTTGTCAGCGATGATCTGGAAGTTTTTAAACTGTCGACGATTACTCGATGAACAAGCAAGTGCTCGTTCATTGGGTAATCCAGATTTTTAAGCATGCTTACAAATCATTGTTTGCCGGTGGCAGATCATGCTGTGAATCAGAATCTGCTGCCGGCAAACAATGATTCAGCATGGGGACAAGCGATGGCATTAGTGATCGTTCCTCCCCATGCTGCTGAAGAGATCGCTGTATGTAATAGCAGCAGTCTTCTGCAATAGTGAGCAGGCGATTGCCGGGAAGGTTGATGTCTTTACCAGTGGCTGATGTCTGCTACCGGCAGTAATGCTGACCATGGACATTTAACCCCTCAGATGCCATGGTCAATCCTGACCATGGAATCTGAGCGCGTGAAACACCAGAAGCGCTCACTTCCGGTGTTGCTCCGGCTCCTCCAATCGCCAGCATGTGTGCACCAGCCCCTGCCTTTGTGAATGACAGGAGGCTGCTGCATAGTATACACAGCCCTTGCCTGTAATAGGGCTCCATAGGAAACTAGTAAAATCATCATAGACTCCAAGTGCATTGGGGTCTATGAGAATAGCAATCAGATGATTGCTTGTTATAGTTCCCTATGGGAACTATAAAAAAGTGTAAAATAATTTTTTTTAAATAAAAAATAATAAAAAATAAAAATTCAAATCACCCCCCTTTCCTCAAAATAAAAATAAAGCTTAAAAAATAAAAAAATGTAAAAATACACGGGTATTGCCATGTGTGAAAACGGCCATAGTATGAAAATATAAAAATATCTTCACCATATGGCAAACAGCAAAACGTAAAAAAGCGTCAAAATGGTCGATTTGCCGTTTTTGGTCGCTTCATTTTCTACAAAAAAACTTAAATAAAGAGTAATCAAAAAGTCATACATATCCCAGAATGGTATCACACGCCCCCCAAAAAATGAGCTGCCATACAGCTCCATACACATAAATACCAAAAAGTTACAGGGGTCAAAATTTGGCAATGAAAAAATAAAACTGTTTTTTTTCCAACTTTATAATTATTTTATCACTATCAAAACGCAAGAAAAACTATACATATAAGATATTACTGGATTCGTACTGACCTGTAGAATGAAAATAACTGGTCACTTTTATCGAATATCGAACGTCGTAAATAAACACCCCGTTAAACTGTGGCGCAATTGCTTTTTTTGCAATTTTACCCCATTTGGTGCCATTGAAAAGTGCAACTTGTCCCTCAAAAAACAAGCCCTCATACAGCTATGTGAACAAAAATTTTTTTTAAAAAAGTTATGGCAGGGAGCGCAAAACGAAAACGCAAAAACAAAAAACCTACGGGGCTGAAAGGGGTAATGTATGCCAGATTTATCATCCAGCATCAGCCACTTGGATATTACTGGTGCATCATTAGAATGGCTAGTCTGTTTACACTGACTAAACATTAGGATTAGTAAATCTGCCCCTGTATATAGTAATCTTGTCCGACATATGCTCTTTGGTGAGGGACAGGAACTAATACAAACACGTGAATTCATGGGTGCCACATCACACCATTCATTTTTGAATAGCTGTAAACTAATTGCATACATTTTGTATGAAAATGACAAATAAGAAGGGCAAATCTTTCTGGTATAGTGTCCTAAATATAACCCACCACTGCAGTGATCTAATCTATCTATATGATTGCTGGAATAATTATTTGAATCTCAAGCACAGTGTCACAGAAGGAGACGTATTCTACAATGAAAAATTAGAGAGGTTAAGTGTGTGCCTTTGTGTATGCTGTATATATAGAGAAAATGAGACGGGGCAAACAAGAGAAATGGGAGAAAAGAAAGGTTCCACATGGAGTTTCTTTAATAACTGATTTTTTATAGTGTGCTTGTCAGGAACTCTTGTGACTATCTTTGTTGACCTGCCCTGTTGTATATTTTTTTTAGTTATGTCATTTGTAAAGGGAAGCTTCATGGCTCCTTTGTACTGTATATGGAATGTTCTTCAGTAGATAGGTTAACAATTAAACTTGTATTGACCTAGAATGAAGATAAAAATAATATTTACTGAAATCATTATCTCAGTATCCTGCCCCTGAGGGAAAATCTTCAGGTTGCTGACGACTCATTTATAATTTCTCTATCCAGGTCACTGAGCACACAATCTTTTAACTGCATATTCTGAACATGTCTTATTTAGTCATATAATATTTTACAGTAATGTTCAAGCCAAAAATTTGGGTAATATATTAGGCTAGATTTACACATTCCTGGCCCATTTTAATGCTCTGTCACTGATCTGTTCTGGCCCAAAAAGTAGATCAGCTATCCCATACCTAAAAACCCACTCTTTTCTATAGCCCCTTGCACATCATATTTGGAAGATCCACTCTCTTATCCTTTTTTGTTGATAAGGATGATAGGATATCAGCACAGAGGAGAGGGCCAATACGTGATGAGCAAATGTTAGGGAATGGGTTGTCTTGCTTTTGGGCTGAGATTTGATCCACCTTTTGATCAAGAAAGATGCAAAAGAGAATGGATTTCTTGATTATGATGTACAAGGAGCCAAAGATAAGTGAAAAAAAATTAGGGAAATAGGAACACTGAACACCAGTGGACATAGTCTTTTGCCCCATTAATAGCAATGGTAGGGAAGAAATAGATCTTCCTTAATAACTCATGACTAGTCTTTTTGGTTTTGGACTGGGTGCGCTGGGCCCACTAGAAAAATGCATTCAGATTATTCTGTCCTATAGACCCTGTCATTTTCTTGCTGGCTGACTGGCTGTTGACTTAATCTAGGGCTCTCTTAATTATGTGAGCTACCATAGGAACACATGCTCACACAGCAGCATCAGGAAGGTGGAAAAGGCAACAAGATGATTAAAGATGGGACCCCCTGCAGGATTGTTGAGAAGGAAGGTCCCAGGGGAAAGGATACTGACCTACATCTGTGCCTAGAAGTCTCCAGTCACTCAAAGAATATATAATAAAATAAGCTTGATAGTTTGTTAAATATTCCACCCAGTTGTTTATATGGATGCATAAACCGGTTCAGATGATGTACACTGCCTGTCTGTATGTAGTACAGTCAGAGTACTGTACCATTTGTATAGGGAGTGGGAGACTTAGGGACCACTCTGGTTCAAGGACCCCCGAGGATTCCCCTGCTCCCCTGAGGGCCAGTCCAAGCCTGGGTCTTTTCCCTTTTAAAGGTTGCTTCACATTAATGATTTTTTCTGCCCCTCATTTTTATTTTTTCTTATCTTGATGTATTTGTAAAACTGAAAAATATAGCAAATTGATGAACAAATGAAAAAGTTCTGTCCCATTAAGATGTTTGAGTTGTGCATTGAAATAAGTAAAGCGCAATTTTGTGGGGCAATACTGTTTTAAAAAGTGCATGTACTGTATATTGTAAGTTGGCATTAAAATGTTAAAACAGTTATCAGAGCTTATAGGTGCTGTTCACCTCTCATATTCTTTCCAAAAGATTCCAGGAGGAGTAAGTGGCACCTATGAACTCTGGTTTTTGTGGGTTTAGAGATGGGAAGCATCCTCTGCTTTAGCTATTTATGGGTGTCATGGATATCATCTTTTTTAAACAACTAGTGTTACTGCTTTGATACAATGGGAACTGACTGCAATGGATTGTAGAACCAATAAAACATTTTTGGATCAATGTTTGTGCGGTGGATCTCCAGGGAGTGCTTGGAGGATGGGTGTGGTAGTCATAGCTTTGAGAGTGATAGTAGTACTCAGCGACTCCATTCTGGCGCTCCCTAGGGCTGTGCAGTGACTAGATGGCACACCCTTTCTTCCCTCATGGCACACCCTGATATTGGGGCTCCTGCCTGGTGGTCATTCAAGGGCCCTTGATGGTAGATGGTTTGGTAGGGTGCAAGGCAGGAGGGCAGATGTATAGTGATAGCTTATGTATCGTGAAGTGGATAACCAGGCTGCAGGTTGTAATAAATGAAGTCTTCCTTTACTGTAGTTGGATTAGTAGTATGTGCATGCAGCGGTAAAACGGCACTGATCAAAGTTTTGTCACAGTACAATCATCTCCCAATAGCACTGTATGGACAACAAAAATTATGATAGTTGTTGTACTCCCTAACTCTCTAAAGTCACTTTTCAGTCTCTCAGCAGAACCAAAGGCATGCAGTGCATTTTCTTTTGAATGCCTTCTGCAGTTCCAGGCCGAGGGGTGCATAACTAAGATATGGGCAGCCAATCCATCTTAAAGTGTGGTAAGATGCTTTTACAATATTCCTTGCCACAGCAGCAAAGTCTTTTTGCCATAGTCGTGAACAATACCTTGCTGTGTGGATAAGGTTCCTGACCTTCTTATCTCCTTCTCTCAGGGGTACTTTCTTGGCAGACGTCTCAGACACAGGTTCTCTGAGTTTAGGCCTAGATGGCAGGAGATTTCACAAACAACTTCTTTCTTGCTTGTCTCAGATTAGACTCCTACGTATCCAGGGGAAGACCTAGTCTCTCTACTGGTTCCATAAACAGTCTGCAAATGTGTTAACCATTTAGTCTCCATAAAGTATTATTAAGTGCAAATAAATAATAAATCACAACATTTAACTCAATAACTTTTGCATTACCTTTATAGCAGCAATGAACTCTGCACTAGTCCTCTGGGGTACTGCAATTCACCTTAAAACAAAAATCACAGATTACTTTTTCATACAGTGCCCGTCCACCCCCCCCCCAAAAAAAAAAAACATATTGGAACTGGTGTAAACAAATACAAAGGTTGGTTAAAAAGCAGTGTTTCCTCTAAGTGGGGTGACAGTGCGGCTGCGCAGGTCAGAAGGTATTTCTCCAATGGAGGCTCCTTGAGAATCCCATTTACTGATTGGGCAGAGCACTCATGAATCACCCTTCCTGATCATAGAGAGAAGCGTGCAGCTGGGCAATTACATCTGCATAGTCCTCTCTACTTCCTCCATCTCTATGGTCAATGCAGTGTGGAAATAGGAAGCTGAAAGACTAGTGTTCAGCCTCTGTTACGCTTTGTCCTATTGTAATAACTACTCAACAACAGGTATTCAGCATTAACCCTTCCACTGCCTATGCTTAGAATCTTAAAATTAACAATTTCACTACTCTAGTTTCAACCCCTTCATTTCCCTAGACCATGAAGGAACATATATTAATATTTAAACTGCCCGAAACCACCAATGATTCCAATATTAACCAATTCACTACCCTATATCACCAGAAATAATGGCATTAACCCATTCACTGCCCTAGACCATCCAATATACTGACAATTGCTTCACCGGGGATGGTAACACTAACTCCTTCACTGCCCTAGATTACCAGGGATAAAGACAATACGTTTCACTGCCCTAGACCTGAATTCATTTTGATATTATTTACCTGGATGCTATGTGATGCTGTATGTCTGTTAATTTTTATTTGATATGGTTCTGTATTTCTCTGCTTAGTAAGAACAGTGACCACATCCATGAATGTCCTGCTCATCTAGCTAGAGGAACATTAGGTAAAATAGACATTTATTTTCATACTCCTCTGTATTATTTATTTCAAATTTTGAATCAAGCCATTACTGTCCACGTGACAGACATGCCACATGAATTCTTAGCATATTGCTCACAAATCAGTAGTGAAAGTAAGCAAGACATCTAGTCTGTGCTATGGATATGCTAAGGGTGGGCCTACATGTAATGATTGTGTCTTTAAACTCAATAGTTTCTATGTGTAAACCTAATGTCTGAATTTTAAGGGGTTGTCTGAGTTCGGTAAATGCCATTTATCATGTAAAGTTAGTACAAGGCGCTTACTAATATATTCTGATTGTCCATACACTGCTAGTTTCAAGAGATCATGGCCACCACTACAGCACAGATATGAGTTGACCAGGATGGGAGATGTTACGCATGCGTGCCTATGTATGCTTCCACAATCCTGGCCACCAGAGAGGCCACCGCTTTTCCTTATAGTGGTCAAGCACGACCACCACTACTGGATTGCAGGTAGGTCATAACCCCTAAATATGAGCAGTGTATAATATGATAGAAAAATGCATCAAGCCAGCAAAGGAGGCAATATGGGTAATCACAATACATTAGTAAGTACCTTGTACTAACTTTCTCTACATGATAAATAAGAGTTGCTGAAGTGAGACAACCACTTTAACCAAACTGCATAACATTCATGACAAAATATCTGTTTTTATCATACATCTACATATAAATCAATCTGTCTATCTAATCTGAACACATGGACTTGTCTTTAATGCGAATGTGTGACAGTAGTATTCATAGGAGCAGACGAGGCTTCCAGAGATGAAGGGGAATATTTAATATGGTACAGTGCGTCCAGCATGCCTTAATATAAGAAATTCCGCAGGCAATAGCTAACACATCATATAATACATTGTTCAATTTCAATTTTCCTTTACTGCATTCATGCTACTTGAATTTTTATCCCTCTGCAAGTCAGTAGTGGAATTTTCTGTAGTCTGATTTTATCCTGCCTCTCTCTATATATAGTTATTATATAAGTAGTCATTAATGCAAATACAGTGCTTCACTTTGATAATAAGTAGCACTTTTATTAACTTTCAGAGACAAAAAACTTCAGTATAGAGCTTCCTATTTAGATTTCATAAAGAATACTTTTCACCCTTGTTCCTTCCAAGTAATTATTTTTACTTGGATCCTGGATTATGGGAGTGTGAATAGCTTATAAATAGTTAAATAGATGTGGAGAACCTCATTTGTTTTCCTCTAGTGTTGGCTTCAATTCCAGCTAAAGCTGCATAACGTGGAAATTGGTGGTTGGAGGACATTTAATGAAATGTTCAGTGTTTTGAATTTCCATATTAAAATGAAGGGATTTTCCAAGGCTTTATTTTTTCATCTTCCTACCTAGAAACTCTTGTACAATTCCCAACTCTATCATAGTTGTTACATAACACAGAGCTCTTTCCCCAGTGCAAACTCAGTGATAGTGATATTATGTGTGATTTATAACTCTGCCTTCTACTTATGTAGACTCCATCAGATGGCAAGGTCTGGGTCAGTTGCTACTGTCAGGCACCAGGGTCTGGTGCAAGTGTTACCTAGTTATCAGATAGTATACAAGCATATAAGAGAAAAAGCTTCTAACCCTTTTAAATACATAACAGAATTTGGTTGAATGGGTTGTGCAGGCAGTACTTATTGATGACCTATCCTCAAGATAGGTCATTAATATCTGATTGGTGAGGGTCCAACTCCTGGCATCCTGCCAATTAGCTGTTTTAAGAGGAAGCTGTGCTTGTACATGCACTACTTGCTCCTCAACATTACACTGAGCATCATCTCTCTTGCAGCGGCTGTGTAGTTATGTAGTTCAAATGTGTAGTTCAAATGAATGGAACAAGCACTTGCAGGTATACTGCACTGCCGAGACTTCAGAAACAATGCGCAGTGTAATTTTGGAGGGTAAGTAGCGCTTGTATGAGCACCACTTCCTCTTCAAAGAACTGATTGGCAGCTGTGCTCGAACCCCCACAGATCAAATATTGATGACCTATCCTGAGGATAGATCATCAATATTACTGGCTGCACAACCCCTTTAAGGTCCCATTACATGGGTCAATAATTGGTGCCACGAATCACCAGATGAAGTATCAGACGCTGGTGAAAGCATCATTGATGATGACATCTGAATCATTCTAAGCTGCCGATCGTCCAGAGTAAACATCAATGTGTATAGGTAGAAGTGATCGCAGTAGTGATCTCTCATCACCATCCAGTGTGATTGCTGCATGTAAATAAAGCTCTTACCTTCTCTCGACGGGAGGTAGTTATTGTGGACAAACAGTTCCTTCCCAATAATTGCCTGCTCACTTTGCCAGTGTAAATGCACCTTTAATTAGATTTATAGCAGATGTACTGAGCGATTGCAGTCTGCCAGGGAACAGTTTTAGTACATTAAAAGGGTCCATGGCATTGTCTTCATACTCCACATGAGGTATCCGGAGAGAGGGATAGGTAAATAAACCTGGTAGAAGTGCTATTATCACCATGACACTAAATGACAGGACTTTTCATTCAGGTTATCAGGTGATACAGAATCAAGATGTCCTCTGGTGTCTGATAACCAGATACACTGCTGGATAAAAGCAACAACAGGACATCATGACACATGTTCAACAAATGCCAGTGTCATTGCTGGCAGATGGACAGATGAGTGACGACTTCTAGCTTTTCAACTTGGGGAATACTTTTCCACTACTCAGCATGAGATTCCTGGAGCTGACTGGCTACTTGTGAACAAACTAATAAAACGATTGGACCATTTTCAGATAAATGCTTTAAAAGAAGACTAATCATTGATAATACAGAGAAAATCCAAGGAATTCCTCTATTAGGCTATGTCAGATTGCCATAGGCTGATCCAATGTGGAGAAGAATCCACAAGCAGAAACCTATATTTCTGATGCAGACGTGCAAACAATCTGTAGATGTATAGGCCCCATTGTAATTCAGTGGTTTTAATCCATGGCGTTTCCATGCAGAAGCTGTGGCAATAATGAACATGCTATGCATTTTATTATCTGTAAGTTGTTCATTATAATACAGTATGTTTTTTTTTCTCCTAGAATACCCCAGAGCAGGATCTATGGAACTCTGGGTTGCCAACTGTCCAGAACTTTTATGTAGGCTCATTATATATGTTGATGGAAAAATTGTATTTAAAAGGTTTCAGATTTTTCGGTATCAAACAGGCTGACATTACACATGTACCAATGTCACCTGATTTTAACTATGGTATTTATTTATTCCTCAGTGCCCTCAGACATTATCACCTATCCATAGAAATCCCACTACTGGGACCCACATCAATCATGGTTGTCCTGAGTCCCCCCACTTGAATACTGAAGTGGTCAAGGATGTGTACTGTGCTTTATTGAAAGTCTATGAGACTGACAGAGAGTACAATGCTCAGTTATCTCCAACAGTCCCATGAATGGAGTAGTAGTTTGCATGCGTGAACAACGCTCAATTCAAACAGGCGACTCAAGACCCCTGTTCTTATGAACTCGAGTGGTCAGAGCCCCAGCAGTCATACATTTATCACCAACCCTGTGCATAGGTGATAAATGTTGAGTGTGGGCCAACCCAAAAACACATATGATATTACAACCAAGTCATTTTTCCTAGAAATTGCACCAAAGTTGATCTATGAACTGTGGTTGGTATTACAGCTCATACCCTTGCTCTTGGATAGGGAGAGACACAACAGTGATGCTGTTTTTAGAGTTCTAGACCTATCTAACAAACAAGCTAATACCAACAAAATAAACAAAATAAAATAAAATATAGCTCCAAAAAAAAAAGCTGTGAAAAAAGGAAAAAAAAAACTTTAGGCACACGTTTGTTAATCGATGAGCAATGTGACAGTAGAGCAGCAGTTGATGGTGGGTGTTGGCTGAAACGTGATATTGAAAAGGAGACTACTCCTCGTAAAATGTGCTATTATGAATACATTATTATTATTAATGTGAATACTTGTGTCATCAAACATTGAACTGAAGTCTAACATTTAAACATATACTCATGTCCAATATGTAACTCCTCTAAACATGTCCAGACAGCCACAAGATGGTTGATAAGATGCAGATGTGCAGAGCAGCTTGTGCCAAGCAGAATTGAGTTAGATGTCAGCGTTCCCTGTCTTCATACCATGTCTTCACTTTCGGAGCTCTTGATGTCATATGATAAAGGAATAGGAGGGAATGTTTAAATAAACATATGAGACTAAATGCTGGAAGAATGGATAGGTAGTGTAATGAGGACATGAGTCAGTGTCACATATTTTAGACAAATGCAAATAAAGTGTTGGGTGCAAAGTTCAGCAGAGAAAAAAAATTGCCTTTTATCTTTACCAGATGAATTGCCAAAAATACATGTTGCAACAATCCAGCATTATAACAACTGAGTGTTGAAGGAAACTATTCAGTACCTAACATGCGGGAAATTCCACAGTCTGTTTTTATGAGGTAACATTAATGAGATAAGAGTCGAAATGCTATCTATCTATCTATCTATCTATCTACTCTATCTATCTATTATTCCAATAATAATTATGTTTTATATAGAAAAAAGGATAACAAAAATCGAAACATATAAAAAATGAAATAGAATGTAAATCATACATGCAATGCCTCACGTAAGCATTCACTCCCTCCTTGCTGTTTTTCCTGTTTTACTGTGTTACAACCTGGTATTAAAATTTACACAACATGCTTACATTTTGAAGGTGCAAACAATAATTAAGATGAAAAACTGAGCTTTAGTGTGCAGAAGTATTCACCCCCTGAAACTTTTGCTGCTATTACAGAAGGTAGTCTCTTGGGGTACGTCTTTTTTTTAGTTTAGTACATCTAAACACTAGGATATTCTACCAGGCAAATCTGGTTCAAATCAATCTAGAAGGGTTGCATTGTTGTAAAGCTGTTTTTAAAGGATACGACCACAAGCACAGTGCCATACATAATGTAGCAGTTGTGCTTGGTATCACACTCAGCCCCATTCACTTGAATCACTGTGTATCACTAGCCTAGGAAAAGCTGAGAGGAAGCTGTGGCACTCTTGCACTGTGCGCAATGACGTCATCACACTGGCCAGTGTGGTGACGTGATACGTGACCCCGCACAAGATTTCAGACGGAATCTTCAATCAAGATGGCCACTTTGGCTTCTTCATGCTCAAATAGATGAGGGGAGTATGATTTTTTTTTACTGCCATTTCAGGAAAAATTGATTTGTTACCACGAACAACAAGGAAAATCAGCTTCCCTGAAATTCGGATCTAAATCCACTTCCTGAGGATAGGGCATCAGTATAAAAATATCAGCAAATCATTTTAAATTAACCCTTGGTTGCCCTAGAATGCTTAACTTTTGTTGAAATAAATAAACCATAAAATATGAACCCACTGTTATTAAAAAAAGATTATAGTGCACCTCGAGCTAGATCCTAATATCCTGCCTCCAAGTTACTATGGCAGGCCAGAGTCTGCAGACTGCTAGCTTGCCACTATTTATGATTGTGTGGAGATAATGTCGAGATAATCACGCTCTTGTGGTAGCTCTATATTCTTTGTGTTACTTTATGGATACTATGTTATGATGTGGAACTGGCTGGATGGAAAAAAAATAGTAAAGTGGTTTCCCGTTCTCATAAACCCAGGATCTTACTATAAGTGAACCTGGAAATTGTAACTTGCTACTGGAGCCGCTGCCTACACACTTCAATAGGACACAGGACACCTTGTGAACTCTCCTTGCGATATATTCATTGGGAAAGGTGACTCTCTGCCTCAGCTACAGTACATGCAAGATGCCTGATGCACACTCGCTAGCCAATAGATGTTTTCTTCCTTGGCTGCTAATGTGGGACACCTGTGCTCCCGCCAACCTGATTCCTAGTTCCCCTGGTTAGACTATATGCGAGGCGCTTCAAAGGCGCTCGCCGAAAGTAATTAGGAACTGGAGATATGACTATGTTTAAGAACACTGGTCACACTCCTCCGACATATTTCACCCAAACCGGCGTCCTCAGTAGATATAGTGACCAGTGTTTTTTTTAAAGATAGTCGCATAGGGCTCAATCAGCTGTTTGAAGAGGCTTAGTTGCTCTGGTGAGCAGTGGTATAAATAATGAATAGGCTGCAGAGTTCACCACAGTGCCATGGTGTTTTTTAAACAGCTGATTGGCAGGGGTATCAGACTCCAACCAATCTAATATTGATAGCCAAAGCCAAGGATATGGCAGGACCTTGGAAAATCTTGGACGACCCTTTTAATACTATTAAGATCATATATTGAAATAGATATATTTGTTATTTTATAGAACAGTTTATTAATTGTGACCCATCAGCCAGGTGGACATGGATCACCTGCCCACATGGATCTTATAAAATATGGCCTTTCAAGTTAGTTTTGGATCTTAGACATTTAATTACATGAACATAATTTAAACCTTTTCACATAAAAATGCTTTCATTAAGGCAAAGTATGTGTATTTCTATATTCTTTTCCATATATGAGTGTGGACACATACAGACAAGCTCATGCCTGATCATAACCCTAGGGCAGACAAGTGGGCCACTTCAATTTGCTTTCCCCAGGGATTCTAACATGAGAATTTTAAGGGCCACATGCAGTTGGGCATCACTAGCTTAGAGTATTCTTTAGGCTTTAGTTTCTCAGGTTTAATACGCTAACTAAAATGCAACCTAAAGAGTGTAAGGAAAATTCTTCTGGAGCCTGGTGTTCACCTCATGAGTGTTCAGAGTTTAGTAGTATAAAAGATGTATAATGGTATTCATGACCATGATCTTTACAAATCAACTACCCTGGAGAGGGCAAAGGGTGAGATGTGACAGAAGAATGAGTTTTTCTACTTAAGAGCTATTTATTTTTGTAATGAAATTTACATTTTTAAACACCAATTCTTTGATCATTCCGGCGCATGTTGACAGAAACATTTATGAATTCTTGAGTGCCTAGAAAATTATAAGGTTCTGCATTAAAAATTACAAGTCACAAGCTTGCCAAAATTCAGATTAGAAACATAGCGAAACTATGAATTTAATCTGCAAAACAACTGTCTGAAATAGATAATAGTAGGTTTTTTCCAACTCTTTTGGCTTAAAACTTCATGACTCTAAACCAAGAACTGTCTGGGGACTCTGTATATCTTACAAGGTATTGCTAGAGTCAGAAAACTAAACAAGCACAGGAAATATCTAAGCTAATATTCTCTTAAAAGAACCTGGTTCTAAAATTCCTGCCACAAAGGAATATAGTTTCTTAATGGTAATCTTCCGACTGCTTGTCTCCATCCACATATGCTACTAGTTTCTAACTAATTCAGTAGGATTACTTACTGCAGAGTATAAAGTCTGTTTCAAATTATCTTACAACACGAGGAGTTCAAGATTCACTTGAATCTGTGTATTGCAAGCAGCATTTTTATTCAGCTAAAGAGATGAAGGTGACAACTCGTGGCCTGAGTGTGAACGGTTGAACATAAGTCATTATAGTTCTCGGAAATGAGATGTGAAATGTTATAATGCTCTAGAACTGAAACAAATGAAATGTATTGATTTGATATCTCCAAGACGTATTACGCTTTGCAAATAGTACAGCGCCTAGTAAAAAATACACATTTTTATGTATTATCTGAAGAGTGTAAATATATAATTTCACAGCATTCTAGCACATTACAGCCTTAGCCATTTGCCATGTAGTCAAATCTAATTTAGATATGAGCCAAACATATCCAGGATTTCAAACCCACGGCACAAAAAACAATCAAGGAAAATAAGAGGAACGTAGACAAAGAACATCTGTGTTTCAATATCCACTCTCATATCATTATATAATGACAGCTCTAAGTGACAGAGCGAATATTGTACACCCTGTGGTGGGTGTGATGCTTGTAGAGCAAATGAAAGTCACATTCAATGCTGGAGCGAGGAGCCATTACCCACTTTTGCCCTGTCTGATGTTTTTCATTATGAATTTTAGGGCCATCTCCACCTGTGAATAGTCTGTTTCAATTACTGTTATACTTCTTTTCAGGATGAAAATCATTATATTTATTATTTTACAAAGTTGGTAGACCAAAGTTAATAAAATGGTGACCTTTTCAGAGTGATTTTTCTGTTTCATATATACAGTGTATAGAGAGATATAGGAAACAGCCTTCAAATATTTGAAATTTGTATATTTTCCAGAGTCTGAATGACGTAAAGATCCAATTTCCATTGCACAAAAATGAGAGAATGAGAATAACTGTTTGCTTAGATGTAATGATATCTATCTGGTGTATAACATCTGTTGGTTCTGGAGCACAATTGATAGGGTCGACATCCCTATTGATGTCTTTGATTGACCCCACTTGTGATGGTTCTTCTGTGAAGTCACTAATATTGCCAATTATGATGTCATCATTACTGTGACACCATCAGGTCTATAATGGCATTACTTGCAAATATGCAGTTATTCAATTACATGCACTGGTACCCAGAAAAAAAGTCAGTTAATTCATCCCACCTGACCTCATGCATGCATCGTCATTACTAGATTTGCCTGCAGTGTCAATATTAGACATGAGCAAATTTCTTGAAATTAATTTCCAGTTTGATTCACATGAATTGAAAGTCAGATTCAATTTGGGTCAGAATAAATTACACCTTAGTCAAAAGTGCCCCAACTGCCCTGTAAGTTCCTGTTTGAATATATTTGTTCTCCTTGGACTTTATCTAACCACTTTTAAAGTATTTTAACACAAAGAAATTAGTACAGTAAATGGATGGTAGCCAGAGGTAAGAAATCTGTCTGATTTTATTTTTAAATTTAAAAAATGGTCTAATAATGATCCCTTTTTGGTGACTGATGCTTTCTTCTATCTTCTCGTCTGTATAATTATATTGTCAGTTTAAGACCCACCTAACTCAACTTATACAGCTGGCACCCCATGTGAATTTACTGCGCACTATATCCCAATTTTGATACAGTGACCTCTGACACCTCTGCTATAACCACCTATGCTGGAGCATTAAAGGGGTTGTGCAGGCAGTATATATTGATAACCGAGTTTCAGGATGGGTAATTAATATCTGATCAGTGAAAGTCCGACACCAGCTGTTCAAAGAGGAGGTGACACTCCATGTGAGTACTACTTCCTCTTTATTACATTGCCAGCGGGGGTCCCTGCTGATCCTGGCCTGAGAATAGGTTATCAATATATACTGCCCTTTAAGGGGACACACCAGGAAATGTTACTAACATTGACAACTAGCCTATCTCCAGTGGCAACATCAGCAAGGCAGTGATGGCATCACTGATGTGATTTAATCCTTTCTGACAATGGTAAGATTAATGGTTTCCATGGCACATAGCATTTTTATGTCTTCCATAGAGCCCAGGTATGGACATAGGTTTCCAAGCATGAAAAGTAAATGCAAACCACAAGTTCATATATTTCACAAAATCATACAATGCTAAACCAATAGGAACATAATAACAGTAATGACTTGGCCCTACTGGGAATAGAGACACAGATGTTAATCTCATAGTTGCCCTGTCATTTTTAACTCTGATAATTAGTGGCAGGAATAAGCTATTTAATATGCATTCTCTGGTGATATTTATTTAGGACTAGCAGAAATACCCGGCTTCGCCTGGGTATATTTCATCTATTTCATTTAATGTTTCTGTGTGTCGTTGCAGAGAGAAAGTCAATGCAGCTGACAGAAATTGATTTTTACCTTCATTTTTTCAATCCCTATTGGCTGCGGAGTGGGAGGGGGTGTGGTTTAATGGCACACGGGGGGGGGTTAAGTCCTTCATTTCAGGGTGGCCTGAATTATAGGTTAATGCCATGGTAATTTGAGGAAACACAATGGGTAGCAGTGGAAGAAAACATTGCTTTGCGCGGGTATATTTAATCTATTTCATTTAATGTTTCTGTGTGTCGTTGCAGAGAGAAAGCCATCCTCCCTCCCATCCCTGCAGCTGACAGATGTTGATTTTTACCTTCAATTGTTCAATCTCCATTGGCTGCGGAGTGGGAGGGGTCATGGCCTGACTGAGTCGGGGGCGTGACGTTGCAAGACCTGGGGCGGGGTTTTAAGTCCTTCTTTTGATGGTGGCCAGAATTACAGGTCGATGCCATGGTAATTTATGAGGACACGCCATGGGTAACAGTGGAAGAAAACATTGCTTTGCACGGGTATATTTAATCTATTTCATTTAATGTTTCTGTATGTTGTTGCAGAAAGAAATCCAACTTCCTTCCCACCCCTGCAGCTGACAGAAGTTGATTTTTACCTTCATTTTTTCAATCCCCGTTTCCTGCGGAGTGGGAGGGGGCGTGGCCTGACAGAGTCGGAGCGTGGTTTCGAGAGATCTGGGGCGGGGGTCAGAGTGGCATGAATTACAGGTCGATGACATGGTAATTTATGGGGACCCGCAATGGGTAGCAGTGGAAAAAAACATCTTTTATTAGTACTGAATGGTCGTAGTCTAAAATTAGTCAATTTCATCTATCATTTTTGTGTGTCGTTGCAGAGAGAAATTCACCCTCCCACCCCTGCAGCTGATTTTTTTTAATCCCCGTTGCCTGCGGAGTGGAAGGGGGCGTGGCCTGGCAGAGTTGGGGGTGTGGATTATCAAGATGCTTCGAACGGTTGTAGTCTGAAATTAGTCTATTTCATCTAAAATTTTGTGCGTCATTGCAGAGAGAAATTCACCCTCCCACCCCTGCAGCTGACAGAAGTTTATTTTTCCCTTCATTCTTTCAATCCCTGTTGGCTGCGGAGTGGGAGGGGGCATGACCTGACAGAGTTGGGGGTGTGGCTTAGCAAAGCGCTTCGCATAGGTGATTTAATCTATTTCATTTAATGTTTCTGTGTGTCGTTGCAGAATGGCTGCAGAGTGGGAGGGGGCGTGGTCTGACAGAGTTGGGGGCGTGACTTAGCAAGACGATTCGAACAGTTGTAGTCTATAATTAGTCTATTTTATCTAAAATTTTTGTGTGTCGTTGCAGAGAGAAATTCACCCTCCCACCCCTGCAGCAAACAGAAGTTTATTTTTACCTTTATTTTTTCAATCCCCGTTGGCTGCGGAGTGGGAGGGGGCGTAACCTGACAGAGTCGGGGGCGTGGATTAGCAAGACGCTTCGCATGGATGTATTTAATCTATTTCATTTAATGTTTCTGTGTGTCGTTGAAGAAAGGAAGTCAACCTCCCACCCATCCCTGCAGCTGATAGAAGTTGATTTTTACCTTTATTTTTTCAATCCCTGTTGGCTGCGGAGTGGGAGGGGGCGTGGCCTTACAGAGTCGGGGCGTGGCTTAGCAAAGCGCTTTGCATAGGTGCATTTAATCTATTTCATTTAATGTTTCTGTGTGTCGTTGCAGAATGGCTGCGGAGTGAGAGGGGGCGTGGCCTGACAGAGATGGGGCGTGGCTTAGAAAAAGGCTTCGAACGGTTGTAGTCTATAATTAGTCTATTTCATCTAAAATTTTTGTGTGTCGTTGCAGAGAGAAATTCACCCTCCCACCCCTGCAGCAAACAGAAGTTTAATTTTACCTTCATTTTGTTCAATTCCCATTGGCTGCGGAGTGGGAGGGGGCGTGACCTGACAGAGTCGGGGGCGTGGATTAGCAAGACGCTTTGCATGGGTGTATTTAATCTATTTTATTTAATGTTTGTGTGTGTTGTTGCAGAAAGAAAGTCAACCTCCCACCCATCCCTGCAGCTGACAGAAGTTGATTTTTACCTTTATTTTTTCAAACTCTTTTGGCTGCGGAGTGAAAGGGGGTGTGGCCTGATGGAGTTGGGGGTGTGGCTTAGTGAGACCTGGGGCGGGGGTTTTAAGTACTTCTTTTAGGGTGGCCTGAATTAAAGGTCAATACCATGCTTATTTATGAGCCCACGCAATAGACAGCAGTGGAGGAAAACATCTTTTATTACTACTGAACTGTAAAAAACATAAGTTATATTTATGGTAACCGGAATACCTTTAACAGTGTCAGTGAATAGAAATGGATGAGATCCTCAGCTGCTGATAATTACCTGGTTGTTATGGAAACTCCCTCCCTGTGTGTGCCTTTGCAGAGAATGGCAATTGGAGTTTAAAACCAAAGTTCCCAGTTGTAATGTTGGCTAATGGAGATCATATTTTGGGAATATCTCAGGAACGGTATGTCCTAGAGAGATGAGACCTGGTCTAAGACCTTCCCGGACACCTGATGTACCTGTGTGCCGAATTTGGTGAAAATCGGTCCAGTAGTTTGGTCGCGCATAGAGAACAGACAGACAGACAGAAACTCATTTTTATATTATTAAGAGATAAGGAACTTTGTGTTTGCCTGCAGAATTGGTTTAGTATATATGAATATTTTAAACTCTATACGTTAATTAGTTGCAATGTATAACATCTGATCTGATCAATCAGTCTTGTGAAATAGCAAGCTCTAATTTTGTATAATAAACACACAGCTTGTTATTAATGATGGGAGTAGTCGACAACTGATAATAGGTTGCAATTTTGAGCAGTACCTTATTATTTCTGCCATGGCTTTAATCCAAATAATTGTCAGCACTGAATTTTTGATTAAGGCATTTCCTAAGAAGTCATTAAAGATTTGGTAATGTTTTCCTGGCTGTTTTGTACGATCCTAGTTTAAATTTGTATATCAGATATTACATTGTACCGCCAAAAGGTTTTTGCATCATGGCCAGCTTTTTTCAATTTTTCAAAGACAACATTGGTTTTTAAGTTCAATTAGGAAATTCATAAACAGTTCTAAAAGGGAAAACATTTTAAATTCACAAATAACATATAAAAATGGCCTACGGATGCTGTAGGGTATATGGCGCAGAGAAGGAATTTTCGAAAAAGTCAGTCAGTTTTTTTTTACCTACATGAAATGAGAGGGTAGTCAAGATAACCGAGCAAGAAAAAAAGTTACTGTCTAGAACCACAGCAAGTAAAACTCAAAAACTGCTACCTATCTTACTCTTCTTTCATCACTCCACTTACTAGAAGCTCTCTCATTATCCCTAGGTTATTCACCAGAGCCTACCGCAAGGAAAGATGGACTTGACTACTGGAGACTCAGTTTATGTCTGAAGAGTAAAGTAGCAGAAAACTGGTGCAAGCTCACTGGTAGCAGACCTAAAAAAATGGCCAAGGGGTACAGAAGATTAGCCAGCAAGCAGGGTAAGAACGAAGAGAGACAAAGCTAAAAATGTAAATAATGGATTAATCTATAGACAAGACAAACTCGGTTCACCAGGAGACACTAAGCTAAATCAGAGAAAAGCCTAAGTTAATCTACAAAGATATCTAAGCATTAGTAGAAAGTAGCACAATGCACAAATGACAGGAGCCAGGACACAAGTGAACCACAGGCACAGACAAACAGAAAGTGCTTGACTTAAATCTCCCACCCAACTATTGCATTGGATGCTGAGCCAAGGCCTTATTGACATGGTGTCTGGACAGATATGCTGACCAGCCAGAGCTTGTATGGTCAGCATGGCAACATTTCTAGAACAGCCATGAACTGGAACATGGATGAGTAAGTACCTGACACTTCTGTTCCAGGACTGAGGAGTATAATGGCATGATCCAGCATTATGAGGATATAGACAATGATTCCCCTAAGGACACACATGTCAAAAATGTTTTTTGCACATCAGTAGTCAGTAGATTATCTCTTCAAGTGTATGGCTCAATATAATGTATGACTGATATACTGATTCATTTATTTATTTATTTATTTTTTCATTTTACAGGATATGAATATGTGACACTAGTAGATAGTGATATTGTGAAAAGTTCCAAACTATATATGAACATTTGAAAGAGTTCCAGATTACAATGTTTGATTTTCTGTTAGCTTTCAGCCACAATGTCACAGGTGAGGATGAAATAACACAGCTGACGATTCTAAATATTGTTATGTTTAAGAGAAAAGTTATGAGGGAAATGTGTTTCTAATAAGCATGTTCAGACAGATGTTTGCTAACCTCATATCCACTGCACAACAGGGTACTTAAAAGTGTAAAGTCACTAAACCGATAGTAATAGTAAATGCACTAATTCCAGCCACAGACTTGGAATAAATTAGACAGCAAAAACAGAAAAGAAGTTACATAAAATATAGTTGTAATAGACTAATTATTGGAAAAAGCATTACAATATTTACTACAGACTTAATAAAAATGTCTTAAATGGTCCCCAGATTGCCATGGAGAGTACATGTTGGACAAATAATGGAAATGCATGTGGGTCAAATATGCAGTGAAATCTCTCTAAAAGACCAGCCTCTTATCCAAACAACAATTTATGGTGGGTTTACACGGCCCTATTGCCCAGTCAAGCCGATTATCAGGAATAAACGAACGTTACTATGAATGCTTGTTCCCTATAAAAGACCTGTATAAATATGCTGCGGAAACCCACCTTCTAAGCCACTTGAGAATGACTGGCCTGATAACCGTGGAAATGATCCATCTTCCTCCTCCTCTTCCTCCTGTGCCACATCCTCTTCCATCATCGCCCGAAGAGTTTTTCCAAGGAGACATAAAAGTGGTATAGTAACGCTGAGAACGGCGTCATCGGCTCTGACCATGTTGGTGAAGTACTCGAAACAGCAGAACACGGCACACACGTCACGCATGTAGGACAACTTGTTGGTGGTGAACTGGTGCTGTTCCGCTTAGCAACTCACACATGTGTTCTGCAGCTGAAACTCCACTATCGCCTGCTGCTGCTCGCACAGTCTCTCCAGCATGTGCTCAGTCTCTCCAGCATGCTGCTATGATATTTTGCCCGTTATTGCACACCACAAGGCCAGGCTTGAGGCTCAGCTGCACCATCAGTCTGTTGTTCCATGCCCGTCCACAGCTCCTGCGTAGTGTGGGGTTTTTCCCCCAAACAGATGACGTTCAGAACAGCCTACTGTCATTTCCCCCTGGCTGTGCTGAAGTTGGTGGTTCAGGTGTTACACTGAGCGGATGAGGAGGCGGTAGAGGAGGAAGCGGGGTAGGAGGCAACAAGAGGCAATGAGAAATGTCCTGTAATCTTTGGTGGCGGTAGGACACACACCAAACTGCTATCTGCCTCAGGCCCAGCTGCCACTGCATTTGGCGTTGCGCAGTGCACACCTAATTCTGTCTGCCACTTGGTTGTGCAGGACAGGGATGGCTCGCCTGGAAAAGTAGTGGTGGCTGGGAACCACATACTGTGGGATAGCCACCACCATAAGGTTTTTAAAGTCTCCGTCTCCACCAGATGGAATGACAGCATTTCAAAGGCCAGGAATTTTAGTGGGTGGGTAAGGGGGGTACTTCTTCTTTCTCTCCAGTGTTTGGGGGGTGGACAGCTGAACGCTTCCATGGGACAGTGTGGAGATGCTTGGTGATGGTGGTGGAGGTGGTGTTGTGGCCACATACATCCTCTGTTTGCAGGGTGGCAAGTGCCACTGTCACTCCAGAGGAGAGGAAGAGGCCAAGACCGCAGCAGAAAAGGGAAAAGGAGGAACCTGAGATCTTTTGTGGTTTTTCATGTGTGTACTCCACTGCAGCTCATATTTTGCATTTAGGTGCCTGGTCATGCAGGTCCTGCTCAGGTTTAGAACATTTGTGTCTCAATCTCTTCCACTTCTGGTGCAGGGCTAGGTGGATGGTCCACAGAAACCCCACCAGGAGAGTCATCAAAAAGCATAAGAGACTGCTGCATGACTTGGGGCTCAGAACGCTTGGCTGATTTTAAAGGGGGTGAGATGAAAAACAGATGCTCATGGGCTGCAGGTGCCAACTCTACACTTTCAGCAGGGGATCAGGTGGGAGATAATGTGATGGAACTGGATGCACTGTCAGCCATCCAATCTACTACCGCCTCTACTTGTTCTGGCCTAACTATTTGTACACCGGAATTCAGGTCTACAAAATGACGTTCAACTTCCTATCGCCTACGTGCACCTGAGGAAGGTGTTTCATTTGGGCGTGTAGCTGGCACGGATTGACCACGTCTTCTCCCTGCAACAGGAGCTCCACTAACACCACAACCAGGGTCACGTCCTTTATTTGATGCTCTCCTCATTCTTTGAGGTCACCCATTGAACTAACAGTCAGATTAACTATATTAATTTCCCTGTCACGGATGCAGTGCAGGTGTACCTCACACCAAAAATGGGTATATTTCACCCACCAATCTAACAGACAGATTAACTATATAAATTTCCTTGTCACGGATGTAGTACAGGTGTACCTCACATCAAAAATGGGTATATGTCACCCACCAAACTAACAGACAGATTACCAAGCGGCGAATAGATTTGCTCATCTCTAATTAATTTCCCTGTCACGTATAAAGTGCATGTGTATCTTACACCAAAAATGGGTATATGCCACCCACCAAACTAACAGACAGATTAACTATATTAATTGTAGAGATGAGCGAATCTTCAAAGATTTGCTTCGGCAAATTTTTGCTGAATTTTTTAAAAGATTCGCTTCGGATACAAATTTATTCGGTCCAAGTTGCTTTAAAAAATATTTGTTATTCTGGTCGTGTTCTGCAAACATTCCCGCACAAATAACAAACATACAATCTAAACGTTGTTAAAAGTACACTACTTAACTGAATATGTGCGCATAGCCATATCCATATACTGCGAACATTCCCGCACAAATAACGAACATACAAATTATAAGATACGTTGCATTAGCGTACAAATTATCAAATGCATACGTAGCGTTAGCATACAAAGATTTAAGAACATTTAAGAAGATTCATATAAAGTGAATCCAAAAACATTCGGATTCGCTTCAGCGTAGGAAATTACAAAGGTTCGTAACGAATATATGAAGTGGTAAATAGATTTGCTCATCTCTAATTGAGGGCTTTATGAGTAGTGAGAATTTTAAATTAAATCCTAACTGTATGGGTAACAAGTGCAATGACTTGGTACACACTGGAGGCATCAGAGTACCAGATAGACAGATATATGAGGCTGGCTGCTGCATTCAGGATAGAGAAGATAGATTTTAATGAGGGAAGACCAATTAACAGAAAATTACAGTAATCAAGAAGATAAATGTAAAGTTATGCGTCTGGTTAGTTATAATCTACATGAATCATATATCCTAGGGTGAGCAACACTGGAAGAGCCATTCGTAGAGAAGGATATGGGTGTCCTTGTAGATCATAGATTAAATAACAGCATGATATGTCAATCAGCTGCTTCTAAAGCAAGCAGGAAATTGTCATGTACTAAAAGAGGCATGAACTTGCGGAACAGTGACATTTACAAAGCTTTGGTGTGGCCTCATCTGGAATATACAGTTCAATTCTGGGCACCAGTCTATATAAAGGATGCCCTGGAAGTGTAAAAAGTACAAAGGAGAGCAACTGAACTGATAAGTGACATGAGGAAAGATTAACCTATACAAATATATAAATGCTCCATACAAAAATATGGTTAAAATAGTTATCCCAAAGAAATTATTTAAATCTACTGGCATCCAAACATTCTGGTGGTCTCTCTGCTCCCCACATGTCTTAGTTGTTATATGCCCATTATTGGGTGGACATGAACTATAGCAACATAGCAACAGGCTCGCGAAGTGCTCCCTTAGGCTCGTATGATAGTATCACAAACCTGTTACATAGGTGCCAACTAGCAGGAACCTACTAGCAGGAACCTACCTCTCTTAAAACCATCACTCATGTCTGGTAACCTTTGCACAAGCTTTTTAGGGCCTCTGAGACTGGAGTGCACTCCCATAGAACTACAATTTGGTCTAGCCCTCAACATTCTCACTTCCTAGCTCTACCAGGGCCTGAATTGTGGGCTACAGCAGGGGTCAAATATCTGACCAGTCTATTTTCTGCTGATAGTAACTTTCTCACATTTGAGGCCTTCAGGGAAAATTATAATATGTTCTCCCCATGGTATTCCTTCGGGTACTCTGGTTTTCTCCCATTCTCCAAAGACATACTGATAGGGAACTTAGATTGTGAGCCCCATTAAGGACATTTTGAGGCTAACGTCTGTGAAGTGCTGTGGAATATAGCAGCGCTATATATGTGCATAAAATAACATCCCTCACCATGTTTTTTTCCACTACCTTTAACCTCTTCCCGACCAGCGCCGTATATGTACTTGTCATGGCCGGCAAGTCTCTGCTTTTTCTAACAGCAGAGACTTGCCGCTACTTACCGCCATCGGCGGCGTCTTCTTGGACCTTCTGATGCCGTGATCACGGCATCAGGATGCGTCTGAACCCGGAAGCATACGCTTCCGGGTGGTGTACAGACGCCCCGAGTGGCCAATCGGGGTGTCTGTACACCATATGAAAACTGTAATCCTCGCTGGTGAGGATTACAGTTTTCAAACTGCAATTCTTATTCAGGCCAGGATAAGAAATGAGCAATTTTTGGATTTATCTCCATCTAGTAAATCCCTGATTGCTCATAAAGAAGAAAAAAAAACACAATATATTAGCTCATATTTGAGCTTAAAAATAATCATTAAAAAATTTTAAAAATGTTAAAAAATATATAAAAAATATATAAAAGTTCAAATCACCCCCCTTTCCGTATAATTAAAAAATAAATACCTAAATAACAATAAATATCATGGGTATCACTGTGACCGAAAATGCCTGCACTTTTAAAATATTTTTAAAAATTCCAATACGGCGAATTGTGTGGCGGAAAAAAGCGTCCAAATGGCGATTGCAGTTTTTTGTCGCTTTTTTTTCTAAAAAAAATTAAATAAAAAGTGATCAAAAAGTCATACACACCCCAGAATGGTATCAATAAAAACTTCAGATCGCCCCGCAAAAAATGATCCCCCATACAGCTCGTACACATAAATACCAAAAAGTTATAGGAGTCAAGATATGACAACAAAAAAAGAAAAAGGCCAACTTTATAATTATTTTATTACTATCAAAACGCAGGAAAAACTATACATATTAGGTATCACCGGATTCGTACTGACCAGTAGAATGAAATTAACTGGTCAGTTTTAATGAACATCGAACGCCGTAAATAAAAAAACCAATTGTGCTTTTTTTGCAATTTCACCCGATTTGGAATTTTTTTCCCGCTTCCCACTACATCATATGCAATATTAAATGGTGGCGTTTGAAAGTACAACTTGCCCCACAAAAAACAAGCCCTCATACAGCTATGTGAACAGAAAAATAAAAAAAGTTATGGCAGTATGAAGGCAAGGAGCGCAAAACGAAAACGCAAAAACGAAAAAACCTCCGGGGGTGAAGGGGTTAACTTAGGCATGCTACACAGATACAATTTGGGTCACTAGATTTTACACTGACCTCATACAAACTGGAATACCTAATTGGCACCCAAACCTTTATAAACCCCTAACTAAAGCCTATTCTTCATTGCAGTCTACTGGAGCTCAGCCCTTTGAGATATCATATGTTAAAAAGTCAGTAGATATCCCTACACTATCTGTTGATGACTGGAGGGAGGTGGAGAGCTCATATTTTTCCTCAGTGGTCAGTGCTCGGGACTTACTTATCCAAATGAAATTCTTAAATAGAATATAGTACATCCCTGTGAGAATTAAACAAATGGATGTTTCATCCTCTGACACGTGTTTCTGCTATCAGGGGTGATTGGGATGTACATTCAAGCAGTGCAGTTCTGTCCTATTGCCAATAACTTTTGGTCAGAGCTTGTCCTGTTCCTTAATACTAATTTCCAATTCCCCAGAATGCTTTCTATCTCTATGGCCATAACTGCCTGTCTGCTGTCTCTAACATCATGTCCTCTATTTCTATGTGAAGCTGAATCAGTGCTGAGGTACCAGTCACTACTGAAGCTGACTTCTGATTTCTGTTTTAAAATGGTTTTCGAGTTGTACAATTGAAGTCCGAAGCTTTTCACCGAAGTCTCGTGAGACATTGGCCTTAACGAATTTCACCTCCACACAGCCTAAATATTTAAATGCTGACAAGATAGGTCTCCATACAGCATTCAAAACAAATTTTGAACGAAGTTACTTTGGATTTATAATACGAAGTGCGCTTCACTCAACTCTACTAAGGACAAGGTCATAGCAGGAACAGTGGACAGTTTTAAAGAATACTGGTTGCTACTTTAACACGCAGCTGCCGCTAACAACTGATCGATGGGTGTATCAGACCCCCATTAATCTCATATTGATGGATAGGTCATCAGTCAGTTGGTCCTGGAAACTCCCTCTAACTGTACAAAGTTGGATCACATCATTTTGCTTGAAAAAAAGAAAAAAAAAATGTCCCATCGAGTACATGCCATCTGGTAAGGGAGTTTCCCCAACCATTCTGGACAGGGTCAGGAACTGCAGGACTGTTTATTTACACAGTCCTACACAGCCCGTGTGACTCCAGACTCAATGGACGGGAGTACATTGCATGTAAATAGCAGAGTTAAATGCCAGGCAGCCATGTTTAACGTATCTTCATCTATGATTAATTCATATATTCCTTAGTGAACAAACAATATATAACAATATATTAGTTCATAATACATCATTCATGCACCAAATCTGTATTCCCTGAAGACTAAAAACCTTGAGGGCACTCAATATAAATTATATAATTATAAAAACAATACATGAAATAAACCTAATTCATATTAAAATCAAATTCAAATATAAAATCTGACATGGTCTATCTAATCTACCTATACTTATATACAGATACATGAATGTTATCAGTGAAAACCCTACAATCCCCTTTATTATAAAAAGTATAAATTCTGAACTTTCCCTGTCATTATATTTTTAAGTACACATGTAAACCAATTGGAGAAAGTTTGAATGAACAATTATTAGTATTAAAGTGCTGCAGACAAGTGTTTAGTTACTTAAAGGAAAAGAATCATTGAAGATTAATGTCTGTAACGAGATGACTACTAATGTGAATACCAGTGAAAGTGTGTGTCTGATCACTGTCATTTAGAAGGTCCTGACCGGGGGAGAGGCTGACAGGCTGCATCATAATGTTTAAGTGCTACATGAAACGTAACCTAAAGCAGACATTTATATGGTTCTGGTTTCTTGGGCAGCTTTAGTAAAGATTATTTGTTATTTTTATCTATTAAATATAATCCTCATTGACAAAATAATGTCAGAAATGAAAGTCTTGACTTCCTACCGAGCAGACCAGATATTTAAATCTATTGAGTATTATCAAAGCGAAACACAGTGAGCAAGAATTGCGATGATTGAAACTATACAGAACATTATACGTAGACCTGAAACTGTGATGCTGAGCGCTGCTGTAAAGTTTTACAAGTCTGTCTGAAAAAGAGGGCAGAACAGGACAAGTGGGTGAGGTGTGAGAAAGCATAGAACATGTATTGGAATTCAGTCTACTGAAAGTACAGCACACGCCCTAGCTAATACACCCATGATACTCATGACAAACCTTTATCAGTCAGCTAGCACAAATCAGCTGTTTATACAGCACGTTGTGTATGTTTCCTGTATGACCTGTCTGTAAATGGACTGCCCAATGGCTTTAATTGTTCATGCTATTCCTGCTGTCGTCACAGGTTGAGAATGACACCTGCCATAACACAGAATGAAGGATCTCGCACAATGTCGTTCACATTCTTCTCTAACCTGCTCTGCTGGTTGCAGAAACTGATTACTCAGCAGATTCTGGAGTTGTCACTTTAGTATTTGAATTACTTGCGCATTCTCTTGTAAGATAAAGTTTATTGCAGCTCATAATTTATATTACCTTCTTGATGCTTTTTAGTTTTTGTAAACAGGTGGGACTTACAGTAATTTAATTCAGATTCAATAAAGAAATATTTCTAGACATTCCCAGTTGGTACTTGTATACCTTTTGATGATTAGAAAACAAAAAAGTCTAGTATGTTGTCTCCTTATAAATTATGTAGTTTGAGACCTTTAGTGCATGCCTCTTTAAAAGCCTTAACTTTTATCCCCGTTCTGTTATGTTACTAATTTTAGCACTTTTTTGTTGATACATTGTGCTTTATTTTTTAGTACATTTTACTATTTTTTGTTTTCATTTTTATAAATGAGGTATAAAAAAATGGGAAAAAGTAGCCTGCTTTTAAAAATTTTTCATTTTTTTTTTAAACACAAAGTGCACCTAAGATGTATGGGTAGAGAGAGGCTAGAAGCTCTGTTGTGGTGGCATTTTTTTATAATTATTTTTATTTTGTCTTTATTTTGTATATTTTACACTTTGTGCCCCCCATAAGGTCATACAAAAATTTAGGTTAACACATTTTCCTGAGGTTCTATGTAATGGTGATGGGCTGAAAGGCATTCTGACCATAAATGGTTAAAACACCTAAAATATAAAATAAATCGATTGATTTATGATTATAAAGTGTCAAAAATAACAAAACCACTCTGTCCTCCTCATCCACCGTGTGTAACCGGCAACACGAGCGGTGCCTGACCGATTACGCTGCACCAGCGGCAGCTCCGCTACTCATCTTCCACCTGGCAAACCAGACCCACTTTACAGCGCATGTGACTGCCTCTTATCTAGGGGGCATGCAAGTATCTGATGAATCACTGTGCTTGAAATTTTGCTGGTTTTGTGTGGACACATGATTTATCATACAAGAATGCAGGAAAATGTATCTTTTGTGGCATGGATTCCACTTTTGAGCTGAATATATAATATCTGGAATTATCATATGAATGCAGGAAAATGTATCTTTTGTGGCATTGATTCCACTTTTAAGTTGAATATAGATTATTACATGAAGTGGACCAAGGTATTGTGTAATATCAACTATCTGTCTGGTTGGGAGAACCGGTCTCCCACTGTTTCTTGTCCCCTGAGGAGCCTAAAATTAACGGCGAAACGCGTTGGGACTTGGGGATTTAAGATTAAACAAACTGATTCGTTGGAGCTTGAGGGATAGTTAGATTGATGGTATCCCCCTCGCTCCAATCATCTTTTTACGTTATACAGCGAGATTTAACCAGACGGTACTGCACATTGGGCAGGCCCAAAATTAGTTGATCTGGTATGGTGACCTATGACATATCGCACTGGCTCTGGCATCTGGACTACCTGTGTGGTGATGACACAATTGCTAATTGAGCTAATGGCATTACAACTGGAATAACCATACATGTATATTTTATGTAATTTTTTTTTTCTGGCACTTAGATTTCTTTTTGTGGTGTTGTATTGTTAGGATTAGCCGGTGGTGGTTTTTCCTGTGTCAGGGCCTCGTAGGGAAAGTAAGAGGTTCAAGACAGGGGATCGCCCCTATCATCTGTATAGTGGATGTTGTGTTTCTACCCAGCTCTCATACTAATATTGTCCACTAGTGTTGAGTAAAGTGGAAAATTTGATTTGGCTGCTTCGCCAAATTTTACAAAAAAAATGCTTCATGATGATTTATTTTGTCACAAACTGCATTTCTTTGTAAGTAGTGGGGAAAGGACAGGGAATGACGATTGCACTGCTACCTGTTATTTTACATCTCAGATGCCACGTTCATCTCTGATCGCAGCATCTGACTTTTAAGTCAGATATTTAAGTCTGTAATAAAAAAATAATAAAATCATTCTTCACCATATCCATTTGATCGTGAAGAGCCCGCCTCCGCCATCTTGATTGAAGATCCACCGTGAAATCTCACATGGGCCGTGATGACATCATCATGTCAGCCAGCATAATGACGCCATATGAGTGGGATTTTGCTTGGGATCTTCAATCATGATGGCGGTGGCAGACTCTTCACGATCAAATGAATAAGGTAAACATGATTTTTAAAAATGTTCTACCCAATTTCAGGGAAAATCAATTTACCACAAAAGACAAGGAAATTCAGCTTCACAGCTAATCGAATTTTCCTTGAAATTCAAATTGAAGTCCATTTCGATTCGCTCAACATTATTGTAAGTAATACATAGCATATAGTATCTCATATTGCACAGGAGGATTCTGAGCCAAACTGATGCATGTTAGGATTTGTAAAGAAAGAGAAACTCCAGCAAACAACCTTTGCTCTGCAATCTGTGGCAGTATTGCGACAATATATGTATTTCTGTTAGTACATGACCCCCTATATCCTTAATTTGCTGAAATAGGTTACTGACACCTGTTTATTGCTATAATATTGTTTGTTCCTACATTGTTTATTTTGTGTACAGTTTTGTACATTTTTGCTGAGACATTAGTTGAGAACACATTTTATTATCTACTATATTTTTAGCCCGATGTAACGTCCAATTTTTACACCCCCGCATTTTCAGACATGTAAACAGGGCGTCCGCTTCCTTGTTAAATTCACTGTCATTACTGCAATTATGTTTTATATGAGTGAGCTCATCTATCTGTGTGCATTGAAAAAAATCTAAAACCTCTCAAGGGAGTGAATGTATCCAATACCCTACACAATCGTGAAGCATATTGGATTTTCCAGTGCAACAAAAGTGTCCCCCTTGGTTTAACTATCATGCGAGAGGTCATGCTACACTTCTAGAGGTCCTAACTATGGATTAAGTTTACTTTTCTTTTTTCTTGATTGATAATATGGTTTTAGCATATACACAATAAACTGGCAACCATGTCCACGTGTATCTAGATGAGACACTAGTACCGCACTGGTATCTCTTTTTTGTTAACAACATAGTTCATTATTATTTTTTATTGTCTCTGATGGTTTTTGGACGAGAAACATGATGTAGGCCAGGTAAATATACAAACATATGCCACCATTTTTACCTACTTTGATGTAATGGAGATCTTGCATGCATTCTTTGTTTTCAATCATGTAAACAATGTCGGTCAAGGGTTAAAATGAACCATATCTATGGTACTGTGCACAAACACTATTGTGACATGCACAACATCCACTGTGCTTGGTATACTGTGCAGATATTTCGGATAAGTCATTAATATTGAGTTCCCAAAACATCCTTTTAACCCATTTGTGCTATATAATGGATATATATATGTCAAACACACATGAGGTATGAATGAAGTTGAGCCCCCTGCACACATATCAGATGTTGGCTGTGTAATACAATGGCTGGGATTGGAGATAACACCTCTAATGCTGCAGTCAGAAGCAAGTGGCATGAGATTCAGCCAGTTTCCTCAGGTTCTACAGATCCGCTTGTTAAAATTACAGATCTGGCTGGCAGCTGGAGATGAGCACTTCCATTCCATAGTTTAGCTTCTTAGGCTTTTTAAAAGTTGGGTGGTATGTGTGTGTAGTGTTTATATGGTATATTTATGTATGTGTACCATGTATATGGTGTATTTATGTGTATGTGTGTTGCATATATGAGATGTATATGTAAACATGTGTCATGACGCCACATGTCTGCCGTTGAGTAGGAAACCTGTGATTGGCACCACCACAGTGAAGTCATAGAGCAGTGACTATGGTGGTCTGGGGCCTTGTGAAAGCTCCCATGCCTGCTATAGTAAACTGCTAGTTAAACCCTACTTTAGGAAGGACTTAATAGGTGGTGCAGACAGCTCTCCTAGACTGCAATAGTATAAACAACTTAATGATTGCAGACTTGTGTCCCCCAAGGGGACTAAAAAGGAAAGCAACAAAAAATGTAAAATGCTGTTTGCAAATTAAATAAAACATTAAAATCATCAAAAATGTAAATCACCACCTTGTCTAATTTTATAATTACAAATAAACAATATTGGTTGAATTATAAAAGTATTTATCTTGTAAAAAAATAAAAAATGGCCAAATCACAGATTTTTTTGTGATTTTCCGGCCAAAAAATTAAATAAAAAGTGATCAAAACGTTCAACCCATAAAAATGAAGCCCTCACACAGCTCTGTAGATGTAAATATAAGAAAAAAAAATCCTCTGGATATCAGAATTAGGCTATGGAAGCATTTTTATTTTTTTAAAGTACTAAAACATAAAATAAAACATATAATTTTGACATTGCCAATCATAGTGACCTGCGGAATAAGGTTGTTGTATCATTTTTAGCACATAGGGAATGCTGTAAGAACAAAGGCCCTGTTTTGGAGCAAACAAGCCCTTATATGGCTATGTGAACAGCAAAATGAAAAAGTAGAATGCAGAAGGAAAAAAAACAAATGTAAAAAAAATAAAATTTGCTTAGTTCTTAGGGGATTAAATCTTTTGAACTTCGTATACAGAGGAATACTCGTATGTATCAGTACTTTATTATACTGTGGTAAGTTTGTGATTTAAATTGAGTTGTTCTATTATACCGGAGAGTTTATTTATATCTCTCAGACTTCAGTATTTCAGCCCACATTTCTCACTTTGATCTTCACAGAGATCTTCAATTATCCAGTTATATATGCAATTCAAGTATATCTTTCATAAAAGAGTTTACCAGTGCAGTAGGTATTCAATGCAAAGTCACTTTTATTGCAAGATGTAATGATTTATCCATTCAAAACACAAGCACCTGGATTGCGCCGTTTTCTCCCCTAGGTCTAGAGCTCCTAAATCCTCTTTATGAATGTCAGCCTGGAGAATTGTAAATTGAGAATTAAGACACAAGGTGAACAGGAAGTAGTGTCAGCAGGAATTCTTATTTTCACAGGAAATACTTGTTAGCTAAAATAATCTCCATAGTACAGTTTGTTTTTAAGGTCAGAGTACACGATTATAAGGATGTAAAGATGAGGAACATTAAATACAAAGAGAAAGGCTAGAGATTCTCATGGAAAGAGTTTACTTCCACAGTGATTCAAGTATATCTCACAGTTCTCGTTTCGTCTTTTTAGCTATAAAGAAAAAAATCATACAAAATCATACAAAAATAGATTAATATACAGTGTGTGTATATTAATATAAGGTTCTAAAAGGGGAATCTGAGAGGGAAGAATTCGTATCATATTAGTGTTTAGTAGGTGACCACACACATACAGGTCCCCAGCAGAAGGTATTTGTTACGTATATTTAGAACATTTTTCATAATACTTAAAGTCATGCCAGAGCATTTATATCCCTTAGGCTGTGTGCCTAAGTGTTATGCACCCTGTAAACTTTAACCTAAAATACAGTAACCATAGAGTGGAGGACTACTCCATATTATGAAGTTATTTTCTCCTTATTCTCTAAATATGGTTTAAAGGGTTTGTCTCATCTCACTGTTACTAAGGCGAGATAAGACTGAGCTATGACCGGCATGTGACCTGGTGCTGTGCTGTTTAAGTAGGTCCCATTGTAGTGCAGTGTTTTTGGTGGGACTGCTCGACCTTCTAAATTGTTTAGGAGGCTCCCAACTCTTCCATGACAGATGATGTAGGAGAGAAAAAGGTGTCTCATGTCTCATCCTTTTGATCTCTTAAAAGATGAGCTGCCTCCACAGTTGTCTGGCAGTGACTTTCTCCTGTATCCTCACCGAAAGGATATATTATACACCCACCCGAACTGATCATGTATAGGGGAGTCATGAGAGATAGCTGTTGGCTGAATGAGCATTAAACTGGCCACTAATGAAGGTCTATGGCCCTTTACTCTACAGAGAGAATATTCACATATAGTTTGTTAATATGTGCTAAAAGTTTGATGTATGTGTATAGTGTTGAGCGAATCGAACTATCCGAGGTGTACTTTGATTTGAATTTCAGGAAAAAAAAGATTCGCTAAAAAGCCGAACTACCTCGCAGTTTGTGGTAATGTATCAACTTTTCCTAAAATGGTGGCTGAAAAAAAATTATGCTCACATCATCCGCTTGATTGCGGAGAAGCTGTCTGCTCCCTTCTTGATTGAAGAAAACCTACCAAAAGACCTACAGCAAATGTGATGATTTCACCACAATCAAGTAGATGAGGTGAGTATCTTTTTTTACCCCTAATTAACCCCAGAGCAGCGGAATGTGAGTCACAGATGCTGCAAACTGCATTGAACGTGGCATCTGAGGGGTTTATGAGGCAGCGAGATTGCCATTCCCCATCATCACACCCACACCATACAATGGAAAGCAATTCATGATGAAGTAATTCACAACAAATCAAATTTCTAGTCAAAATCTGAATCTAATTTTTCAAAAGTTTGCTCATCTCTAGATGTGTCCCTTTAATGCTTGAGCTCTCAGACTTGACAGACGAATGACTATGATGCCCTACATTATACAACCATTGTTCAGTGTAATTACTGTGCAACTGTGGTAAAATTGAGCTAACCGAGACCTTTACTTTGAACTCCATCCCCATTGAGTAGCTAAATAAACCTCAGAAAGAAAGGTGTCCTTCCATATCTCCCTCTGAACCTGTTTTTCAATCACTGGAATATTTTCAAACAATATTAGAGCAAATAACCCATGAGATGTCATATTATTTGAAGGGTTTTCTGGAGGTTTGTCAACCTTGATAAACCATCAGCATTGACATGAAGGTATGTCCTAATTCATTTAATTTTTGCTTTCTTCAGGAATAATGTCCATAACCAAATATGTGCTGCAACTGTTAATGGTGTACTATTCTGTAGCTTAAAAATGGAAACCAGAGGTTAATGATCAGTAAAAAGAATAAATTCACTCCCATGGATACTGGTTAAATTGATTTTACGTCCTAAATAAGGCTCAGAGTCTTTCTATCTGTTCATATTTTTTCTGCAATAGGCAAATGCTATTGACCACTGACTTCCATCTTTCATTATTTGTGAAAAGACATTTATGGGTATGTTAGGTTCAAAGTGTACATACAAGCCTTTTTGCTTCATCCAAAGCCGCTTTACAAAGTTGAGTCCATTTCTATGGCCTTCCTTCTTGTAGAAAATCATTTAAAGTATGTTTGAGGTGGCTAGGTTTGGTAAGAAATAATTGCAGTAGTTTATGAACCCCAAATAGAAACATAGCTATGGATTATTTTGTGCTGCGTTCACCACAACTTGAACCATCTCAGTGCTCTTGTGCATCAATAGTGTGCCTGCAGTAAGTAATACTTGATTTAAACACACATTTTGTTCTCCATGAACAATGAGCCCTCCACTTTGATTGACAGGGCCAGGCATTATACTGCTTTTACTTCCTGGTCCTGTTAACAAAAGTGGAGAAGTCTGCAGAGAGAGCAGAGCCTCTAGGTATAACAGTAACGCCCCCATTGCTCCTAGAGGCTCGTTTGCATTTATTAAAACTTAATTTTTCTCAGCAATGCGGGCACATATGAACACAGGACCAACACAGAAGTCTTCAGCTGCTAAGTGCATATGCAACAGGTCAGCCAGTTTCAAAGGTAGAAATCTGCTGACAGATGCCCTTTAAGACTGTAGAATCTAATAAGTTTCTCTATTAACAATGATATCATCCAAAAAGCACTGGATCCATAGACAGTCTTGTTATACTCAATCCAAGGCTCATGGGCTCTTGGCGAGATTGCTAAAGCAGAATCAATTTAAAGACCAGTGTGTTATAGTAATCCATTGTATTTAATATGGAATGCCTTGGAATCTTCAACTTTTTTCTAATAAGCATACTTCAAATAAATTAAAAATGTAATTAATTACATTTAAAAAAAAAGAATTCCAAAACAGACTATGTTTATAACACAGGATTTATAGTGAAAATAATCACAGATCTGCATAGCACCATTTGTTAATTGAACAATCAGCATTACTATGGACTCCAAAACTATTTTTTCTGTCATGTATACCAGAAGCAAACTGAACCGTTTTTTGACCCATAGACATGCATTCGGACTCTTAAAGGCTTCTGTTTCGCTTTCTGTCCTAAAATTCTGTTATATTGATTGAATGTGATGTCCGATTTGCTCCTAGAAAAAGGACAACCCCTTTAAGCGAAGTTGAGAATAATAAAAAACACTTGACTAGATATAGATGTAGGGGATATTATGTATTAAAACTAACCCCCAAAAAGTGCCCAAAGTAACCAGTCAGATTCCTTCTTTAATTTTCCCAATTAACTCTGAGAATAGTGGAATGTGATTGGTTGCTATGGGCAACTAAACCAGTTTTTCTTTACACCAGTTTTGATAAATGTGCTCTTATGTTTAAAAAATACCAAATACAGGGTCTATTTTGTCATTGGGGGATTACAATAGATATGCTTCACATGGTCTGCATCCTCCACACATCTTATACATTTGTACACAGGCTCCAGGACATTTGAAATCGACCACATGAACTTTCCTTCCAGGAATCTGGTTAACATAAACTTTATTGCTTTATTGTTTAAATTTCATATTCAGTACATAAGAGCACAATAATTTTTAATATACATATGTTTTTGCGAAACTTACAGAAACACAAAAGGATAGTTTTCATCCTGTACATAACCCCCAGCTTCTAAACAGGGTGTTGCATGTGTCCTAACCCTTCTGAATGTCGGAAACACAAATAATACACTCCAGATTTTTGGCACATTTTGGCTTCCAACGCCTTTAAAAAGTATTATATTTATCTGCAACATATTAACAATAGTTTAATATTGCTTGTGGTGTAATTGGCAGAAGAATAAGGACGCACAACTGTATTTCATTTTGTAAATACACAAATTAAAAAAGTTACAATTTCAAACCCTACTATCGTTTAATTCCAGGCAAAGTTTTCTTATTGATCTGAAGCTGATGATGTAAGGTATACTCTACTGCTAAAGTAAATATCTGGGTATCATATATCAGAAAACATGGTGGAAAGTTTAGGGATCCCTTCAGTAATCATTATGGTTCACTTTTAGGGTTATGGTCTAATAATGCAAATACAGATTCAAAGTCACAATATGAGAAAAACTTGTTATAAATTATTCAATTAAACTAGTTACAAATGTGAGGCAGAATAATAGTGCTTGTGTATTGTAAATTATTTTACTAGAGAAATCAGCTCAGTATAGCAATAGCTTCTGCAAGTAAGTAGCATAAGAAGCTGCCATGACATGATGATGTTATGTTGGCAGCTTGTGCCGATTGCTGCTCTACTACTTTAGGTGGACACAGGCCCTCCTCCACTCACCCTGTTTCTGATGCAGTTCAAGGACTGTGGCACCAGGCCCTGGCATTTGTGTGTCAATTGAATGTATACTTCATTGAACCTATATTCTGAAGTTTTGGAAGGTTTAACCCTCTTTTGGCTGCTCATGTGTGAATCAACTGTTATATATAGCACACTGTTTGTCTTACTGACTGCCTGAGCAAGTTTTGCTGGATCCTGCAAAGGTGCTATAATCTGATTGTTTGCCCATTTACTGAGTTCATGCAAATCTGAAAAACGAGTCCGAATGTTAGGGCAGACAGTTCAGGGTCAGTAAGGTGATCATTCACAAGTCAGGTCAGGAGGCAGTGGGTCACAGTCTGGGAATTAAGCAGAAGTCCTATATCTAGAGTATCCACTGTACCCATTTTCTCGCCATACTGGAACAAGAATTTTCCTTTGCCTCTTCTTCTAAGTTGGTAACGGGACCTGAGAAAGTTAAAAGCTTCACATCACTGCACAATCTGGCCAGCTTCATAAGGCTTACCTTTTCATTTAGCAGTTCTGATTCAGACTGTTAGTCCAGGGAGGATGAGGATTTATACTATTAATTCAAATCCCTTCCAACATGGACTTTGACTTCCTAGTACAGAAATTCAAGCATAAGAAAAGGTAAAAATAAGATAATCTAAAACCAAAAATGAAAATCTGATGACAAAAGGTCCCACTTTAGAAATGTTATAGGCAAGCAGTTTATGAAACACACAATAAAAAATGCTGTGTCATAATAACTTTCATCTCTGAGTGGTGCCAGATGTCAGGAAGACCTCCAGGCCACATTTGTTGGCTACAGTTGTTGCCTTCAAGCCTAAACTACACAAGAATAGATTAATTCACTAAAGGGGGGTGTTTCTTTAAAAACTGTTAAAAATAAGCATTATACTAATTATAATACTAACCATAATACTAACCAGGAATTGGTGATACAGTTGGGATTGGTAAGGCTTTGGTAAGCATTGTCAGCTTTTCAGAAAAAAAGGTTTGGCTTACATTTTTGATTCTGACAAGCTAAAGGGGCTGTCAGAGTTATTAAATAAGTAAGTCAAGGTAACGTTTTTGATAAAATAAATAAAATAACATCAACTACTTTATCTGCTACTCTAATCCTTCATGCTACAGCCAATCACTGCCACATGATCACTTAGGCCAGTGATCCGATCATTGCTGCAGACAAGACGATGGGGAAGATCAATGTGGTAGCAATGAAAGTAGAGGAGGATAAAATAAGTATAATATTATAATACTATGTGCATTCAAGATCAATGTATAAAAAAAACAGTTAACACCAATAAAAGAGGGCTAAGACCCATAATATATTATTAAAATAACTATTTTACCAAAGATGAAATGATAATGCCAAAATTGTGGAATATCCCAAGCTTCCTCTCATGGAATTTTCTCATTTTATTTAACAATGTTGGCTTTTTCAATAGACGACCAAGAATTTCAGGGCTTTTCAGCTGATCCCTATTTCTTCCACTGTTTTTCTTCCTTCTTTCTTTCCCTCATGTTTCATCAATGATGAGAAATGACAACATGGAAAGGACACACGGCTTAATGTTAAAGAAAGGAAATGAAAATGAGACTTTCCTCATTTTCAGATTAAGCTATGCCGGAAGGAATTGCCCCCTTCTTGCCTCTAAATCTTAGACCAATAGATTAATATGAAATTCTAATAAGTCTGAGGCTGAGCACATTTTCTATAATTTAATGTAATCATTGTCCAGACATGGATATGTGAAATGCTCTACTTCAGGAGGTATTAATGGCATGGTCAATAACATAATTTAGAAAGAAACTATATGCTTACCTCATGACATTATATTAAGAATTATAATTATAGAAAAGAGTCATTAGGTTAATGTCATCCAGGGATTTTATCTGACTGCCATTTTGCTCTCCGGAAGTATTTTACTTCCTTGAAATAATATTAACCCTTATTACAGAGGGCTTTTTGATTTTTTAGCTGCGAAGCGAATCCTAATATTAGGTGATTTGCTTCGGCTTTGTGCGCATTCGCTACGTAGTTTGTCCTATAAATTATACGCTATTACTTTGCTACGTATAAGTTACTGTTGAGTACAAATTCAATTCATTAGTGAAATTTTACTGTTAGTTCGTTTATAGTGTGCAAAAGCCCGGGAAGAAAGCGGTCACCTGACCTAGTGGGCAGGACTTGCTCTGATTGGCTCAGGCTCGGTAAGCCAGTGACGCATCACTTCTGCTGCGACTGCTGAGATGAGCAGAAGCACTGTGTGTGAAGTTCTGATACTCTGAGACCTGTTTTGTGAAAACTAGGGTGTAATTGCTCTGGGTATCCATATTATGCATATCAGTGATACTGCAGGGCAAGTGCAGGGCCTGTTCAGTGCTAGTAATTAATCAGGCAGGGAGAGGGAGACAGGGAGAGATAGGGAGAGACAGGGAGATACAGAGACAAAGACCAGCTGCAGGGCCACCGAGTGAATTGAAAAATGTCTGGAATGGATAAGCAAAAGGGGTCCAGTTCCAGCCTGACCTTGAACTCTAAAAAAAGGAGAAGGTGGCACAGGGAAGAAGTGCTAAAGGACCTGTAGCTGGAGCATCTACTAGTAGTATTCGCAATACTTGGCCGTTGTTCCACCAGGCGCACCAAGGCACAAAATTGGAGTGGAGGAGAAATGGATGAGGTAGTGAAATGGATGGCACGCTCATGTTAGTCTCAGCCGGATGATCTGTTGTCATCTGCTGATACAGTATCCATAAGAAGCCAGGGGTCAGACTCAGAGCATTCCTCCTGCTCCACCCTTCCTCTCCAGCAAAGCCCGTCATATTTGTACACACTTTGTACGCTTATGCGTACGTGTTCAAAGAGGTTGCGTACCTTTTTACCTGAACGTTCGTTATTTGTGCGCGAATGTTCGCTAAAAGCCATATAATTACGTATATAGTGTGTACGCTAATTCAACGAATCTATTCGTCAAATATACGAATCTTAGGAAAAGTTCCGCAAATGTTCAGCGAATAAAATTTTGCATAATTCGCTCATCTCTAGTTGCAAGACATTGAACTTGATAGACATTATTAGATATATTTAGAGATGAGCAAATCTATTTGCCGCTTCGTAGATTCATATCAAATCTTGGAATTTTTCAGCTGCGAAGCGAATCCGAATTTCTTTGGATTCACTTTGTATTATTCGTAAATCTTGGCAAAATTGAATACGTATGAAACGTAAGAAACGTATGCATTCTGTGTGAGGCGGGACAATGATGATACGGCCACGCAAAAGCAGGAAAGTGAAGATACGCCCCCCTCAGAACTGGAAAAAAACAGCCTGGCCCACCGGGATCTAACTGTTTTGCACGTAGAGGGAGTGAAGACTCCTCCCTCAGTACTCCACTCTTCTCTGAAGTCTGAACCAGTTTAGACCAGAGCTGACCTCAGAGCAAGAGGGAAGCATCATGGCAAAAAAACAGCTGCGTCCAAATTGGAACGAGATGTATTTTGGGGACGAATTACCTGAACCACCATCAAGGCATCAGGGTGTCACAACTCTGCCAGAGAAACCCAGCTTCAGTGCCTGTGTCTTCCTTACCACCTGCTGAGGTTGCTGTTGCTGTGACTCGTGAGGCGGCTGGAGCGTCTGCTGTGGCTCGTGCGGCTGGAACATCTGCTTTGGCTCGTGCGGCTGGAACGTCTGCTTTGGCTCGTGCGGCTGGAACGGCTGCTTTGGCTCGTGCGGCTGGAACAGCTGCTTTGGCTCGTGCGGCTGGAACGGCTGCTGTGGCTCATGCGGATGGAACCTCTGCTGTGGCTCGTGTGGCAAAGGTGGCTGAAGCGTCCACTGCGCCGCCCAGAAGGAGATCCACCTCTTACATACACCATAACCCAATTGTTCCACCATCTGTGACGGCCCATGCACAGACCCTCTGGGACTATAAAACCGCAGTGGAGGACTGGGTCATACAGATACTCGACCACCCTAGGCCGGGAGATCCTTCATTGGAACGCCGAAAGGGAACTGTGATTTGGTTTTCCGTTGGGAGAGGGTCTGGCTTCCTGCAGGATGACGAGGATGGAAAGGATTATTTTGTGGGGCGCAGGTCGGTGAAATGGCTGTACCTGCCACAATATCAGCATAACATGCACGTGGGGGATCAGGTGGAGTACACCCCCATGGCATCCCTGAAAGGCTCATTTGTGACTGGGGTTACCCTCCTTTCAAAGCCTCTGGTGCCTACAACGGAACCAGAAGTGTGGCCGGATGAACCACCAGGTTCAGGATGCTTGCGCTGCCTGCAAAAGTTCCCAGATGGCATCCTCCAGTTCAGGGAAAAGCCACAGCCTCAACTGGAGCCTCTGATTCCTGGACTGCCAGCACCACCACCAACACCACCACCACCACAGTCCTTACAGCTGGGTCAGCTGATCACGTTATCGTTTACCTTCCAATCCACAGTGGTCCACCAATACCAGCTGCCGTGGAAGATGAAGCCAGCAGCAGCCGGGGAAGCTGGGACTTCTTTCCGGAACCGCTGCAGCCGGAAGTCCTTACCTCTGCTGTCCCGGCAGGAGCATCCGGAAAAGCAAAAATGGCTGCAGCGTGAGTCACCACCACCCAGACCCGGTCAAGTCCAACTTCAGTAAGAAGAGGGCACTAGAGTCCCACCACCGCAGCAAGCATGTCCTACAAGAGGCAGGAGCGTCCTCTGATGAGCTTCAGCAGCAGCTCGAGCGAGGAGAAATTCAGGTCCCTCATATGAGGAACCCAACTACTGGCAGTGTCACGGACACTGCAGGAGGACCTATGGGAGCCATACCATGGACTGCACCTGACGTGTGAGATGCTAGTTGGCAGTTGGTTTTGTTTAGTTTGTGTTGCCCCCGTTTGACTCTCACCCAGATGGGCATGGCTGTCAGGACTCCCCCCATTCTGCAGAAAATTCCCTGTTGCGCCAAAGTGCGTCTATTTTCTTTTTTACCCCATTCTCAGGTTATTTGGGAGCCCCTTTTCCAAAAGGGTTCTCTATTTGCTGTTATTCTCTATTATCCATGTGGATTACACATTACCTGTTTGGATTACAATTTTACCTCACGTGGATTACAATTGAATTTTAGAATATGTGTTCCAGACAGACAGTGTTTTATCATGCCAACTACGATCCATAAGGAGAGACTCAAACGTATATCTGAGCCTTTTATGCTTGCAAATGTGAAATTGAGTGCTCTAAAATGTTTGCATACTTATGTCTTTTCTGTATTTTATCTACACTATTTTTAATGGCTCAGCCCATTGTGCGTATTTTTTTTCTGCTACTGCAATGTGTCCTATTATGCACTTATTGTTTGGTGTTTTAAGTAAATTATTCACTTTGTGAGCACCTTATTTTTCTAGTTCATATGGACTGCCTCTAAAGATTGTACGCCGCGGCCTAGCCTCACGCGTCAATATTACGCTAATGCTTACATATTGCGTACTTTTAACTACGCTGACTGTATGTATGTAATTTGGGCAGGAATGTTTGCAAAAAACGTGTATTTTTTCGTAGATTTGACGAATAAGTTTGTTTAAATACGAATCTTGTCAGAAATTCGGCGAATATTTGGAGAAGCAAATTTTGAATAATTTGCTCATCTCTAGATATATTCTGTATTTTATTCTATGTAAACCTGTGCAACTATGTGACAGTGTTTATCAGTGTCCTAAATTCTAGTTCATCAACATTTTTACTGCATTCTAATAATATCCTTTTTCTAGGTCAGTTGAATGTTTGCATAGTTATTATTATATATTGTTAGTCTGTTCATTAAAGTGTCTGTTATTGTTTTTCAAATATTTAAAAATGTGGATCATTTGATTTCAGTTTTCCTCCCACAGCCACAGAATTTCTATGCTGCTACTAGTTATGACAGTCCAACTAAGGAGAGGGGATGATGTGGCTTGCTAATGGCACAATGAGATGCTTCTTTCTTGTGCTCCAAAAAAAACCCTGGTCATAAAACAACATACAGCTATGATACTTCTGCTAATTCTGAGTGATGGTGTGATGTACAAGACCCCTTACCTCTGGGCAAGTGAGCGATGGAGATGCTGGTAACATTGCTTAGCTTTTTATCACCACAACCTCTCTGAGTTCCAGGTTGCGGCCTACCATCATGACAGATGCACCCTTTGCTTATTCGTGTCCACCAACGAAGCACCAGGTGAATGCCTCTCCACCTTTTTTCAGTGGTGACCTTCCCAACAGCTCCCAATCATCTCCAGCTTCTAGTTCAGCCATTTCTTCATCTCAAAGACTCTCTAAAAGATGATGCCACTGGTGACTTACATGGGGCTCCCCTCAGACCAAAGAGACTCATTCACCATCTTGTGCAGCTTCGCCTTCAAGTTCTTCATCTCCTGGTGAGTTAGGAAGCCGAAAGATTACTGTCTTACCTGCAAGGAGATGACAGGGATTAAAAGTCTCACATGAAAACCATCTCAATGAGACAAGAGAGGGCCTTGTCCACAGACAAGGCATGGAATCCCTGCAGAAGTACATTACTTCTTAATGGCAATAGAGCGGCAGATCTCAAGGAAGCTCAGTAGAAAAATCGAAAAACTCTGGATTCTTATCGTGCCTTAACCTGAAGATCTGAATTGTCCTAGAGATGTGATTTGCAGAATTCACTTCTTCAAGGACCATTTTGAAAAAAGTTAGAGACTTGGGCACATCAGGGTGTCCTGATACTTATTCTCCCAGACCTGGCTAGACGTACGCTGCAAATGTGCAAAGTTCTTAAAACCCTGCTGGCTGCTCTGAAGGATAAATGAATCCTTTACAAATAAGGTTATCCCTTACAGCGTAAAGCTAAAAAGGACAGTAAAACAACTTTTTTCCCTCCTTAAGTTCCTCTGAACTTATGATTTACCCAGGATATCTCTACCTGAATACCCATCACCGTCTTGTATCATTTCTCCACCACAGAGAGAGCAGTGGCAGGAATCGGAACCTAAACCATCAAGAGAGTATTGTCCTTCTGTTATGTGGAAGAGAGACACAGCATCCATTGCCCATGATGTCTTGTCTTCCCGAAATAGGAGACAACATTGAGCTTATTCAAGGACATTTCTGTTTCTCCGTGTCACCTTCTTGTTTTCTACAAACCAATTTTTCAGTTATTTAATTACCACCTTGATATTAAATACTTTCTTGTTTACTCAGTTAGTTCACTTTGTTGCCTAATATTGGGTCACCATTCCCAACTTATGTTTATTGCTCTTAGGCCTGTTATGTCATGATTACTAAGGCCCATATGGCCTTCCTTCTTACGTGTGTGTGAATAATGGGCTAGCTGTGTTCATGGCTTCCCCTCTCCAACGTAGGTTGGATATCTCATTTGCTACCACTGCCATTTATCTTATAAAGGTGAACCTTTCAGAGATGTATATTTTTCTCTTCATGATTCTTACTCCTGCATTTGTTATTCTGAATGTTTTATTTTTACTCTTCCTGTTCCTTTTTTCCATCCCTAACCCAATAATGCTTTTAATAATTTATTTTAATTATACTTGCCTCCTTAACCATGGCTAGTCTGACCTTTTGCTTCTATAACACTGGGGTCCTTAATAAACCAGAAAAGAAGTGTTCCTTCAAGCTCTTTCCTATAGCTCTCACATCACTAATAAAGCCTGTTGGGTATCCATTATCCACTGCAAATCTCTTCCACATATTGATCAGGAGGGTCATTATAATTCTAGGTGGGGGATTCAATTTATACTTTGATGTATCTTTTGACTCTTCTGGTAAGGCCTCTGTTTCCTCCTCAGCATTTTGCTAATTTCAGAGAGAAATGGTCTTCGTGACACTCACAAATATGTGGCAGGTTCTCCATCCCAGAATCAGAGATCACAGTTACCACTACTTGGCATATAAATGTTATAGCTGTCTGGATCATATGCTAGACTTGCCACCCAAATGTTCTATCGATGTATTCCTGTGGTCAGAACACGCCCCAGTGTTAGGATCCCTTTTCTGTCCCAGATCTGTCCCTGGAAGTGGCTCTTGGCACCTGACAACTTCCTTAAGGCCCCCTTATGTGTGGCAGACCTTGAGTCTTCCATTGCAGACTTTTCCTGTAAACATCCTTTATCCATAGGATAGGGGATAACTATTATATTGGTGGGGATCCTACATATAATAAGAACGGGGGCCCCGTATGCCCTGCTGCTCCCCTAAAATGAGCGGAGCACTGGTTGCAGATGCACATGGTGGCTCCATTCATTTCTATGCGAGTTCCAGAGATAGCTAATAAAATTGTGTCCCAATGGTACAAAACTCCAGGTAAATTAAATCAAATATTCCTCTCTGTTCTCCATTTGTCAGCCAGAACAGACATGACAGAGTTTCACACCAGAGGTATGGAAGTAAGCTAAGACTATCAAAGGTGTCCTTAGACACTTCATCATAGCCATCAGACAAATAATTTCTAGACTATGGAGATACACATCTCCCCCCTCTAGAGCTCACTGGGTTGAGGCTCTAAATCAGTTAATATCTTGATGTCATATTTAAATAGCATTCTTGTATATGGCCTCTATAAATCTTTATGTATGTTTGATCTAGCACACTGTCAATAAACTATTATTGAACAATTAAAAAAAATAATCCTACTATAATCCTAATATATAGAGTGGCATGGAAAAATAAAAAAAAACTGACCAAAATTCTAAAAAATATATATTTAATATGAAAATGTGATTTAAACTATTGGTCATATTCTGATAACACATTCCCTTTAAGGGCTCGAATTACCTGCAGCTTATGATATATTTTCCATAAAGACAAGCTAAACAGAATTCATTTCTATATTTCTTTTTACTCAAATAAGAACAGAGAAAGGGGTGTAGTTTAGTTGGGCCAAAGTGGCAAGTTCATCCAGCTGGCCCGGGTATATGAATATAACACCGGAGCAAATACAACAATGCTTAATTTAAATATAATGTTTATCTCCATCATATGCTGCTCATGGACTCTTTCTATGGTGATGTGATCAATTGTCAAAATGGGTAAACTACCTACACATTCAATTATTTTAATAGACAGTTTGGACAATTTGAAAGAAAGTAAGCGCAAATGTTTCAGTGTGCATGAGCCTAATGCGGCCATCAATTCTGATCAACATCTAATTGGACTCCAATCGATGTTCAGCAGGATTCAAAGAAAACACAATTAAGTGTTTAGCTATGAAGAGCTGTTCTCACTGAGGGCTAAAAGTCCACATCCAGTTAATTTGACCACATTTGGGATGTTTAATGAAAGTTTGTTTTTTTTAACTATATACAAATGGTTAACACAATTAGTTTTACAAATGTAAGAAGTGGCAAGTAGCAGGCTGTTGTGAAAGTACATTGTAAAAGCATTTAAAAATAGAAAGACATGGCATACAGTCACTTAGATTTAGAGCATTAATGTGAAATGCATTAATGTTACCAGATGGAAATCAATAAAGAGCGAAGGTTTGGTAATGCAGCCCCATCATTTCCAGAGTGGTGCAGAATTATCATATTTCAAAGTTTATTACAGTGATATAATATTGGTATTCAGACTTCCTGCTACTCAGGGATCTTACCTAAAGTATCTTTGCTTAAAGGGTTTGTCCAAGATAATTAAAAATCTTAGACAAGTCCTACAATATCCTGAAATAAAAAAAAAACATTGTGGGACTGCTGGAGAAGGCACTTAAACGGATTTTCCAAGATATTTTAAAAGATGAATTATCCTCTAGATTGGTCATCAGAATCTGATCGATGTGGGTCCGACACCTGGGACCCCCACAGATGAACTGTTTGAGAAGGCACCGGTGCTCATAGTAGTGCTGCGGCCTTCTCTCTTCTCACCAAGCACTGGACCGTATATTGTACATCAGCTGTGCTTGGTATCAGAGCTCAGCCCCATTACCTTCATTGGGCCTGAGCTGCACCTAGGGCATGTGACCAATGAACAGGATGTCACATGGCCTAGGCAAAGCTACGAGAAGGCCACAGTGCAGGTGCCCTCTCAAACAGCTGATCGGCGACGGTGGATACTAATACACCTATCCATCGGAAAACCCCTTTAATTTATGATGAGGTATGCTCATCATCATAAAATAAGCACATCCGCTAATGACACAGGGGGTTATCAAGACTGCATACAAAATAACTGACTCCCAATATACTAACTTATTTCTCCAGCGCTGTTCTCTGTGGTGCTGGTCCAGTACTCCTAATGTTGTTCGTTTTCAAACAACAGCAGTGACATGCCGGAATACAGCATGTGACCACTGCAACCAGTCACTGTCCTCAGCAGTCTACAACTGAGCACAGTGATTGGCTGCAGCAGTGAGGTGCTGAATCCATACACGTCACTGTGCATGTCACAGTGGCTGTAGACCACATCGATTGGCTGCACTGGTCACATGCCATATTCAGCGTCCCCTTTTGAATAATAGGTGTGTTCGTGTTCATTAGTGTTTCACACATTTGCTTAGGGTCTCTTTGAAAGGAACAATTTTGGGTCCTTTCACATGGTCCGTCCCAAACTCAATGGGGTTTTACAATCGACACTGTGATTATTTATCCCCAATTCAATTCTCATATTGTAAGCAGTGCATCCCCTATTTTTAAAATGAGGCAAAGTGCAGCCTATGAACAATGATTTTTTGTGTAGCCTAAATGATGAGATCACCTAGCAAATGACCATTTGCATGTTTCCATGAGGCAATGATGGGAACAAGTTTTTTTCGTTCCTAAAGTGTCACTAACTTTTTTTAAAAACTTTTGATATTTCATAGAGACATTAACAAAAATTAGATGGGGGGGGTTAAGCTCTGAGGTGCCCAATGATCCCTAGAATGAGGGGAAGATAGCCACAGGCATAGCATGCTCTTTCTGCCTGTTGCTGAAGAGGGAATCAAGATGGGCCTATAGACTTCTATGCAGCTCGTCTTGTGCAGCGAGGAGAGAGAGCCTGATATGTAGACGCTTCTTTCCTCTCGTTCTAGGGATTGTGGGGTCTCAGTCATGGCCCCACTTCTCTAGATTTTTATGTGTCTTTATGACATATCAAAAGTTTTTGGAAAAGTTAGTAACCCTTTATCCTGTCCATATATCAGTAAATGTCAATTTATACTGGAAATAGCCATTACAACTTATTTGTTGTAAGATTAGTGCTGAGCATAATTGAAAGAATAAATAAAACTATAGGTTATTGATAAACTTTAACAATTGTACATTAAACTTATTGTCAGTGTCAATATTGATAAATGTAAGCACTACTTGTAGGAACATCTTCATTTACAATAGTTAGCATGTGGCTCATTGCTAAGCAAAATTGATGCAAGGGAGGAGAAACTGCTGTCTGATGATTGCGCTATTGGTAAAAGGTCAATAGATTCATTCATTGTAACAAGGCTTTAAGCATGCTAAGGTCACTGAATTATTTGTTTGATTACTTTGGCCTTATTACTTACACGTATTGCTACCTTCACATTGTCAATGAACTTGTTGGCTGTTGTGATGTGAAACGTGTTGTATTGGTGAGGGTTTACAATCTAACTAATATCTAGAATTATACTCGTTTTGGTGGACACAACATTTTGGGCACTGTTTGAAGGTACAGTATTTACTGAAATCATTATGAAAGCTATCTGTTTGTGAGCATAAAACAGTTTTGCAAGAGTACAAAAAAGCATTTAAAGAAGAAAGCCATTTCTTACCTAGAAAACTTCCCACCATGCCAACACTGATGCTCCAGTGGTCCCCAAGCAACTTACACTACAGTGGAGATCTTGTGCCATACTAGCAGGGGTGGATTGGCAATGTACATGCAGTGGGCTGATGTTCTCAGTATCAACTCTTGCTCTGCGTCGGAGTCCCATTGCCTGACTTCCATATATAGAGTCATCCTTGCGGGTATCCCCAAACACCTTTTGCCTGTGGTTCAGCTGGTAAGGCTTTTGCCTCTGATACAGAAGGTCCCTGGTAGAGATGAGCGAATACTAAAATATTCGTGTGCTTGGTACAAATTTTTCAAAATATTCGTATATTTGTACGTAATAACGAATCTTATTGAAGTCAATGGGAGATACGAGCATTTTTGCAGTGGACCAAAGTTATTCGCACGCAAGGTTGCCTAAACACCTGAAAACCTCTGAAAGTGATGGAAACACCACGGAAATGGATAGGGAACACCAGGGGCAGCGTGCATGGAGCAGGCAGAGACAGTGCAAGGAGCGACAGGACCTTGTCCGATAAAGCGTACGCTATTGCTACTATATGCTACTATACGCTTTTACTCTATACGCTGTTGCGTACGATTTCAAGAGTGAAACCATTACCACTTGCAAGTCTCGCGAATGCACGCACGACGCTAGGCCGCGGCGTACAGTCCTCAGAGGCAGATACAATTTGTCAAGATGGCAAGCAGGCGTTCCTGTGCTTTTAGCTCTGGAGAGCTCAAATATATGTTCAGGAAGATGGACAGCCAGGAGTACGATGGCACACACCGACACCCCAATCGGCAGAAAAAAGAAATTGTGCAGTATATGATCCGAGGCTTGCGCCATCGCTTTCACAGTGTGCGGACCCCGGACCAGAACCAGAGGAAATGGTCGGATTTAAAATTAAAGTGTCCAGAGTGGCTTAGTCAGACCCGGGCAGAGATACGACAAGGTGAGTAACAAAATATTTGAAAAGTAAAAACATGTTACAAAATGAGTGTACTGTATTGAATATGTACCAGTGCCAATAATGAAAACCGTATAGAAGGACAACGTGGGCGTGCGTGGTGCGCTGCAGCAATTTTCTTTCAAGCTAGGCCATGCCTCTAACTCCACTCAAACAAGTGAAGGTATTCTCAGATACGTACCCCTTCCCAGTAATTTGCCTTAGGCTACTTTCACATATGAACCGCTGTTCCTCGGTATTTGTCCTGCAAATTCCCAGCATTCTTGCCAGATAACGGCCGGATCAGCGCCGTCCCCCATTATTGTTAATGGGGCTGGCCGTTCTCCCGTTTGTGTCAGGCAAATGCCGGATCCGGAGAGATCCGGTGGGCTGTTCCAGGCCGTAACAGCCTGCTGGATCTTTAGCGCTAGTATGAAAGTACCCTTAGATATATGCCCCTTCATAGTTAGTGCTTCCTCTTCCTACACACAGACTCAAAGACGTGCTCATGCTACAGCTAATGTGTCTGGAGTGGGCGATTTAAAAAATATTCCCACGGTAACGATATTAAGAAATTTATCGCGATAAATACCCATTTAGATGAAAAAAAACACTTGGGGCCACAAGGAGAAGACATTATACTGTATGGGGGGCAGCCACAAGGAGACATTATACTGTATGGGGGCCACAAGGAGACATTATACTGGACGTCGGGGAAGGTGAAGGGACTGCTCACTACTTACAGTCACCCGTCTCTGCTTCCTATGGATACAAAGACAGCTGACCACGAGACATAGCCACCCGTTCCCAGACACAGCCGCTAAAATCCTGACTGTCCCGCCGAATCCGGAATGGTTGGGACTGGAGCTATGGTATACTAGTGCATTGTATGTGCTGTATTCATATTTGTTATGTTTGTACCTGCAGAATGTGGCACACAGACATCTTTTATTCATTCATTCAACCCCCCCACCCCTCCCAACAAATGCCCCCTCCATCAAATATGCACCCCAGATATTCTATGTTCCCTTCACATGAAATGCCCACTCCACATGTCGCCCTCCTCTCACCCATAATATCTTCATAGTAGTATACAGTGTTAGTATTAAAATGGTCATCATAACAATTGTGTACGGATTTATGTTCCAGGGCAACGTCAACGACTAAACGATGTCACCGTCAGGGTCATGCCCGGATGGCCCCTGAAGGACCTGCTGCTTCTAGTAAGTGTAAACATATTGAATTTATTTTTAATCCAGGCTATGTGGGAGTGCAGCTGCAGTGATATAAGAGCACTAGTGGTTAGTAATGGGATCCAGCCCCAAACTATTCAGATGTATCAACATCAGAAGTTACAACTGTTCATTTGAGTTGAATGTAATGCCATTATTTAATGATTTTTGACAGTTGCTGCACCACAGAGGAACCCCTCTAACCCTTCTACACCCCAGCCAGAAAGGAGCCCACCTGCCCCTCCAACACCCCCAGGGCAACTTGAAGAGGTAGAAGGTAGGTAAAATAAAAAGTGTAATGGGTGGAACTTCTGTCTTCAAAATATAAGCTAATTTTATGTTTTATCTTTTATAGTTCCAACTGTCAGGGACAATTTTTCCCTAGGCCCCTGGGAAGACCACCTATTATGGGTGTCTAGTAAGTACAAACCCCTAATTCACAGAAGTGTAATATTTTCAAGCACTAGGATCATGCCACCCAACATGTTATGATAACTAGACTGTATACACATTATGTTCTCCAAGTGGTTAGTGAAGCAGACATATCACAATAATTTTAAAATCAAGGTAGTGAAAGAAGTAGAAACTTGTGTTACCCCCAAAATATTTAACAAAAATGTGACATACATCACATAATATTATAGTACGTTTGGCAATCTCTTTTTAACAAAGTGAGAAACAGCCCTGCACCTCACATAGATCCAGAGATCTGCCCCAATTACTCTGCTACATCAAGCTGGTTACTCAAGGATAGTGTGACTAGTGTCTATTCTGCTGCATGTCAGGACTCATGTCCATCTCTCCCTATCACAGCTCAGGACAGGAGGCAGTTGAAGATTTAAACTGAGCATGTCCGACCTTCTCAGTGAGCATTTCTAAGAAATAAGAGAAAAAATGGCTCAATAAAGATACATTTCACTGAATAACTGAGTCAGTTCTAGTAGACATACAAAATATTTAATGACATGAAACTGCTAAAGTATTCAGATCCAGGTGCTGCTTTGAAAGTGTAGAATATTTTTCGTGGGACAACTTTCTTTACTTTTTTATTTATTTTTATTTAAAAGTTCCAAGTTATTATTATTATTATTGTTGTTATTATTATTACTAAAAATTTATTGTAAAACCTGTGTTTTCATTGTTTTTTAAAACCTATAACCCCTTCCTGACATACTGTGAAGAAATATTGTTATGAAACATATATCGACTTGTACGTAAAGCACAAGTGATGCCAAAAATTACACGGAACAGGCACTCCAATACAATGGGTATAAAGAAGGGCCTCATTCACATTGTGGAACAATTGTTCTTGTCGTGGGACTCATACACTCATAAAGCCTATGCACAAAGTGACAAGTCTGCAAAAAATTACAAAGAACAGGCACATCCATACACTTTTTATTACACATAAAGGAGGGCATCAGACACACCCTTGAAAAATTAAGGATGGCCTGCTGGTGAGCTGGCCGTTGAAAACATTATGGTTGAGGGCGTGCTGTTGAGCAGACCCTTGAAAACATTATGGTTAAGGGCCTACATGAGAAAACAGTGTATCGAATACACCCTAAAAGTGTTCAGCCGCTTTCCTGTGGTGGGGTAGTGAAGTCAGGGCCAATCCAGGCCTTGTTCATCTTGATAAGCGTCAACCTTAAAAAACACGAATATCACACGCTAAAAATTGTGGTTAGAGAGGCTGTTTGCCCTGGGTAAAAATTGAATTTAGAGAGGCTGTTGCCCTTCCTTAAAAATTGTGGTTAGAGAGGCTGTTGGCCTTCCTTAAAAATTGAGTTTAGAGAGACTGTTGGCCTTCCTTAAAAATTGTGGTTAGAGAGGCTGTTTGCCTGGGTAAAAACTGAGTTTAGAGAGGCTGTTGGCGTTCCTTAAAAATTGTGGTTAGAGAGGCTGTTGGCCTTCCTTAAAAATTGTGGTTAGAGAGGCTGTTTGCCCTGGGTAAAAATTGAGTTTAGAGAGGCTGTTGGCCTTCCTTAAAAATTGAGTTTAGAGAGGCTGTTGGCCTTTCTTAAAAATTGTTATAGAGGCCCGTGAAAAATTAGGATTGATGGCCTGCTGGTGAACAGACCCTTTAAAACATTATTTTTGAGGGCCTGGTGGTGAACAGACCCTTGAAAACATTATTTTTGAGGGCCTGCTGGTGAACAGACCCTTGAAAACATTATGGTTGAGGGCCTGGTGATGAACAGACCCTTGAAAACATTATGGTTGAGGGCCTGCTGGTGAACATACCCGTGAAAACATTATGGTTGAGGGACTGGTGGTGAATAGACTCTTGAAAACATTATGGTTGAGGGACTGGTGGTGAACAGACCCTTGAAAACATTATTTTTGAGGGCCTGCTGGTGAACAGACCCTTGAAAACATTATTTTTGAGGGCCTGCTGGTGAACAGACCCTTGAAAACATTATTTTTGAGGGACTGGTGGTGAACAGGCGATTGAAAACATTATTTTTGAGGGCCTGCTGGTGAACAGACCCTTGAAAACATTATGGTTGAGGGCCTGGTGGTGAACAGACCCTTGAAAACATTATGGTTGAGGGACTGGTGGTGAACAGACCCTTGAAAACATTATTTTTGAGGGCCTGCTGGTGAACAGACCCTTGAAAACATTATTTTTGAGGGCCTGCTGGTGAACAGACCCTTGAAAACATTATGGTTGAGGGCCTGGTGGTGAACAGACCCTTGAAAACATTATGGTTGAGGGCCTTCTGTTGAACAGACCCTTGAAAACATTATGGTTGAGGGACTGGTGGTGAACAGACCCTTGAAAACATTATGGTTGAGGGACTGGTGGTGAACAGACCCCTGAAAACATTATGGCTGAGGGCCTGGTGGTGAACAGACCCTTTAAAACATTATTTTTGAGGGCCTGCTGGTGAACAGACCCTTGAAAACATTATTTTTGAGGGTCTGCTGGGGAACAGACCCTTGAAAACATTATGGTAGAGGGACTGGTGGTGAACAGGCCATTGAAAACATTATTTTTGAGGGCCTGCTGGTGAACAGACCCTTGAAAACATTATGGTTGAGGGACTGGTGGTGAACAGACCCTTGAAAACATTATTTTTGAGGGCCTGCTGGTGAACAGACCCTTAAAAACATTATGGTTGAGGGACTGGTGGTGAACAGACCCTTGAAAACATTATTTTTGAGGGCCTGCTGGTGAACAGACCCTTGAAAACATTATGGTTGAGGGCCTGGTGGTGAACAGACCCTTGAAAACATTATTTTTGAGGGCCTGCTGGTGAACAGACACTTGAAAACATTATGGTAGAGGGACTGGTGGTGAACAGGCCATTGAAAACATTATGGTTGAGGGCCTGGTGGTGAACAGACCCTTGAAAACATTATGGTAGAGGGACTGGTGGTGAACAGGCCATTGAAAACATTATTTTTGAGGGCCTGCTGGTGAACAGACCCTTGAAAACATTATGGTTGAGGGCCTGGTGGTGAACAGACCCTTGAAAACATTATGGTTGAGGGCCTTCTGTTGAACAGACCCTTGCAAAACATTATGGTTGAGGGACTGGTGGTGAACAGACCCTTGAAAACATTATGGTTGAGGGACTGGTGGTGAACAGACCCTTGAAAACATTATTTTTGAGGGCCTGCTGGTGAACAGACCCTTGAAAACATTATTTTTGAGGGCCTGCTGGTGAACAGACCCTTGAAAACATTATGGTAGAGGGACTGGTGGTGAACAGACCCTTGAAAACATTATTTTTGAGGGCCTGCTGGTGAACAGACCCTTAAAAACATTATGGTTGAGGGACTGGTGGTGAACAGACCCTTGAAAACATTATTTTTGAGGGCCTGCTGGTGAACAGACCCTTGAAAACATTATGGTTGAGGGACTGGTGGTGAACAGACCCTTGAAAACATTATGGTTGAGGGCCTACATGAGAAAACTGTGTATCCAATACACCCTAAAAGTGTTCAGCCGCTTTCCTGTGGTGGGGTAGCGAAGTCAGGGCCAATCCAGGCCTTGTTCATCTTGATAAGCGTCAACCTTAAAAAACACGAATATCACACGCTAAAAACTGTGGTTAGAGAGGCTGTTTGCCCTGGGTAAAAATTGAGTTTAGAGAGGCTGTTGCCCTTCCTTAAAAATTGTGGTTAGAGAGGCTGTTGGCCTTCCTTAAAAATTGAGTTTAGAGAAGCTGTTGGCCTTCCTTAAAAATTGTGGTTAGAGAGGCTGTTTGCCTGGGTAAAAACTGAGTTTAGAGAGGCTGTTGGCCTTCCTTAAAAATTGTGGTTAGAGAGGCTGTTGGCCTTCCTTAAAATTTGTGGTTAGAGAGGCTGTTTGCCCTGGGTAAAAATTGAGTTTAGAGAGGCTGTTGGCCTTCCTTAAAAATTGTGGTTATAGAGGACCGTGAAAAATTAAGATTGATGGCCTGCTGGTGAATAGACCCTTTAAAACATTATTTTTGAGGGCCTGCTGGTGAGCAGACCCTTGAAAACATTATGGTTGAGGGACTGGTGGTGAACAGACCCTTGAAAACATTATTTTTGAGGGCCTGCTGGTGAACAGACCCTTGAAAACATTATGGTTGAGGGACTGGTGGTGAACAGACCCTTGAAAACATTATGGTTGAGGGCCTACATGAGAAAACTGTGTATCCAATACACCCTAAAAGTGTTCAGCCGCTTTCCTGTGGTGGGGTAGCGAAGGCAGGGCCAATCCAGGCCTTGTTCATCTTGATAAGCGTCAACCTTAAAAAACACGAATATCACACGCTAAAAACTGTGGTTAGAGAGGCTGTTTGCCCTGGGTAAAAATTGAGTTTAGAGAGGCTGTTGCCCTTCCTTAAAAATTGTGGTTAGAGAGGCTGTTGGCCTTCCTTAAAAATTGAGTTTAGAGAAGCTGTTGGCCTTCCTTAAAAATTGTGGTTAGAGAGGCTGTTTGCCTGGGTAAAAACTGAGTTTAGAGAGGCTGTTGGCCTTCCTGAAAAATTGTGGTTAGAGAGGCTGTTGGCCTTCCTTAAAAATTGTGGTTAGAGAGGCTGTTTGCCCTGGGTAAAAATTGAGTTTAGAGAGGCTGTTGGCCTTCCTTAAAAATTGTGGTTATAGAGGACCGTGAAAAATTAAGATTGATGGCCTGCTGGTGAATAGACCCTCTAAAACATTATTTTTGAGGGCCTGCTGGTGAGCAGACCCTTGAAAACATTATGGTTGATGGCCTGGTGATGAACAGACCCGTGAAAACATTATTTTTGAGGGCCTGCTGTTTAACAGACCCTTGAAAACATTATGGTTGAGGGCCTGGTGGTGAACAGACCCTTGAAAACATTATGGTTGAGGGCCTTCTGTTGAACAGACCCTTGAAAACATTATGGTTGAGGGACTGGTGGTGAACAGACCCTTGAAAACATTATGGTTGAGGGACTGGTGGTGAACAGACCCCTGAAAACATTATGGCTGAGGGCCTGGTGGTGAACAGACCCTTTAAAACATTATTTTTGAGGGCCTGCTGGTGAACAGACCCTTGAAAACATTATTTTTGAGGGCCTGCTGGGGAACAGACCCTTGAAAACATTATGGTAGAGGGACTGGTGGTGAACAGGCCATTGAAAACATTATTTTTGAGGGCCTGCTGGTGAACAGACCCTTGAAAACATTATGGTTGAGGGACTGGTGGTGAACAGACCCTTGAAAACATTATTTTTGAGGGCCTGCTGGTGAACAGACCCTTAAAAACATTATGGTTGAGGGACTGGTGGTGAACAGACCCTTGAAAACATTATGGTTGAGGGACTGGTGGTGAACAGACCCTGAAAAATATTATGGTTGAGGGCCTACATGAGAAAACAGTGTATCCAGTATACCCTAAAAGTGTTCAGCCGCTTTCCTGCGGTGGGGAAGAGAAGTTGGGGAATATCCATGACTTGTTCATCTTGATAAACCTCAGCCTGTCGGCGCTGTCAGTCGACAGGCGGGTCCGTTTCTCGGTGATTATCCCCCCAGCAGCACTAAAGACCCTTTTAGACAGTACGCTAGCGGCAGGGCACGCCAGCACCTCCAAGGCGTACTGCGCCAGTTCAGGCCATTTGTCCAGCTTAGACAGCCAATAATTGTATGGCGTGGAGTCATCGCTCAGGACGCTGGTCTGGTAAGCGACATACTCCCTCACCATGTTGCGGTACAGTTCCGCCCTACTCTGCCTAACCTGTGGACAGGTGGTACACTCTGGCTGGGTTGACAAAAACTTGGCAAAGTCCTGACCCAGTGTACCCATGCCCTTGCTGGACACGCTGCCTTTTCCCCTCCTCTCCCCTATTACTTGGCTCACTGCAGTCCGTCCCCTGTCGCTAGCGGTGTCAGATGGAAATGCGGTGGACAGAGTGGTCTTCACGCGAGGATCGCGGCAAAGGCAGCCTAACATAAAGTCAGCCATGTGAGGTACAGTCTCACAGCGCAACACTTCCCACTCCTCAATTGACTGACTATCCATCTCCTCCTCCTCCTCTACCTCCACCTCCAATTCCTCCTCCTCAGCCCATACCCGCTGAACTGCTGTCATCGAATCGCCTCCTGCAGTGTGGCCTAGAGTCTCCTTCTCCTCTACCTTCTCCTCCTGTAATTCGCTCTGCAAAACTGATATGAGGGTGCTCTGGCTGGCAAACAATGGACTGTCTTCCCCCATCTGCTGTGACATGCCTAAATCCTCTGATATTAAGTTTTTTAAGGATTTTTGGAGGAGACACAGCAGCGGGATGGTGAAGCTTATGATGTCCGCATCGCCGCTAACCATACGTGTTGCCTCCTCAAAGGGGCCTAAGACCTGGCAGATGCTAGCCATCCATGTCCACTCCTCATTATACACCTGAGGAAGCTGACTGGCATGACTACCACCTCTCTGGGAAGCTGTCAGCTGGCAGTCTACTATTGCCCTTCACTGCTGGTACACCCTGGCTATCATTTGCAACGTTGAATTCCAACGTGTGGGAATGTCACACAGCAGCCGGTGAACAGGGAGTTGTAATCGCTGTTGCAGTGTCCTGAGGGTGGCAGCATCTGTGGTGGACTTCCTAAAATGTGCAGAGATGCGGCGGACTTTAGTGAGCAACACAGCAAGCTCGGGGTAGGTCTTAAGAAACCGCTGGATCACTATGTTTAGTACGTGGGCCATGCATGGCACGTGTGTGAGTCCACGAAGTTTCAGAGCCGCCACCAGATTACGCCCATCGTCGCAAACAACCAGGCCTGGTTGCAGGTTCTGCGGCGCAAGCCACACAGTTGTCTCCCCCCTGATGCCCTCTAACATCTCTTCAGCCGTGTGCCTCTTGTCGCCCCAAGCTAAGCAGTTTCAGCACGGCCTGCTGACGTTTCCCTACCACAGTGCTGCTGCGCATTGAGCTACTGACACTCGGCGATGTGGCCATCAATACTCTTTTGTAGGAGGAGGAGGAGGAGGCGTAATGTGCTGGTGAAACAGACACCGAAGTTGGTCCTGCAATTCTGGATGTGGGTAGCACATGAGCAGGCCCACGGACAGACTCGGTCCAAGCCTCCACCAAGTTCACCCAATGTGCCATGAGGGAGATGTAGTGTCCCTGTCCACCTGTACTTGTCCACGTGTCTGTGTTAGATGGACCTTCCCACAAACCGCGTTGCTGAGGGCACAGATGATGTTATCCGACACGTGGGGGTGTAGGACGGGGATGGCAACGCGTGAAAACCAGTGGTGGCTGGGGACCGAATAACGGCGGGCTGCCACCTCCATGAGGTTGCGGAAAGCTTCCGTTTCCACAAGCCTATACGGAAACATCTAGAGGCTCAGTAGTTTACTGATCTGCACGTTTAAGGTTTGTGCATGGGGGTGGACAGCTGTGTACTTGCGCTTGCGGTCAAAGGTCTGCTGTAGCGCCAGTTGAACACTGCGCTGGGACACATGAGTGGAGGAGGGGGAGGGATATGGAGTTGCAGAGGTCCTTGCAGGGCTGGAGGCTGGAGCGTCCCGGCCGGAGGCTTCTAGGTCACTGACAGCATGTGACACAGGGGCTGAAGCAGCAGTGTAACCGTCACCAGCTGACTGCAGTGCTAACCACTTAGTGGGGTGTTTCTTCTCCAAATTCTTGCACATGCTACTTGTGGTCAGGTTCTTTTTGTTGACTCCCCTGCTTATCTTTGTCCATCCGTTCACCTTTTCTGCGTCGCACAAAGACACGGTGGTTGGAACCAAAGATCTCAAATTTGGACTCATCAGACTAAAGCACAGATTTCCACTGGTCTAATGTCCATTCCTTGTGTTCTTTAGCCCAAACAAGTCTCTTCTGCTTGTTGCCTGTCCTTAGCAGTGGTTTCCTAGCAGCTATATTACCATGAAGGCCTGCTGCACACAGTCTCCTCTTAACAGTTGTTGTAGAGATGTGTCTGCTGCTAGAACTCTAGTGATTTGATAACTCAATTTGCTAACACATAAAAGCGAATATTAAAACTCATATGACGTCATTAAAGTGAAAAAAGTGATCCATGTGTAAAGCATATTCCAATTAATAATTAACTAGGCTTGGTCCATGAGGCTGGTGGAGACGCTATGGCGACCATGCAACCGAGCAGACCGATGTTAGCGTTCCTTGAAGTCCATCGCGCATGTCAGAGGCGATACAGGCATAATCACAAAAGCACCCAATCCACTGATGATTTCTCTGCCTTTAAGGATGGACTATCGATTCATCTCTCCAAGTTTAGGTTGGAATCAGAGGAGACCAAACGGATTAAATGGAATTGGGACATTGAGGACTACAAAAGGGATTCCGTATATAATTGGAACCAGGATGATATTAAATCTACTAATAGACGGGACTCAAAAAGAAAGAACAGACATCCACAGGATACCGATGTTCATTCATCTTCATCACAACCTTTTTTAGCGACTGCTATGACAACACAGGTTACCAACGATGACGGCATAGACGGGGTGGACGTCGACATCATAGGATCCTCAAGAACTCACTCCAAATCCCGAACACTGACTGTCAGGACACCCTTAACCAGGAAGAAATAAATGTGGTGAATATTTCTTCCAAGACTCCAGCTCAGATGAGCGTGTTATCTAAGGGGCTTACTTTTTGTCCTAGTACTCATGCTGACTGGTTTCAAGTAGAAAGGGACTTGTTTGCTTTTTTTCGTTCTATTAAGTTGAAAGTATTATTTAAGGATCATGTTAATGATATGCATATACGTACCAGTGAATTGTCATTAGGTCGATTATGTTTAAGTGATAAGAGCAACTTTGTTCCAGTGGTTAATTCACCTGCCATTGAAACATTTTTTTCAACTTTAAAAAGGGATATCATGTAGAAAGTGAGGCTCTGGCACAGCTACAGTGTGACCATAGCCTGACTATAAAGCCGGCTGATAAAGGCGGTGCCACAGTAGTGATGGACACAGCTAAATATTTAGCTGAAATTAACAGACAGTTGTCTGACACTGAAATATATACCCGTGTCCCAGGATCCAAAATTTGAAGTAGCACGTCTTATTAAATCACTTCTTACAGCTGCTGTTTCTGGAGGTATTATTGATAGTGATTTGGAGAAGTTTTTGACAATTGCTTTTCCTATTACACCAGTGATATATATGTTGCCGAAAATTCATAAAACATTGATTGATCCACCTGGGCGCCCGATTGTATCAGGCACAGCGTCTATTTTCTCCAATATTGCTATTTTTCTTGACCGCATTTTACGCAAATATGCAATGGGAGCTAAATCTTATATACGAGGTACCACAGATTTTTTACTTAAGTTACAGCGAGTAGACTTATCTACATATCATAGTGTTATTCTTGTTTCTTTTGATGTTGCATCTTTATATACTTCTATTGACCATGATCTGGGTATTGCAGTAGTCTCTCGTTTTTTACGGGATTCTACATTTACTGAGGAATGCCAATCGTTCATCATTGCCTTACTTGATATTATTCTCAGACAAAATTATTTTCTTTTCCAGGACCGTTTTTTTGTTCAGCGTAAAGGTGTGGCAATGGGGTCTCACGCAGCCCCCACCTACGCTAATATGTATATGCGACATTTGGAGGAGGATGTCATCTCTGTCTCCCACCACTTCACCCATGTGGTGGAGTGGTGGAGATACATTGATGACATCTTCCTCCTGTGGCATGGTACGGTTGATGACTTGATGTGCTTTCATTCTATCTTGAACCAGATTGACCCTGGTGTCAAATTCACTGTGGTACATTCCTATACCAATGTTCAGTTTCTTGACACAATGGTCTCCTTAGTGGACCATAAGCTGAGGACAGACCTATTTATTAAGCCAACTGATAGGAATTCACTCCTTCACTATAGCAGTAGACATCCACACAATATGGTTAAACATCTACCCTATAGTCAAATGTTACGTGTGAAACAAATAGTGTCTGATAACACTGTCCTACCACAAACGTTAAAAACTGTTTCGAATACATTTTTACAAAGGGGGTATCCTCCGTCATTAGTCCATTCACAGCAGGAATAAGTTCTGCATTTGGAGAGAGAGAAGGCCCTAAAGCCTATAATGAGAACCTCTACACAAAAACGGATGTTCTTTGTTTCCACTGATACGGAACAGTGTAAAGGGTTAAATGATGCCATACGTAGGCACTGGTCAGTGCTACGTAGGGGTCACGATGACGTCATTGAATTTAAATCCCCTCCTGTTTTTTCTTACCGGCGGGCGAGAAATATAGGAGACCAGTTGGTTCACTCTGATGTGATGCCCTTTAAAACTCCTAGACAAATGGTGTTGCTTCCTCGTAGGATGGGGTTGTTACCCTTGTTTGTCGTGCGTCACCTGTCGCCTTATGTTGACGGGTAGACAGTTCACGCACCCGAACACTGGTAAGACCTACACTATCCGACATTTTTTGACATGCAATTCTGAGTTTGTTGTATACTTATTAATTTGCCCATGCAATTTATGGTATGTGGGTGAAACCACATTGGATTTAAAGATGAGATTAAATTACCATCGATATACTATTCGTAAAAAAAGGCTTGACTTGCCAGTTTCTAGACATTTTACTGAATATAAGCATTCTGAACATCAATTACCATTCATGATCATTGACCAGGTCCCTCCACTGTGGTGGGGTGGAGATCGGACTAAGATGTTACTGTGCAAAGAGTTACAGTGGATACATAGATTATCCACCCTTTCTCCTGCTGGACTTAATGTTGATTATAAATTGGGTGTGTTGCTATGAGACGCTTGCCCACTATCCCCTGTTGGTGTCCCCTGATGCATCATTTTTCGTATAAGTGGATTTTATATGGAATATCTCATTGTGAGATCTGTTAGATTATGTTTATTTTTGACACTTTTTTCTCTTTTTTTCTTGCAGGGTCCGTGTGGCTGAGGGAGGTGCTTGGCGAAGTGACATCTGGATGGAAAATCCTGTGGAGCAGTATCTGAAATGGGCGTTACCTTATTTATTTGTTTTTGCATATTTCTTATTTCTGGTGACAATTGTCATGTGCTAAAAGTAAAATCATATGATCTTATAGGGATGATGGGATTATTTGTATGACATTGGTGGTTATTACCTACTGCTGGCATATTGCCCTGCTGTTCAGTGGGACGATTTTGCAGCAATAATGGTATGGTGCTGGGATAGTTGCACCTCAGGAGAGGAGCACTTCTTATAGCCCCCACCTGTAGGTCTACTTATGTCCTTACAGCTAAGTCTATGCAGGAGAACCCTGACATTTGTATAGCAAGAATCTGCATTTTCTGACCTCTTTAAAGATGGCTGCTGTTGATACAACTTCCCTTTGCACATGCACTAGTTGTTCGGGTATTATGCCAGTTCACTACATGGCGCTTTGATTTGTTTGTGCTTTATTGCGCAAATCATACATGCGATGTGTATTGGGTGCTTTTGCGATTATGCCTGTATCGCCTCTGACATGCACGATGGACAGGAACTCCGACATCGGTCCGCTCGGTTGCAAGGTCGCCATAGCGTCTCCACCAGCCTCATGGACCAAGGCCAGTTAATTATTAATTGGAATATGCTTTACATATGGATCACTTTTTTCACTTTGATGACGTCATATGAGTTTTAATATTCGCTTTTATGTGTTAGCAAATTGAGTTATCAAATCACTATGAATTTCTGGTCTCCTACACTGCTTTTGACCAGATTGCACATTGTTTTTATTATGAGATCATGTTTTTTATTGATATGTGATTAATAATCAATTAATGTTTGATTGAGAGTATTCACACTTGCACCTGCACTTTATGTATTTATATCTTGTTGTTACCATTCACCACTGCTTGAGAAAGGCTCTAGATGTGAGCCGAAACGTTGCGTGTCCCACATGGGTAAATAAACTTTTTTCATTTTTATCCATTGAGAGTGCTGCCTTTTTTTATTTTTTATACAGTGGTCTTGGCCGGACCTTTGGCATACACCTCTATGTCCAATTTTTAGTGCTGCCACAGTTTTTCTTGTATATATATATATATATATATATATATATACACGTGTATATATGTATGGGATGTATTAAGTGAGCTTGCACACGTGTGCACAATATGGTATTATGCACGCACAATACGCACAATAGTATATACACTATACTAATGTACGTATCAGCTTTATTAGAATAGATGCCTTACAGTATCACACACTATATGACACTGTGAGAGCACCTACTGTATGATATACAGCACAGATTTCAGCAAGCAACACTGGAGGGTATTCTGTATCTGTAGGGTCAGACAGTGACTCTACAGACTGTAGTATATTTCTGCTGGGTTGCTTGCAGAAATCTGAATCTAAAGTGTAGTGTAGTCTTTAAAAAGACTTTTGGGTTTACAAATGCAGTTCCCTGCCTAATAGAAATTAATATTCGCTTATTTTGAACGCTTTCGCTATCCCTATCACGCGCACAGTCTTACCCTCTCCTAAAACCACAAGCTGTGTGATCCGAGCCCAGGGCGTACATATATATATATATATATATATATATATATATATATATATTCATATGCCACCTGATGCAGGCAGCCAATCACTCCTAGACACATAGTAGGTCATGGCAGGGGGTCCTCTAGGCTACCCTGCATGTTTATTGGCTAAGAAATAGGTGCTAAACATGCAGGGAGGAGTTTAAAAAAAAACACGAATCTCGCACGCTATTCGGCCGAATAACGAATATTTACGAGTACGCAAATATTCATGCGGATAACAAATCTTTATGAATATATTCACTAGTCCCTGGTGACAATTTGGATAAAAGGGGAATACAAGTTTTTAAATACACAGCGGTGTTCTCAATCACTATTATAATACTCAAGGCCCAAATATATGGGAGAATGACTTTTATTTTGACCCTTCCTGAAATCCGCCATATATGTACAGTCTATGGGAGCAGCAATCAAGCAATCACATTTTACAGTTCCCTAGGGTGACTTAAAAAAGTGGAAAAAAAAAAGTTTTGGAAACTCTAAAAAATTATAAAAATTCAAATCTGCCCCTTTCTCCATAATATTAACAAAACTAAACAAAATAAAGATAATTGTCATTGTTGGTCACAAAATGCCCATACTAGTAAAATATAAATGTATTTATCCTGCATGGTGAACTCCATAATGGAAAAAAAATCTAAATTGTGGATGAAAAAAATGATCAAAAAGGCATATTCCAAAATGGTATCAATAAAAACTATAGATTGCCTGGCAAAACCCCACCTACTCGGCATAACCACTCCTTCTGCTAGTTTGGCTCAGCCTACAACATAGGGCGACTGCAATTTTTTCCAGGGCCACTTTGAGTTCCCAATCCACCCCTGCATACTAGGATGTATTCATTTCTGCCAGTAACTGACTTAAAGAGCATCTGTCAGCAGAATCAACCCCATGAAACAAGGCATACTGTCTAGTAGGGTTCATCTGGCTGAGTAAAATGATATGACACCTACAATGCCTTCAGAAAGTCTTCAGACCCTTTAATTTTTGTTATATTGTGGCCTTGTGCTAAAATTTAAAAAAAATCTAGTTTTTCACCATTTTTCTGCACTCAATACCTCATAATGACAATGTGAAAACAGAATGCTTGAAATCCTTGCTAATTTATTGAAAAGGAAGAAATAAAACATTGCATTGACAAAGTATTTAGATCCTTTACTGAGGACTTAGTTGAAGCACCTTTGGCCGCGATTACAGCCTCCAGTCTTCTTGGGTATGATGCCACAAGGTTTGGACACCTGGATTTAGGGATTTTCTTCCATTATTTACTGTAGATCCTCTCGAGATCTGTCAAGATTGATAGGGGCCATTGGTGGACAGCCATTTTTCAATATTCAATTGGGTTCAAGTCAGGGCTCTGGCTGAGCCACTCAAGGACATTCACAGAGTTATCCCTGAGCCACTCCTGTGCTGTCTTGGCTGTGTGCTTAAAGAGGACCTTTCACCAATCCTGACATGCCTTTTTTAATAGCTCCATGCATTCCCCACGTACTAACAATTCTGGAACATCTATTTTTATGGCTCTATGTTGTGCCATTCCTTTATTATTTGCACTAGAAGTTATGAATGAATTGCTATTTGTCTTCAGTAAAGGAACAGAGGGGAGGTGACCAGTTGGGGATGTGTACCTGCACAGACTGACTCTAGCCAATCAGTGCTGCCATGTTCAGTCTGTGCAGATACACACCTCCAACTTGTTACCTCCCCTCTGTACCTTTACTGGAGGCAAATAGCAATTCATTTATAACTTCTAGTGCAAATTATAAAGAAATGGCACAGCATACAGACATAACAGTAGATGTTCCAGAATTGTTATTACATGGGGAATGCATGAAGCTATTAAACCAGGCATGTCAGGAGTGGTGAAAGGTCCTCTTTAAGGTCATTGTCTTGTTGGAAGGCAAACCGTCAGCTCAGTATGAGGTTCAGAGCTCTCTGGATCAGTTATTCATTAAGAATACTTCTGTACTTTTTTCCATTCAGTCATCTCTCAACCCTGACCAGTTTATCTGTCCATGCACTTTAAAACACCTCCACAGTGTGATGCTTCCACCACTATGCTTTACTGTAGGCATAGTATTGGGCAGCTGATGAGCAGTTCTTGGTTTCCTCCAGACATGAAACTTAGAAGAGAGGTTATGTTCCTATGAAGCCCTTTGACTCCATAGGAACACAGTGTAGTTAGAGTCTATGCGACAACTAATTTAATGACTGTTAAAGTTCCCTAGGGAAAGTATTAAAAAGTGTTATATAAAAGTGTTATATATAATATATATATATATATATATATATATATATATATATATATATATTCACCACACTCTCCCCAAAATAAAAATACATAAACTATTACAAAAATTCCAAAAAATAAACATCATTGCTATCATCTCCTGCAAAAATGCCTAAAAGCCTATACTATTAAAATCTAAAAATATGTATCCCATACAGAAAATGGCAAAACAATGAAAAAAAAAAGTCAAAATGGCTGATTCGCTGTTTTTTGGGCGCTTTACCACAAAAAAGGTAATTAAAAAGGGGTCAAAAAGTCATACACCCTCCAATATAGCATCAATTAAAATATAGATTTTTCAGTATTAAAAAAAGTGGAAAAAAAAAGTTTTGGAAACTCTAAAAAATTATAAAAATTCAAATCTGCCCCTTTCTCCATAATATTAACAAAACTAAACAAAATAAAGATAATTGTCATTGTTGGTCACAAAATGCCCATACTAGTAAAATATAAATGTATTTATCCTGTATGGTGAACTCCATAATGGAAAAAAATCTAAATTGTGGATGAAAAAAATGATCAAAAAGGCATATTCCAAAATGGTATCAATAAAAACTATAGATTGCCTGGCAAAACCCCCACTGTTGTACAGACATAGCAAAAGAAAGACTATACATATGTGGTATTGTTGTAATCATATTGACCTATAGAATAAAAGTGACAGGTCAGTTTTATCGCATACGAAATGCTGTAAAAATAATACTGTGGAGGATTTTTTTTTTCTAATAATTCCACCCCATTTGGAATTTTTTTTCCCTCTTCCCACCACATTGTATTCAACCTTAAATAAAATGCAATTAGAAATTGTCCCACAATGTAAATGGAAAAAATAAAAAAAAAAGTTATGGCTTTGGGAAAGCTGGGAGTAAAAAACGCAAAAATAAAATAAAAAATGGAAAATCACTCAGTCATTAAGGGGCAAAAATGTGCATTTTGTTTACTACACGCCAAATCATGCATAGATTAATTAGCTTTTAGAATAGATTCTAAAATACTTCTTTAAAGGGGTATTCCAATCATAGACAATGGGGGCATATCGCTAGGATATGCCCCCATTGTCTGATAGGTGCGGGTGCGGGATAGGTGCATCCACCACCAAGCGCTGCTCCCCGCTGCTTCCATAGAAGTGAATGGGAGCACACCACGCATGCAGTGTGCCCTCCATTCATTTCCCCGCTCTGTTCTCTTGTAGGTGCGGGTACCTATCAGACAATGGGGGCATATCCTACCTATATGTCCCCATTGTCTATGATGGAACAACCCCTTTATGTCTGCAGCATTTACACCACTAGTGGCCCTACCCTACTTTAGTCTGAGTCTGCTTCTGAAGCCACAGGGGAAAGTGAGCTTATGTGATTTGTTCACATGCATTTTGATTAAAACTTATACAAAGAACCTCATGTACATATTTTTTTTCTCAAATTGTTACATGTTAATACATTTCCGACAATAGAATTGTTAAAAAATTGGAATGTGGTGAGTCCAAACAAAGAGATTGCCTGTGTATAATGATACAGCTTTACTAATGGACATGTGCTTGATCTGGTCAGACCAACATGGTGCACTTTTGAACCCTAATGTATATCTTAGCAGTATATCTAAATTCACTAAGGCTGAAGTCCCTAAAGTAGTTCACACATAGATAATACAATCTAATGTTTACATCAGTGCCTTATCCAGGAACATGACTAAAAAATGATAAAGCAAGCTTATCTTACAAACAAATCCAGACAATAAATGTAAAACAAAGGTTTTCTTTGGATTGCATTGCTTACTTTGTACAAAACGCATGTAATTAGATAAAGAAGTTAAATATTGTAAAACACAGTTGTGCACCACACCCCATTAGCAAGTGGTTATGTGACCGGCCTTCATATTCATAAATAAGGACTAGAGATGAGCGAGTAGTGAAATATTCGAAAGTTCGAAATTCGATTCGAATAGACTGCGAAATTCGACTATTCGACCGGATATCGAATCCCATTAAAGTCTATGGGAAAAAAATGCTCGCCACTTGGAAATCTCAATTCGACCACTTGGAGGTCACCAAGTCCACCCTGGAACCTCAGAAAAGGATGCCAACACTGCTGGAATGCAACTGGGACAGCAGGGGAAGCATGTCTGGGTGCATATAACGCGCCCAAGTCGCACTATTACGCCACTATCACAGCCTCTCAACAATACACTCCAAACACAATCTAACCTCTCTGTAAAGTGAGACCATACAAGGAAACCTTCTTTCCTCTACATTGCCATGGACCCCAAGCCAAACTAGACAAAAAAGAAGATAAAATTCTGCACCCCTTAAAATCACGTTGCCTATGACAACCACAGATGGCATAAGCAAAGGGGAAAGCAAATAGACCCCACCCCTAATTGTCATTGTGTGTGTGTGTGAGATGTGGTCAGACATGTCTTCTTTAAAATGTAAAAACAACTCAAACACATGCAGAAGCCTTAAAATGCCCAAATTGTTGGCGCTTGAGATGTCAGTCACCCGACCTGGCCCAGTGTCATGTCTAGCAGGTAAAGCAGTGGGGATGTTGAGGGATGCGTAGGACCGCAAAAGGCAGGAAGAGGCCGTGGGCTGGCCAGAGGCTCATGGAAAATTTTGTGGCGGCCCAAGAGGTGACACCTCTTAAAAATTATGTGGAGGCCCAAGAGGTGAGACCTCTTAAAAATTATGTGGAGGCCCAAGAGGTGAGACCTGTTAAACATTTTGTGGAGGCCCAAGAGGTGAGACGTATTAAAAATTATGTGGAGGCCCAAGAGGGGAGACCCGTTAAAAATTATGTGGAGGCCCAAGAGGTGAGACCTCTTAAAAATTATGTGGAGGCCCAAGAGGTGAGACCTCTTAAAAATTATGTGGAGGCCCAAGAGGTGAGACCTCTTAAAAATTATGTGGAGGCCCAAGAGGTGAGACCTGTTAAAGATTTTGTGGAGGCCCAAGAGGTGAGACGTATTAAAAATTATGTGGAGGCCCAAGAGGGGAGACCTGTTAAAGATTTTGTGGAGGCCCAAGAGGTGAGACCTCTTAAAAATTATGTGGAGGCCCAAGAGGTGAGACCTCTTAAAAATTATGTGGAGGCCCAAGAGGTGAGACCTCTTAAACATTTTGTGGAGGCCCAAGAGGTGAGACCTTGATAAAATTATGTGGAGGCCCAAGAGGTGAGACCTGTTAAAGATTTTGTGGAGGCCCAAGAGGTGAGACGTATTAAAAATTATGTGGAGGCCCAAGAGGGGAGACCTGTTAAAGATTTTGTGGAGGCCCAAGAGGTGAGACGTATTAAAAATTATGTGGAGGCCCAAGAGGGGAGACCCGTTAAAAATTATGTGGAGGCCCAAGAGGTGAGACCTGTTAAACATTTTGTGGAGGCCCAAGAGGTGAGACGTATTAAAAATTATGTGGAGGCCCAAGAGGTGAGACCTGTTAAAGATTTTGTGGAGGCCCAAGAGGTGAGACGTATTAAAAATTATGTGGAGGCCCAAGAGGGGAGACCTGTTAAAGATTTTGTGGAGGCCCAAGAGGTGAGACCTCTTAAAAATTATGTGGAGGCCCAAGAGGTGAGACCTCTTAAAAATTATGTGGAGGCCCAAGAGGTGAGACCTCTTAAACATTTTGTGGAGGCCCAAGAGGTGAGACCTTGATAAAATTATGTGGAGGCCCAAGAGGTGAGACCTGTTAAAGATTTTGTGGAGGCCCAAGAGGTGAGACGTATTAAAAATTATGTGGAGGCCCAAGAGGGGAGACCTGTTAAAGATTTTGTGGAGGCCCAAGAGGTGAGACGTATTAAAAATTATGTGGAGGCCCAAGAGGGGAGACCCGTTAAAAATTATGTGGAGGCCCAAGAGGTGAGACCTGTTAAACATTTTGTGGAGACCCAAGAGGTGAGACCCGTTAAAAATTATGTGGAGGCCCAAGAGGTGAGACCTGTTAAACATTTTGTGGAGGCCCAAGAGGTGAGACCTGTTAAAAATTATGTGGAGGCCCAAGAGGTGAGACCTGTTAAACATTTTGTGGAGGCCCAAGAGGTGAGACCTGTTAAACATTTTGTGGAGGCCCAAGAGGTGAGACCTGTTAAACATTTTGTGGAGGCCCAAGAGGTGAGACCTGTTAAAAATTATGAGGAGGCCCAAGAGGTGAGACCTCTTAAAAATTATTTTGAGGCCCAAGAGGTGAGACCGGTTAAAAATTATGAGTAGGCCCAAGAGGTGAGACCTGTTAAAAATTATGAGGAGGCCCAAGAGGTGAGACCTCTTAAACATTTTGTGGGGGCCCAAGAGGTTGAAACCTCTTAAACATTTTGTGCAGGCCCAAGAGGTGAGACCGGTTAAAAATTATGTTGAGGCCCAAGAGGTGAGACCGGTTAAAAATTATGTTGAGGCCCAAGAGGTGAGACCGGTTAAAAATTATGTTGAGGCCCAAGAGGTGAGACCGGTTAAAAATTATGAGTAGGCCCAAGAGGTGAGACCTCTTAAACATTTTGTGGAGGCCCAAGAGGTGAGCCATAGACATATACATTTTTCTTATTTACGGAGCAATTCTACGGCGGTAAAGGAGGAGGAGGAGGAGGAGGTGGAGGAGGAAATGGCACTTCATACAGATGGCACTTCACTTTTGGCTGCTTTCCACGGTTGGAGAAGCAAAGTCCGGGTCAATCCACTTGCTGTTCATTTTGATTAGCGTCAGCCTGTCGGCACTGTCGGTTGACAGGCGGCTGCGCTTATCGGTTATAATGCCCCCGGCTGCGCTGAACACCCTTTCTGATAGCACGCTGGCGGCAGGGCAGGCAAGCACCTCCAAGGCGTACAGGGACAGTTCCAGCCACGTGTCCAACTTGGAGACCCAGTAAGTGTAGGACGCCGAGGGATCGGGGAGGACAGGGTTACGGTCTGCCAGGTACTCCCGCAACATCCGCCGATACTTGTCCCTCCTGCTGATAGCGGGCCCCGCAGTGATGGAAGTTGCACGAGGGGGTGCCATGAACGTGTCCCACACCTTGGAGAGTGTTCCCCTGGTGGCTGTGGGCCTGATGGATGTTGTGGGACTCTGGGAGACCCTCTCCTCTCTGCCGCCAGCGATGGTGGGTGGGAAAATCTCCATCATGTTCTGCACGAGTTCCCTCTGGTATTCCAGCAATCGATTCGTCCTCTCCTCTACCGGAATAAAAGAGGAGACGTTATCTTTATACCGGGGGTCCAGGAGTGCGAAGACCCAGTACAGTTTGTTCTCCACTATCCGGACAACACGTGTGTCCCGGGAAAAGCAGCCCAGCATGAAGTCAGCCATGTGTGCCAGACTCTGAATAGGCATGACCTCACTGCCCCCACCAGAAGGATCACTTGCCATTTCCTCCTCTTCCTCTTCCGCCTCCTCTCCGCCCCATCCGCGCTGAACCAATGGGACGCACACAGCCTGACTGCTACCCTCGCCGCCAGCATCCTCCTCCTCTTCCACAGCCACCTCCACGTCGTCCTCCTCCTCATCCTCCTCCTCCTGCAACTGCCACCGTGAAGCAGACAAAAGTGTGGTCTGACTGTGTAGCTCCGTTGCGTCTCCTCCTACCCCCGTCTCCTCTGCGTGCAATGCGTTCTCCCTTATTGCGATGAGCGATTCTTTAAGGACGCCTAGGAGCGGAATGGTTACGCTCACTATAGCGTCCTCGCTGCTGACCTTCTTGGTGGACTCCTCAAAGATACGCAGTACATCGCATATGTCTGCCATCCATGGCCACTCGTGGTTGGCAAACTGAGGGAGCTGAGTTGGAGGCACGCGTGGATTATTAATCTGGTACTCCATCAATGCTCTCTGCTGCTCACACACCCTGGCCAACATGGAATAGGTGGAATTCCAGCGAGTCGGCAGGTCGCACAACAGCCGATGTTGAGGCAAATGGAGGCGTTGCTGGAGTTTTTTTAAGCTAGCAGCAGCTACAGTTGACTTCCGAAAGTGAGCGCACAAGCGCCGCACTTTCACCAGTAGCTCTGCCAGGTTGGGGTAAGTCTTCAGAAATTTTTGGACTACCAGATTAAAAACGTGGGCCAGGCATGGTACGTGATTGAGTTCGGCAAGCTCCAGAGCCGCCACCAGGTTACGGCCGTTATCGCACACGACCATGCCTGGTCCTAGCTGCAGCGGCGACAGCCACATCTCCGTCTGCTGCAATATGGCGTCCCTCACCTCTGGGGCGCTGTGCTTCCTGTCGCCCAAGCTGATGAGCTTTAGCACCGCCTGCTGACGTCTCCCCGCGCCAGTGCTGCAACGCTTCCAGCTAGCGGCTGAGGGAGATGTTAAGGCACAGGAGGAGGAGGAGGAGGAGGAGGAGGAGGGGGGTTTATCAGAACCCATGCTGGCAATCTTGGGCGGGGGTGGTAGGTAGGCCGTCTCTGTTTGCGACCCCGTCCCCGCCTCCACTACATTCACCCAGTGTGCCGTCAGAGAAATGTATCGTCCCTGGCCGCAAGCGCTTGTCCATGAGTCGGTGGTCAAGTGGACCTTTGCGCTGACTGCGTACCTCAGGGCCCGCCTGATGTTACGCGACACGTGCTGGTGCAGGGCGGGGACGGCACTCCGGGAAAAGTAGTGGCGGCTAGGGACGGAATAGCGAGGTGCGGCAGCCGCCATCAGGTCGCGGAAGGCCTGCGTCTCCACAAGCCTAAACGGCAACATCTCCAGGGCCAGCAGTTTGGAGATGTGGCAGTTTAAGGCTTGGGCTTGGGGGTGACTCGAGGCGTACTTCCGCCTGCGGTCGAACGCCTGCGAGATGGACAGTTGTTGGGACGAGGAGTGTGAAGGTGCAGGCGAAGAGGCGGGGGAAGGGGCGGGGGAAGGGGAGGCTGAAGGAGAAGGCCCCAAAGTAGCAGAGGCAGAGGCAGATGTGGAGGTGTCCTGGCTGGAGGTCTGGACCGCAGTGGCAGCACACAACAAAGGGGAAGAGGCAGTGGCAGCAAGACCGGGCGCAGTTTGTATTGCGTTTGCTCTCTCCCACTCAGCCCAGTGCTTGAATTCCAAGTGACGCCGCATGCCTGAGGTGGTCAGATTGCTCTTCTCAGAGCCCCTACTCAGTTTTGAGTGGCAGAGTGTGCAAACCGCGCTCAGTTTGTCATCCGCACAAACATTAAAATATCTCCACACCACAGAAGTACGAGGCCTCGATGGGGGAGCTTCGCGCGACTGGCCGCTGGCGGGAACAGCTTCGGCCCTGCTGGCTGTGGCCTCACTTCTCTGTCTGAACTGTCCTCTGCCTGTGGCCATCCCTCTGCCTGTGGACATCCCTCTGCCTGTGGACATGCCTCTGCCTGTGGACATCCCTCTGCCTGTGGACATCCCTCTGCCTGTGGACATCCCTCTGCCTCTTGCTGCCTTTTTCGGTGCTGCGCAGACCACCACCTCTCCACTGCTTTCCTCGCTGGACATCACCCCTGGCCAAGTGGGGTCGGTCATTTCGTCATCCACCAGCTCCTCTTCCACTTCCTCACTCTGCTCCTCCTCCTGCCCACTGGACATTCCAACAGCCTCCCTTGATGGCAACTGCGTCTCATCATCATCATCGCTCATGATAACAGATGCTGGCTCAGGGTCCACATCAGCAGGAGATGGCGAAAACTCCAGTGTTTGGGCATCACTACAAACAAATTCCTCTGCTAGCTCCTGGGATTCTTCCGGCACATCTGAAAAAGGACCCGAAAAGAGCTCCTGGGAGGGGTCAAGGGTGGGATGACTCTGTTGGCCAGGTGTGGAGGAAGGAGGGTCAGAGTGAGACTGTGTGGATGACTGGCTGGTGGACAACTGTGTGGAAGCGCTATCGGCTATCCATTGCACCACCTGTTCAACCTGCTCAGGCCTCAACAGCGGTGTAACCCGCCCCCTGCTTAACTGTCCCATAAAGGCAGGGATTCTGGATGAGCGGGATCCTGGCTGATCCTCACCAGCACACATTGTATCCCCACTGGCTTCAACAAGGCCCCCAACAGCATTTCCGCGCCCCCGTCCTCGTCCACGTCCACGTCCTATTCCGCTAGCCCCCCTCCGCATTTTATTTTTTTTTTGTTGCAAATACAATATTTGGGTATATAATTAGGTATGTGAAATACTTTAGCAAGAGAACGCACAGTACAGTGGCCTATTAAAAGGCCTAGATATTGTATATTTCAAAGTACACAGCCGTGTACTAACTGAACAGACGGTGGGTATTAACACCAGGTATGTGAGATAATTTAGCAAGAGAACGCACAGTACAGTGGCCTATTAAAATGCCTAGATATTGTATATTTCAAAGTACACAGCCGTGTACTAACTGAACAGACGGTGGGTATGTACACCAGGTATGTGAGATAATTTAACAAGAAAACGCACAGTACAGTGGCCTATTAAATGGCCTAGATATTGTATATTTCAAAGTACAAAGCCGTGTAGTAACTGAACAGACGGTGGGTATTTACACCAGGTATGTGAGATAATTTAACAAGAGAACGCACAGTACAGTGGCCTATTAAATGGCCTAGATATTGTATATTTCAAAGTACAAAGCCGTGTAGTAACTGAACAGACGGTGGGTATTTACACCAGGTATGTGAGATAATTTAACAAGAGAACGCACAGTACAGTGGCCTATTAAATGGCCTAGATATTGTATATTTCAAAGTACAAAGCCGTGTAGTAACTGAACAGACGGTGGGTATTTACACCAGGTATGTGAGATAATTTAACAAGAGAACGCACAGTACAGTGGCCTATTAAAATGCCTAGATATTGTATATTTCAAAGTACACAGCCGTGTAGTAACTGAACAGACGGTGGGTATTTACACCAGGTATGTGAGATAATTTAACAAGAGAACGCACAGTACAGTGGCCTATTAAAATGCCTAGATATTGTATATTTCAAAGTACACAGCCGTGTAGTAACTGAACAGACGGTGGGTATTAACACCAGGTATGTGAGATAATTTAGCAAGAGAACGCACAGTACAGTGGCCTATTAAAATGCCTAGATATTGTATATTTCAAAGTACAAAGCCGTGTAGTAACTGAACAGACGGTGGGTATTTACACCAGGTATGTGAGATAATTTAGCAAGAGAACGCACAGTACAGTGGCCTATTAAAATGCCTAGATATTGTATATTTCAAAGTACACAGCCGTGTACTAACTGAACAGACGGTGGGTATTAACACCAGGTATGTGAGATAATTTAGCAAGAGAACGCACAGTACAGTGGCCTATTAAAATGCCTAGATATTGTATATTTCAAAGTACAAAGCCGTGTAGTAACTGAACAGACGGTGGGTATGTACACCAGGTATGTGAGATAATTTAACAAGAAAACGCACAGTACAGTGGCCTATTAAATGGCCTAGATATTGTATATTTCAAAGTACAAAGCCGTGTAGTAACTGAACAGACGGTGGGTATTTACACCAGGTATGTGAGATAATTTAGCAAGAGAACGCACAGTACAGTGGCCTATTAAAATGCCTAGATATTGTATATTTCAAAGTACACAGCCGTGTACTAACTGAACAGACGGTGGGTATTAACACCAGGTATGTGAGATAATTTAGCAAGAGAACGCACAGTACAGTGGCCTATTAAAATGCCTAGATATTGTATATTTCAAAGTACACAGCCGTGTACTAACTGAACAGACGGTGGGTATGTACACCAGGTATGTGAGATAATTTAACAAGAAAACGCACAGTACAGTGGCCTATTAAATGGCCTAGATATTGTATATTTCAAAGTACAAAGCCGTGTAGTAACTGAACAGACGGTGGGTATTTACACCAGGTATGTGAGATAATTTAACAAGAGAACGCACAGTACAGTGGCCTATTAAATGGCCTAGATATTGTATATTTCAAAGTACAAAGCCGTGTAGTAACTGAACAGACGGTGGGTATTTACACCAGGTATGTGAGATAATTTAACAAGAGAACGCACAGTACAGTGGCCTATTAAAATGCCTAGATATTGTATATTTCAAAGTACACAGCCGTGTAGTAACTGAACAGACGGTGGGTATTTACACCAGGTATGTGAGATAATTTAACAAGAGAACGCACAGTACAGTGGCCTATTAAAATGCCTAGATATTGTATATTTCAAAGTACACAGCCGTGTAGTAACTGAACAGACGGTGGGTATTAACACCAGGTATGTGAGATAATTTAGCAAGAGAACGCACAGTACAGTGGCCTATTAAAATGCCTAGATATTGTATATTTCAAAGTACAAAGCCGTGTAGTAACTGAACAGACGGTGGGTATTTACACCAGGTATGTGAGATAATTTAGCAAGAGAACGCACAGTACAGTGGCCTATTAAAATGCCTAGATATTGTATATTTCAAAGTACACAGCCGTGTACTAACTGAACAGACGGTGGGTATTAACACCAGGTATGTGAGATAATTTAGCAAGAGAACGCACAGTACAGTGGCCTATTAAAATGCCTAGATATTGTATATTTCAAAGTACACAGCCGTGTACTAACTGAACAGACGGTGGGTATGTACACCAGGTATGTGAGATAATTTAACAAGAAAACGCACAGTACAGTGGCCTATTAAATGGCCTAGATATTGTATATTTCAAAGTACAAAGCCGTGTAGTAACTGAACAGACGGTGGGTATTTACACCAGGTATGTGAGATAATTTAACAAGAGAACGCACAGTACAGTGGCCTATTAAATGGCCTAGATATTGTATATTTCAAAGTACAAAGCCGTGTAGTAACTGAACAGACGGTGGGTATTTACACCAGGTATGTGAGATAATTTAACAAGAGAACGCACAGTACAGTGGCCTATTAAAATGCCTAGATATTGTATATTTCAAAGTACACAGCCGTGTAGTAACTGAACAGACGGTGGGTATTTACACCAGGTATGTGAGATAATTTAACAAGAGAACGCACAGTACAGTGGCCTATTAAAATGCCTAGATATTGTATATTTCAAAGTACACAGCCGTGTACTAACTGAACAGACGGTGGGTATTAACACCAGGTATGTGAGATAATTTAGCAAGAGAACGCACAGTACAGTGGCCTATTAAAATGCCTAGATATTGTATATTTCAAAGTACAAAGCCGTGTAGTAACTGAACAGACGGTGGGTATTTACACCAGGTATGTGAGATAATTTAGCAAGAGAACGCACAGTACAGTGGCCTATTAAAATGCCTAGATATTGTATATTTCAAAGTACACAGCCGTGTACTAACTGAACAGACGGTGGGTATTTACACCAGGTATGTGAAATTATTTAGCAAGAGAACGCACAGTACAGTTGCCAATTAAAAGGCCTAGATATTGTATATTTCAAGGTACACAGCAGTAGTGCCAAATATAGTTTGGTATGTAGCAGAGCACCTAATACACCACTAATGCCTCTCTCTGTCCCTACTCCAGCAGCTATCCCTGAATACAGCAGCCGTTCTCTGTAAAGTCTATATTGTAGTAAAGCTATCACTGAAGTCCACTGTAGTAGCCCTGATAAGGGCTTTTATTCACGCTCCTGCCTGTCCAACAGCTAAAATCTGTCTCTCCCTTCTCCAGCCTCTGTCCCTGACTAAGTTCACGCAGCATATGCGTACGAGCAGGAAGAGCTGAGTTTTTAATATTCGAGGTCACATGGTTTTTCCAGCCAATGCATGTAGACGCTGTTTTCGCGCTGCCAGCGTGCTCAGCGTGCCTGTCATACCCCCCCTGCATGTTGATTGGTGGAAAAAGAGCGCCAGGGAAGGTGGGAGGGGAAACGAATTCTAAGTGCGCCATCGCCGTTATACTCGATTGAAATCGAGTGTGCCGAATATCGTAGTATTCGATCGAATACCAGCTCGATCGAACACTACTCGCTCATCTCTAATAAGGACAAGATGAAGCAAACTCTGCAGAATATCATTTTGTTACATCTTATTTACCAGTATTTCTATTAAGCAAATTGATTGTACAGATTGCCCTAATTTCCCTTCCATTGTACTACACTGTTGGTATATTTAAAACAGTATTTCTTATCTTAAAGGGGTTGGCCACGCTAAGTATCAAAAATCCAAAGTTCCCCCAGACAATAGCCAACACTATGAAGTATTTCTCAGGTGACATGTACTGGCTGTACGTCATTTATCTAACCTGTTCACCATGACACACTTCCCTGGAGGAGCTCTCTCAGACAGGCTGTGTGGGAGGAGCAGCTGCAAAGTGAAAGTAACAATCCCAGCATGCACTGCAGCAAGCATGTCTAGAGGAGAAGTCACATGACCTCCCTGCCCACCTGTGTTCCCATAGAGACAAGAGCCCCTTAGATAATATCAATAACCCAGTTATCAGTGAATAACTGTTGTACAGACATAGCAATATAAATATATATAATAAAGAACGCCCCAGTCCCAACAGTAAAGGAGGGGGTGTTACCCTTTTCATAAATTTGCTGTGGGGCCCAGTCATTTCTAGTTGTGCCACTGGATGTATGCCAAAAACAGAATGAGGGGGGAGTTATCATTTCCCTTGTTCCTAAAAAGTGGCGTTAAAAAGTTGCAAACTCTGGGACAGATTTATCAAAACTGGTGTAAAGGAAAACTGGCTTGGTTGCCCATAGCAACCAATCAGATTCCACCTTTCATTTTTCAAAGCTCCTTTGAAAAATGAGAGGTGGAATCTGATTGGTTGCTATGGGCAACTAAGCCAATTTTCCTTTACAGCAGTTTTAATAAATCTCCCTCTATGTGTTTGCAAATTTTTAACTGCGCTTTTTTTTTTTTTTAAAGGGCGTGACAATGGCGGAGACAGGGCGTGACCAGTCACCCCAACAAATTTATGTTCCTTTTTACCAGTTTTCTGACTCAAATGAAGCCAGAAATCTATGGCAGCTCTGAGCTGTCATAGATTTCTGTTTAGGTGCACGGACTGCACAAATCGATCTGCTGACATACAGAGGAGCCTCCTGTCTATCATCATACGACCTGCTCCCAGCTGACAACCCATCAATCATCTATGAATATATGACTACCCTTCATCTGGGAAAAAAGGGAAAATGAGTGTAGTCAAATAGCTATATATAACGTACAGGGGGGGTCACAAGTCACTATATATAAAGTACAGGGGATCACACATCACTATATATAATGTACAGGGGGGTCACACATCACTATATATAATGTACAGGGGGTCACACATCACTATATATAATGTACAGGGGGTCAACATCACTATATATAATGTACAAGAGTTCACACATCACTATATACAGTGTACAGGGGGTCACACCACTATATATAATGTACAGGAGTTCACACATCACTATATATAATGTACAGGGGGTCACACATCACTATATATAATGTACAGGGGGTCACACATCACTATATATAATGTACAGGGGGTCACACATCTGTATATACAGTATAAAAGGGGTCACTGTACAGGGGTTCACAGATCTCTGTATGCAGTGGGGGGGGGGTCACACATCAGTATATACAGTGTATGGTAGTGGTGGTGGGGTCAACTATTACTGTATACAGGCATATCACACATCACTATATACAGTATAAAGTGGTGATCACATATCACTGTATTGGGGCATCATATATCACTATATACAGTGTGCAGGAAGGAGAGGGCACATATTTACAGATGACATCAGTTACTGCTGCTGATATCATTGACCTCAGCCATACTGACAGCTCAGAAGGGGTTAAGGCTCCTGACCTGTTGATCTGGCTGGAATAAACATGTCTGTGATAAGATCACATTGCAGAGTGGTCATAGACAGGACAGACACTAGGATTGCTCACACTTTGTTGTCCACAGCACCTTCCTGGCTCTGCTACATCACTGCAGTCAGTGAGGTCCATCACAGCTTCTTCTCAGTCTCTCTTCCTCTTGCAAAGTTTCTTTATTTCAGCTTCTAACAAGTTTCTCTGCTAAGCCCCTTCAGCCCTGTATAGTCAGGACTGCAGTCACAGCAGAAGGAAACTTCTCTGACACAAGCAGGGTGCCTTTAGGACCCAGGAGCAGCACACTCCTTCCATGGACTAGTGCACATGCAGGCATGGACCAGATAGGCAGCTATGAGTGCAGGGCTGAGGGGGGAGTGGCCTCCAATAGCAAGGAAACCAGGCAGATTTGCTGCAGAAGATATATTAGGAAGTTTATTGTCTCCCTGCTTTCTTTAGAGTTTTAATAAGTGCTAACAAAGTGGCCAACCCCTTTAAGCATTTATGGCATATCCATAGTACCACAGCATCAGTGGGATTTAACCCTTTTAGGCATAATCATGTACAAGTACATCATTAGCGGTGCCAGCTTTTGACCCGCTCCCTATTCACTACATATGAGTGCTCAGCTGAGTATGCATAAGCATGGGAGGATCACAAAAGATAGCTGTCAGCCAAAGGAGCACTCAGCTGACACCTATTTCATGTGTATGGTGAGATTAAAGGGAAGCTGTCACCATGCAAATACTAAATCATCTGCAGGCTGCATGTTATAGAGCAGGAGGAGCTGAGCAGATTGATATATATTTTAATGGCAAAGGATTCAGTATCACTTGTGGTCCTATCCGTGATGGACAGCTATTTGTGTATATATAGTCATAGAGGGAGGGATGCCAATCACTGATAGGACCACCTCCTTGACTTCAAGGCTCTTAATGAACTAGAATATAAATAAATATATAAATTCTGTTATATTGAATCTACTCCCATAAAACTATTAATCAATCTGCTCAGCTCCTTCTGCTCTATAACATGCTGCCTGCAGCTCAAGTGACAGGTTTCCTTTAAGTCTGACCGCTACCTAAGGTCTATGTCAAATTTTACAATTATCTGTACAATAAATATCAAACTCTAAGCTAGTAGATGTATTCCTATTTCAGGTATTGCTAGCATATCAATAGGATGTGCCATCCATGTCATATAGATGCTGGTCTCACCTCTAGGACCAGCCACTATCTCCAGAATGGGGCCTCCAAAAAGAAGGAGCGTGCACCCTTCATGGGCAGCATGATCTTCATTCACTGTTATGGGAGTTTTGAAAATAGTCGAGCAAGTGTGGCAGACCTAATGCTTGTATTACATATTCAACCATCCATTTATGGGAATGCCAAATACCAAAAAAAAAAACATGACAAATGTCTGTCCACATATAGCTTTTATAGCCAGTGGGTGAACATCTATCCTTGTCAAGAGCCGGAGAAGCCAGATTCATAGTGATCAGCAAATCTCCTGGTTGGTTCTTCTCATGGGCAGACTGGGAACTTAAAGTGGTCCTGGAAAAAATGGGAAAAGTGGCCCTGTTTTTTAGTTGTGTCCGAACTGATGGAAGGCAGGGCCAGAAATACCATATTGTGGCACATTATACCACCCAACAGAGCCAAATACCACAGTCCATGACAGAATAGTGCCAGCAGCACAAAATACATACCCAAAAATCCACTGGCCGGCTGTAAGAAGGGCTCAGGTGTTCCCCTAGGCATCGGCCCGTTGGGAAATTCCTGTAAGGTCTATGGCCAATCTACCCCTGGTCCTTCTACACTGGACAACTATAGCTCTGAATAAGTGCTGACAACACTTAGACAAGTGTTTGCTCATTTGTCGGGTTATTATGTAGGGTATGCTTGCTCCAGATCATTGGCCTATCTAAAAGAGCCCTTAAAATGAGATAACTTTATGAGACAAGCACTTTAAGAGTATTAAAATGTAACTTTACACAATTATTCTCAGAATTACCACCATTTTTCCCCTTCATTTATTGATTGCAGAAACTAAGCTACAAAAATGCTTTCTATTTTCATTACAATACACATTTTTTTTCCTGTTACAGCACAAGTGTACTTTTGCTATAGGCAGCAATTATCTAAGTTATTCACCATCTAGAACCAATGTGTAATGCATTTTTATTATTGCCTGTCACGTTTTCCAAAAAGGCATGGTCTTGCATAAATCAAATTACTGTGCTGAAGACAAATACAAGTCCCAGTAAACATTTTAACCTATTTCGAAAGCACTTAAAAGAATATTACAGGATCTATTTTCTTCTCATAAACAAAGTAAATTTCTTAAATTTCCTCCCTTAAAGCTGTCATGTTGTAAGTGTGCTTTATGAATTAGGTCTGCAGTGCATATGTAAATACATTAATCCCCATAAGCAATTTCAGCTCCTTTTTACAGAGCACATCTCCTGTGTAGCATATGAAGTTAACGATTCACATAAAATTGACTGTACTTATGAGTTCTGAATACTTTTATGGTTGATTTGGGAAAAAAAGTACAACATTATGCTGTGTAGTATACTTAGCCAATCACTTTTCACACATTCAACAGATCTAACAAGTTTACCATGTTAACTTATTTCGTCCTAATGACTGCTTTTCTGCCCCCTTAAGCTGTGAAAATGCAAATGTGCAGCTTCTTTAAGTAGAAGACATTTTGATTTTATTAGTACTTTTATACTATAATGTGCCTTCTGAAAGGAAAGCGGCTCAGGGAAGACTGACAGATGTTTAGATTTTTAATTATATTTTGTTCCTGGAGGTAGACAAAGGGAAGAAGCGAGCCTTCAGTACTGTGTATTTTTACAAGTACATAAAGCCTGACGTGGAGGTTTTGGTGGAATGAGCTTTGCTGATGGGTGATGACAACAACAATAATGTACCAGATTGACACTGTGTGAAAGAAATAAAGCTATGCATGCAATTTACATCTAAAAGAAAAAATAAACTCTCCCAGGGAAGCTGAAGGATGATATACTGTAACTTTTTCTTTCTATTCCACATGTATTTGTGTCCTCTCCATTTCATAGCTTCTTCTCAAAAGAATTGTAACTTGTTTTCTGCTCAGTAGATCACATAACGGGTTATCTCATTACAGCCAACTTCTTTCAGAATTCAGCCTCTTGGGTGGGTTCCACTTACAAAATTCCCAGAAAGCAGCTGATTTTGCCGGGGGAGGCCAAAACTAAGAAATGTATTATTACATAGCAGATGTTCAGGTGAATGGTTGTCCATATAATACAAGGGCTGATCAAGTCAACTAGAACTAGAGCCACCCATGCTAGCTAGCTTACACTGAGCCCCCTGCTGTGATATCAATATATCTTAATTTGGAATATGGACAGCAGGGTTTGTCTTTCTGAGACAACCCCTCTAAGCTGTTTACACACACTAACGTAACAGCTTTTGACCACTTATTTAGGTTGGTTGACTCCTGACTCTACATCTGATGGCAGATTTAAGAGGAAAGAAGGATTGGGAATGTATGAGTTCATTGTGGCCAATTTTTTTCTCCAGCAGGAGATAAGCCACTGCAAAAAGTGTCTGGAAATGGCTGACGCGCATGTCTATAGAGGGTTAGGAGAAATAACTGCTGTTCTGACAAGCAGTTTCTAAGAAATTCTAACACATTTTTCAAACAAATTCATAAACTAGCAAATTCAAATATTGAGCATATTTGAAAGCTGATTGTCCTAGTTTCCATAACAGCATGTATGTGACACCAGTCAACATGTTTATAGATGAACCAAGGTGAGGCTCACCCTATCTCCCCAACCCTATAATTAATAGAAAAAATGACATGCTAATTATGCTTGGTTTGTTTTATATGTAAATTGATTATTCTCAAACATTCTTTGATGCCTGCTTTAGGGTTCTCTGAAGAAACACAATTCAGAGTCACCAATGCAATTAAAAAGGGTGACACTATAATGACATATACACACATTGAGAAACACACAGTGATAAAGTTATGTCTGCTTCAAAGCCAGAGATTACTCAAGTCTACTGATGGCCCCTCTTCAGACAAAAGATATCAACTGGTAATCAGTGAGTGGATTGTTAATGTACTAGAGCCAGAAAAAGATAAGTACAGTTGTGTGTCAGCACACCGAGGTGATAAATGAGTTAAGCTTTTTATAACGCTGCGCAGTCTAAGTATGTCCATGAGTAAGAGCTAGTCAGGTATAGCCTGTGTGAAAAGGTGATTGGAAAGCATGTCATGGGAAAGTTTGTCATGGGATTTACTTGATGAGTCTGTTTTCATATTTAATAAACCAAAAAAATAATGTTAATTTTTTTGGTCTGCACTGAATTTATGTAATAATTTACTGGGGTTGTTCATTTTTGTGGAGCTTTTTTACAGCTGGAGCTGGAGCTGAGGTGGTAATCATGCTTACCTGATACCCACCTCTAGGTTCCAGCTCCTTCTCTGCCCACCAGCTCTGCAGGTCTCGGGTCTCCCTCGTCAACATCCAGTTTGACACTGGGTCACGTGAACGGTTCAACCAATGACTGGACACAGGTCACATGTCATGTGACTACTTAGGTCAGAGATGGCCAATCTGCGGCTTTCCCAGCATGCCCAGTCTGTCTACAGCTATCAGCCTACAGCAGGGCACAATGGGAGTTATACAATAGCTGGAGAGCCGCAGGTTGGCCAGCCCTGGCTTTGGTCATTGGCTGCAGCAGTCATGTGATCGAGCTTCAAACCGGTTGTTGATGCAGGAAGATCTGGAACCTGTATAGCTGGGAGGGCAGTTATGTAACGAGGCAGAAGCAGGGATCAGTTAAGTTTTTAAGGCAATCAAAGTACTTTCAATTCAGGTGAACTTTTGAAAATAAAATAAATTCACTCATCTCTACTTGTGACGTATACATTTGTATTGCTATAGCGAATTATGCATAGTGAGTTTTATATATACAGTAAGAACCAAAAGTACATTCAAAGAGTTTTCTGTATTTTCATGACTATGAAAATTGTAGATTCACACTGAAGGCATCAAAACTATAAATTAACACATGTGGAATTATATACTTAACAAAAAAGTGTGAAACAACTGAAAATATGTCTTATATTCTAGGTTCTTCAAAGTAGCCACCTTTTGCTTTGATTACTGCTTTGCACACTCTTGGCATTCTCTTGATGAGCTTCAAGAGGTAGTCACCTGAAATGGTATTCCAACAGTCTTGAAGGAGTTCCCAGAGATGCTTAGCACTTGTTGGCCCTTTTGCCTTCACTCTGCGGTCCAGCTCACCCCAAACCATCTCGATTGGGTTCAGGTCTGGTGACTGTGGAGGCCAGGTCATCTGGCATAGCACTCCATCACTCTCCTTGTTGGTCAAATAGCCCTTACACAGCCTGGAGATGTGTTTGGGGTCATTGTCCTGTTGATAAATAAATGATGGTCCAACTAAACGCAAACCGGATGGAATAGCATGCCGCTGCAAGATGCTGTGGTAGCCATGCTGGTTCAGTATACCTTCAATTTTGAATAAACCCCCAACAGTGTCACCAGCAAAGCACCCCCACACCATCACACCTCCTCCTCCATGCTTGACGGTAGGAACCAGGCATGTAGAGTCCATCCGTTCACCTTTTCTGCGTCGCACAAAGACACGGTGGTTGGAACCAAAGATCTCAAATTTGGACTCATCAGACCAAAGAACAGATTTCCACTGGTCTAATGTCCATTCCTTGTGTTCTTTAGCCCAAACAAGTCTTTCTGCTTGTTGCCTGTCCTTAGCAGTGGTTTCCTAGCAGCTATTTTACCATGAAGGCCTGCTGCACACAGTCTCCTCTTAACAGTTGTTGTAGAGATGTGTCTGCTGCTAGAACTCTGTGTGGCTTGACCTGGTTTCTAATCTGAGCTGCTGTTAACCTGCGATTTCTGAGGCTGGTGACTCAGATGAACTTATCCTCCGCAGAAGAGGTGACTCTTGGTCTTCCTTTACTGGGGCAGTCCTCATGTGAGCCAGTTTCTTTGTAGCGCTTGATGGTTTTTGCGACTGCACTTGGGGACACTTTCAAAGTTTTCCCAATTTTTCGGACTGACTGACCTTCATTTCTTAAAGTAATGATGGCCACTCGTTTTTCTTTACTTAGCTTCTTTTTTCTTGCCATAATACAAATTCTAACAGTCTATTCAGTAGGACTATCAGCTGTGTATCCACCTGACTTCTGCCCAACACAACTCATGGTCCCAACCCCATTTATAAGGCAAGAAATCCCACTTATTAAACCTGACAGGGTACACCTGTGAAGTGAAAACCATTTCAGGTGACTACCTCTTGAAGCTCATCAAGAGAATGCCAAGAGTGTGCAAAGTAGTAATCAAAGCAAAAGGTGGCTACTTCGAAGAACCTAGAATATAAGACATATTTACAGTTGTTTCACACTTTTTGTTAAGTATATAATTCCACATGTGTTAATTTATAGTTTTGATGCCTTCAGTTTGAATCTACAATTTTCATAGTCATGAAAATACAGAAAACTCTTTGAATGAGAAGGTGTGTCCAAACTTTTGGTCTGTACTGTGTATATATATATATATATATATATATATATATATATATATATATACGGGTGCAATCCCTCCCAGCCTGGGACAACCAGCCAAATACAATATAATATGCAGAAAGCGAGGCAGCACTTCAATATTGTGATACCAGTGAAGGACTCTTTATTCCAAAAAGCAACGTTTCGGCCTACTCCATGAGGCCTTTCTCAAGCCATAAGTGACCAGTGTATAGTAGACATTAAATAGGTAAAGTGGGAGGAATCACAGCAACCTGTGATCAATTGTTCAATAAACACGTGATCAAACAATTAACAAATCATGTCATCATACGTTGTGCAAAACATAAACATTGCCATGTGTAGGTTCGTGATCAAACCACAAATATACAAATATAGTGCTAAACAAGTTAACATTGAGTGCATAATATATAGCATATAAAGCATAAGTATCCATAACACTAAAGATAAGGTAGAAGCTTCCCATCTACCTCCATGATTTAAAATCAACATATTAAAACCATGAGCGACCGAACTCTCTTACTATTCAGTGTATGTAGAACATCAGGATGGGGAATCATGTCGGACAACAATGTATTCATGCTCCGTAACCTCAATCACGTGACTAGATCAGGTCACAACCATAGATCACATGGGCTATCGTCCTGACGTCAGACGTAGGTGTAGCAGCTCCACCCTAAATCCTCACGTCAGGATGCCCACATTGCCCTTATCCTCCTGTGACCTCTATACAGAACTGCGCTTGCGCATTGTCCAGAATCGACCCGCATGGTGATGGGGGTCACAACACCCGACTGAGTTACTGCAAGGTGCAACCTATGTAATAAATAGACCCTATTAACCAGAAATAGATATGGATATTAGAGAGGGTTAAATAGGTAGATCCACCCTCCTGTATATATGGCCTCCCCTCCTTTTGCTGCCATAACACAACCTGGCCTGATGAAGGGCTCTGTATGCCCGAAACGTTTCCTTTGTTGTGCATAATTTGGCAGAAAAAATAAAAATACTCACTTTGCATACTTACCTCTGGAGTGCTGTCTATTCCCTATATGTTTATGAAGATTATGACCCTGAGGTGAAGCAAGGGCCTTAATGTAGAGGTGAACCCACAATCTGCCAAAGAGTGGATGAGTGCTGTGACCTTAAAGGAGAATACTAAAGTATATATCAGTATCAACTAACCCCACAATTTAGATCCTTGGAGCTCTTAATAAAGGTACTTGGCACGGGTCAACAAGCAAATAAAGGGGGAACCTGATCTATGATCATAAATTTGAAGTCCCATAAATTTATGATCATAGATCAGGTTCCCCCGTTGATAAGAGGGGTTGACAGAGTTAGTTCTAAAGAGAAAAGAAACTGAGTAAATACACAGATTGGGTTCATTGAGACCTAATGGTCTCAATGCGGATTTCAATTTAGGGGTATTCCTTTAAGAGATTTTCTTTTGTAAGAGGTGTCCCATTGCAATATCGGGTGGTGTCTTGCTTTTATCTGCCTGTCGAGGGGGAGAAGTGACCAATGTATTTGCATTAGCCACAATTGTGTTTTCATCCTTTTCTTTCTTTCTCTTTTTTTATAGATTTCAACGGAATCGAAGTGCCTATTTGGACCATCGGCATGGGGAAACACCGAAGTGTATATATTTTTCTATTATTATGTATATTTGTCTGTATACTGTCTAGGACGCCCCTAACAAACTGGGTGGGGGGTTCACACCCGTTAATAGGTGTATTTTGGGTACATTTAATCACTGACCCTTTATTTGCTTGTTGACCCGGGCCAAGTACCTTTATTAAGAGCTCCAAGGATCTAAATTGTGGGGTTAGTTGCCTGGAGTGGACTTGTGCTGTGGTGCGTGGACTGCACGGTGATACGATGTGGACCATGGACCACACACTGGAGAGTGTACATCACTGCTTGGGCGGTGGTGTTGCTCACATTGAATCCGAACCCCTGTAGGTCATAGTGTGTCACGGGAGTGACGGCTTTGTCCCTCAGGACCCCGTATGTTATAAGATCCATAATATGCCAGTATTAGTGAATTGCCTCTGATGACACTCACAGATATATACAGGAGGGTGAATCTACCTATTTAACCCTCTCTAATATCCATATCTATTTCTAGTTAATAGGGTCTATTTGTTACATAGGTTGCACCTTGCAGTAACTCAGTCGGGTGTTGTGACCCCCATCACCATGCGTGTCGTCTCTGGACAATGCGCAAGCACAATCCTGTATAGAGGTCACAGGAGGATAAGGGCAATGTGGGCATCCTGACGTGCAGATTTGGGGTGGAGCTGCTACACCTACGTCTGACGTCAGGACGATAGCCCATGTGATCTATGGTTGTGACTAGAGATGAGTGAATCGAATCCCACGAAGTGGAATTCGATCCGAGTTTCAGGATAAATTCGAATTTCCTTGTCCTTCGCGCCGGCGAATCGATTTAACCTGAAATGGTAAAAAAACAAAAAATCCATACTTACCTCCTCCATTTGCTCGAGATGGGCCGCCAGCCGCCATCTTGATTGAAGATCCCTGGCGAAATCCCGCGCGTAGTGACGCAAACTCTCGCTGCGCGAGATTTCGCTCCAGATCTTCAAGCAAGATGGCGGCGGCCGGCCCGTCGCGAGCAAATGGAGGAGGTAAGTTTAATTTAATGTATTTTTTCATGTCTATTTTACACTGTTTTTACACTCAGACGCCGCGATCATGTATGCATGCGGCATCTGAGGGGTTCAATGACGGGGGCGGCGCTGTCGCAGCTCCCTGTCATTGCACCCGCTATGTACAAAAAAAATGCGCTTCGTGGCGAAGTAATTCGTGACGAAGCAAATTTTTTTGTAAAATTCGGCAAATCAGCCGAATCGAATTTCCAAGAAATTCTCTCATCTCTAGTTGTGACCTGATCTAGTCACGTGATTGAGGTTACGGGGCATGCATGGTATACACACACAGACGCCATCAGAATACATTGTTGTCCGACGTGATTCCCCATCCTGAGGTTCTACATACACTGAATAGCAAGAGAGTTTGGTTGCTCATGTTTTTAATATGTTGATTTTAGATCACGGAGGTGGATGGGAAGTAGAGATGAGCGAATCATTCAAAAAATGATTCGCCGAACATTTGCCGAACCTTTCCTAAGATTTGTATATTCGACGAATAGATTCGTTGTATTTGCGTACAAAATATACGTTATTATGTGCTATTAGCGAACATTCGCGCACTAATAACGAACGTACATTTAAAAATGTACGCAACTTCTTAGAAGACGTACGCATGAGCATACAAATAGCGTACGAATCCTCAGAGTACTATTGTCTACGCGATTACGTAATACGCAGGCACGCACGACGAGAGACCGCGTGTGCACTCCTCAGAGGCAGAGCGAATATTCGAAAATGGCATCCAGGGAATCCTCATCATTTAGCTCTGCTGCACAGCTGAAATACATAGTCCGGCTGATGGATCGTCAGGATTACGATGGCACACACCGCCACCCGAACCAGCATAAAAAGGAGGTGATCCAGCAGGTCATCCGAGGCTTGCGCCATCGCTTCGACACCTTGCGGACCCCGGGCCAGATCCAGCGTAAATGGTCAGATCTGAAATCGCCCTCAGAGGCAGTATGTATATTTGAGGTAGAACAAGTAAGGTGCTGTCTATCCGGCTAAGTGCATAGTACAACCATCCACCATACTATAAAGTGAATATGAGGACACATTGCGGTACCTGTAAAGAAATACACACAATGGGCAACATACTTGAAAACGTTGCTGAAAGGTAAAAACATTAGTGCAAACAATCCAGTGCAAACAATATAGTGCAAATACATTATAGGTATAATGTAAACATTTTAAATATCACCTACCTAGTATGCTCACGGAAACGTTTAAGTCTCTTTTCTTCTGACGCTTGTCATACAACTGGAACAGAGTCCCAAACTCAATTGCAATTTGTAATCCACATAGGTAATTGTAATCCAAATGGGTAAAAAAATAGCAGCAAAGGTTCCTTAAAACCCTCTTTCAAGAGGCACCCCAATAACTTGAAAAGGGAGAAAAAAGGGATGAGGCGCACATCTGCGCATCTTGGTTAAAACTTTTTTTGTGATGGGGGGAGTCCTGACAATTCATGTCCATCTGGGTAAGGACAAACACAGGGCAACAAAATTAAAAACACACGCCAACTAGTGCTCACCCTTCAGGTTAAGTCCACGTTGTGGCTCCCATAAAAGCTGCAGGATCTTTAGGCCAGCAGGTCCTCTTCTCTGCTGCTGGAGCTAAAAGACATGAGAGGGCACTCCTTCCTCATGAAATCGACACTGGCTACGACAGCAGACCCCCACCGACCTCTCAGGGATGGTCTTGGTAGTGACGGGGCGGTCACACTGGCAAGGGCCATGGCAACTTGGGCCTTGCCCAACACCTTGTAGTGGCCAGATCCTCCCGCCGGCATACAAGGTAACAGAATCTCCGGCTGTAAGGGCTCTGGCAACGGTCTTCCGCGAGCGGCGGACTGTGCGGCCTGCATCTGCCATGGCAGTTGATATTGTACCACCGATGGCTGGTACACGAAACTGTTGGTGGTCATCTGTCCCACATGAAGGATCGGCGGCGGTGGCAAATCTGGTATCAGGGGTTCCAGCTGGGCTTGTGATTTCTCCTCAGATTGCAGAGTCTCATCATTGGTCTCATGGGAACACCGAGACTCTTTTGCGGCCTGGGCCTCCTCACTCCAGTCTTCTGGGGGCGCTGCAGGAGTAGCTGGTCACTTAAGGAGTTTCACCACAGTAGCAAAGGGGCCTTGGAGGCTATTCATGGGGGTATACTCCACGTAATCCCCTGCGTGGAGATTGTGGCAGACAGGCGGAAGATACGGCTGCTTTACAGAACGGCGGTTTACGTATAATTCTTCCGCCATTTCCTCATCGCCGATAAAACCTACTCCCCGTTCCACACTGAACCAAATAACAGTACCCCTTCGGCGCTCCAGCTTGGGGTCACCAGACCGTGGATGCTCCAAAACCTGCACAACCCACTCCTCTACCAACTTTTTGTATTCCCAGAGGGTCAGGGCGTTCCGGTTGACAGCCTCGGGGACCATTGAATTTTGCCGAAGGGAGTAGTCCTTCCGCGGCGGAGCGGGAACTCCTGCCGCCTCCGCCGTGTCAGCCAGCGGAGTGAACACCTCAGCGGGCACCTCAACCGACTTCTTAGGCTGCCGGACATATTGAGACGTAGATCTCCTCTGGTTCCTTCTCCTCATAGGGGTCGGTGCCCCACACCATGCCTCCCCAGTCAGGGCCTTGCTGTGTCGCCATCTTAATTGCCTGAGTTGCCTCGTCTTCCTCGCGCACTGGAGAAGGTGGCAGAGCTACCGGGGAGGAGTCTGCATCGCTAATGAATTGAATTCGTACGCAACAGCGTATAGAGTAACTTATACGTAGCAATAGCGTATAAGTTATAGGACAAACTACGTAGCGAATGCGTACAAAACCGAAGCGAATCACCTAATATTCGGATTCGCTTCGCAGCTAAAAATTCCCAAGCTTTCATACGAATCAACGAATCGACGAATCGATTTGCTCATCTCTAATGGGAATAGTGTTATGGATACTTATGCTATATATACTATATATTATGCACTCACTGTTAACTTGTTTAACATTATACTGTATTTGTATATTTGTGGTTTGATCACGAACCTACACATGGTAATGTTTATGTTTTGCACAACGTATGATGACATGATTTGTTGATTGATTGATCACGTGTTTATTGAACAATTGATCACAGGTTGCTGTGATCCCTCCCACTTTGCCTATTTAATGCCTACTATACACTGGTCACTTATGGCTTGAGAAAGTCCACATGGAGTAGGCCGAAACGTTGCTTTTTGGAATAAAGAGTCCTTCACTGGTATCACAATATTGGAGTGCTGCCTTGCTTTCTGAATTATATATATATATATATATACAGACCAAAAGTTTGGACACACCTTCTCATTCAAAGAGTTTTCTGTATTTTCATGACTATGAAAATTGTAGATTCAAACTGAAGGCATCAAAACTATGAATTAACACATGTGGAATGATATACTTAACACAAAAGTGTGAAACAACTGTAAATATGTCTTATATTCTAGGTTCTTCAAAGTAGCCACCTTTTGCTTTGATTACTGCTTTGCACACTCTTGGCATTCTCTTGATGAGCTTCAAGAGGTAGTCACCTGAAATGGTTTTCACTTCACAGGTGTGCCCTGTCAGGTTTAATAAGTGGGATTTCTTGCCTTATAAATGGGGTTGGGACCATGAGTTGTGTTGGGCAGAAGTCAGGTGAATACACAGCTGATAGTCCTACTGAATAGACTGTTAGAATTTGTATTATGGCAAGAAAAAAGCAGCTAAGTAAAGAAAAATGAGTGTGTCAGGGCTGGGATACACAGACAAGGGGAAAGTGATCCCTAAGCTAAATCCCAACCCCTTTCCCTGCCTATTGCCTACTCAGGCTAACCCCTGAGTCGACAACCAGAAGACTCGAGATACACTAGCAAAAGTGCAGGGGAAGGGAAAACAAACAAGACAGACAAACAAGAACAAATGGAAAGTCAGATAGCCGCGTCAAAACCAGGAGAGTACGTCAGGAACAAAATCAGTAAGCCAAGAGTAGTCACAAAACACGCCGAGGTTCAAAGAACAAACAAGAGTCTAAATAGCAGAGCACAAATGACAAACCAGGTAGTAGCAAGGAAACTCCAAACACTGGCAGCAAGGTTAACATTTGAGGGCCTTAAATACCTAGCAGACCCCACTCAACCAGCTGACTGGGAGGAGAAAGCAAGGAACAAAACTTAACTCATAAGATACCAAATGAACAGAAAATAAACAGACTAAATTGCTCGCGTTTTCCGGCGACCAGAAACAGGCCGCAAGCGAGTGTGCACACCAGCCACGTCCCTGGCACTAATGATCGTCGCGCGCGTCCCCTGCCTGGGACGCGCATCCACAGCCAGAGACCGTCGGCTGGAGGAGGAGCCTGACGAAATAGCGGAAGAAGCCTGGCCACGGGCAACAACATCGCCACCAGAGTCAGAGACAGGACCAGCAGAACGCGTGCCATGACTGCCGGTCCTGACAGAGTGGCCATCATTACTTTAAGAAATGAAGGTCAGTCAGTCCGAAAAATTGGGAAAACTTTGAAAGTGTCCCCAAGTGCAGTCGCAAAAACCATCAAGCACTACAAAAAAACTGGCTCACATGAGAACCGCCCCAGGAAAGGAAGACCAAGAGTCACCTCTGCTGTGGAGGATAAGTTCATCTGAGTCACCAGCCTCAGAAATCGCAGGTTAACAGCAGCTCAGATTAGAGACCAGGTCAATGTCACACAGAGTTCTAGCAGCAGACACATCTTTACAACAACTGTTAAGAGGAGACTGTGTGCAGCAGGCCTTCATGGTAAAATAGCTGCTAGGAAACCACTGCTAAGGACAGGCAACAAGCAGAAGAGACTTGTTTGGGCTAAAGAACACAAGGAATGGACATTAGACCAGTGGAAATCTGTGCTTTGGTCTGATGAGTCCAAATTTGAGATCTTTGGTTCCAACCACCGTGTCTTTGAGCGACGCAGAAAAGGTTAACGGATGGACTCTACATGCCTGGTTCCCACCGTCAAGCATGGAGGAGGAGGTGTGATGGTGTGGGGGTGCTTTGCTGCTGACACTGTTGGGGATTTATTCAAAATTGAAGGCATATTGAACCAGCATGGCTACCACAGCATCTTGCAGCGGCATGCTATTCCATCCGGTTTGCGTTTAGTTGGACCATCATTTATTTATCAACAGGACAATGACCCCAAACACACCTCCAGGCTTTGTAAGGGCTATTTGACCAAGAAGGAGAGTGATGGGGTGCTACGCCAGATGACCTGGCCTCCACAGTCACCAGACCAGAACCCAATCGAGATGGTTTGGGGTGAGCTGGACCGCAGAGTGAAGGCAAAAGGGCCAACAAGTGCTAAGCATCTCCGGGAACTCCTTCTTGACTGTTGGAATACCATTTCAGGTGACTACCTCTTGAAGCTCATCAAGAGAATGCCAAGAGTGTGCAAAGCAGTAATCAAAGCAAAAGGTGGCTACTGTGAAGAACCTAGAATATAAGACATATTTTCAGTTGTTTCACACTTTTTTGTTAAGTATATAATGCCACATATGTTAATTCATAGTTTTGATGCCTTCAGTGTGAATCTACAATTTTAATAGTCATGAAAATACAGAAAACTCTTCGAATGAGAAGGTGTGTCCAAACTTTTGGTCTGCACTGTACCTCAATCACCAAAATTCAGACTCTAATATTTAGCTTTTATTTTAGGTATATTATTATGGTTAAAGCAGTTTAAACAGGAGCTGTCTTCATGATATTAGTCAGGTGATAATTCTCTCAACAAATGTTCAGCTTCTGTTTATTTTCCACTAGCTGTAGACTGGTGAATAATACATGACACCTGTCCTATAACTAAAGAACATACTTCCCTGAAGAGAAAAGCTATCCAGCTACATTGGTCTATGGGAAAAGGGATGTGAACTGATTTCTCAAACAGAATACTGCAGATGTGACTTCATGGAAGTGATCAATCCTGTGCATTTCCTCACATGTGGTTTGTCAGTCCATCATTCAGTAGTTTGGGATGCAGCATGGTTAACATTCTATTTTAAAAAGAAAGTTATCTGGAAAATAAAACTCCCTTTCAAATAATAGCCAGCCAGGCAAGTTGCTGCTTATCATGGGTGGCTTCTTCAACTTTAGGTGATCACGTGTTATTGCTGGGGGAAGCCATGTCTGACCATACATTCAAATGAAGGCCTTAACTTTGTATTGCATGGTTGGTTCGGGTACACCTTAGTGGCTCTGTACTGAGAGGATTGTTGTGATAATTTATGATAGATAGATTGATAGATAGATAGATTGATAGATAGATAGATAGATAGACAAGTGGTCCCAAGAGGATGTCCAGCACAGCCTAAAGGTTCTCATATGCATGAGAGTGAAGCCCATATACATGAGTGTGTACCAATTCTGCCTGACAAATAATGTTGGGGCAAAGAAGTAGTGTCAAGCAAATCAACCTTCACAAAGTAGACTTCGATCTGAATTTCAAGGAAAATTATATTAGTTGTGAAGCCACATTTTCTTGTGCTTTGTGGTAGCGAAACAATTTTCCTTGAATGGCAGTTAAAAAAAAAAAATCATACTTACCTCCTCCGTTTGAGCGAGAAGAGCCGGCCACTGCCATCTTGATTGAAAATCTTGCACAAAATCCTGTGTGCCTTGACGTGTGGCGTCGACACACTGGCCAACATGATGATACCATCATGGGCCGCTTAAGATTTTACGCCAGATCTTCAATCAAGATGGTGATGGGCAGCTATTCACGATCAAACAGATGAAGTAAGTATAACTTTAAATTTTTTAAAGAAAATTTTACACTGTATTATTACTGTCAGATACCGCGATCAGTGATGAACATCTGGCATCTGAGGGGTACAACGACGGGGAGAACAAGAAGTGGCTGCCTGTGCTTTACTTCCCTCTTCATATTGAGAACACATACAATTTCATTCAAACAGAATGTGCATGCGTATGGAGGACTGAGGAAAGATAGCTGTTGGCTGAATGAGCCTTTAACCAACATCAATAAATGATGAATTGGAACCTTAACACACGTTTTCCCGCTATAAGCAAGCTTTTACTCATAACTAGCTTCCGAGTACATTCAAAACACATGTTCTAACAGTAGATCTCTAGAGAGGACATTTTTAATTCTGTTGACTAGAATTATTAGTATAAAAGAGGAAATATGGACCACGGAGACCTCCTTTTCTTCTCCAAATCTCTAAGCAAACAAACACTCGCCCATCTGAAGTGCACTTTTTTGTTGGAAACAAATGGTAATTATGCAGAGAAAATATGTTTTGAAAGGTTCATTCATCAAACTAATAGCTAAAGTAGGGAAACAGAGACCACAACAAGAAGGGTGACAATGAAAATATATACATTTCTTGCAAGACAAAACTAAGTGAGTACCCTTTCTACCCAACTGCATGTGTCAGCTAATTAGTTATCTTAAACAAAGTAACAATGAAGTAAGAGGAACTAACAGGGACAAACACGTTTCCAGCTGTTTGTCTTTCATTCTGTAAATTGGTTGTGATGATGTATAGGTGACAAACAAAGTAACATGATTTATATTGCACCTATTCTGACATAGGACGTTGATTGACATCAAAAAGTTGGTGCAGTCTGCGGAATTTCAAAGCTTAATATAGCCAACAAATGGTATGATAAGCAGTATGATACATTATATACAGCAAATGAGCGGAAAAAGTATAATAAATTATATGAAAATATTTAGGGGAAATCTTTAGCTTAGGCTACTTTCACACCAGCGTTCTTTTTTTCCGGTATTGAGTTCCGTCATATGGGCTCAATACCGGGAAAAAACGCTTCAGTTTTGCCCCCATTCATTGTCAATGGGAACAAAACTGAACTGGAGAGAACGGAATGCTCCTAAATGCATTCCATTCAGTTCACTTGCATCTCCAGATCGAAGAGCAAACCGCAACATGCTGCGGTTTGCTCTCTGTCCTGGAGATCCGCACCAAGACGGATCCGTCATGACCCCCAATGCAAGTCAATGGGGATGGATCAGTTCAGTGTGACACAGTAGTAAACAGATCCGTCCTCCATTGACTTTCAATGGAGTTCATGACGGATCCGTCCCAGCGACGTTAAAGATAATACAACCAGATCCGTTCATTACGGATGCACATGGTTGTATTATCAGTAACGGAAGCGTTATTGCTGAACCCTGCCGAATCCAGCAATAACGCCAGTGTGAAAGTAGCCTTAATTAGAAACCTTTTATTTGCTTGTGCTGCATTAGACACTAAGATTCCTCCCCAGTATAATCAGCATTTCAGCGCTTTTTTTATATATGAAATCTGTTTTATTTCAATTGGAATCAAATTACAAAGCCCAGTACGTGCATATGAATAATATTACATCAAGATTCACATTTTATCATATCATTCAAACAGTAGCTACATATTATTAACCGATATAGAATTGTCAAGTAATTGCAGGCTACTAACTTGTATAAGTACAAGAGATAGGGAATTCATTAAACCGGCTTTTCACTCTGTTTCAAAGAAAGCAGCCATGTTTTTGATGTCCTGTACAAGTAGGCACTGTCAAGACTACATGTATTACAGCTTTTCAAGGCCATTAATAACATTATCCTATGATTAAACAAAGCGGATACAGTTATTAAAGGGGTTTTCCAGGAGTAGAATACTGAGGGCTTGTCCTCGGGATAGGTCATCAAGGTCTGATCAGTGGGGGTCTAACTCCCGACACCCCTCCTGATCAGCTGTTTGAAGCGGCTTTGGCACTCTAGTGAGCACAGTGGCCTCTTTCTAGACCAGTGACTTCATGTTCATTAGTCACATGACCTAGACACAACTCATTCTTATTCACATGACCGAGCCTGGGCTGCAATACCTTGCACAGCAACTATTCAATGCTATGAGGAGGCCATAGCACTCATGGTGCCGCAGCCTCTTCAAACAGCTGATCAATAGCAGTGCTGGTGTCAGATATCATTCCTGGAAAATGCCTTTAATCACTTTAGGTTACAGGCTTATCAGGCTAGTCTAGACGTATGGAAGATACTATACTGTATATCAATCAGTCAAACAACAATAGAAGCTTTCTATTACTCAATTTGCTTATATCATCTATGTGTTTATGGCATCTTTTAGACTGAGGTTCTTGTTCCTCTCATTTCTAGGGATCTGTTCACATCATGCTCATGTTTAGCATATATGCTGAGAATAGGTCCAAGCATACATTAAGCATATCCATAGGGCTTCAATAACCAAATTGGTGCCAAAAGATTTTGCTCAGATTACATCAGATTACAAATGTGTAGCTCAAACAAGAGAATGCGGAATGCTGTAGTTGACTATATTCCATAGAAAAGTACACTATGTAGTAAAAAATATACTAAGCACAATATGACGGGACCCTATGGCAACGTGTTTCATATGCATTAGGATATGTCGTAACTTGTGTTGAGTGAATCAAGCTTCGTATGAGAGATCTGATATTGATAATTCAAACACCAGTTTTAATGCTGTCTCCATAAAGCATGAAAATGTATTGCCTCCCTGTAGGCTAAATTCATTTCAGCTGAAGTTGAGCAAGACTTTGGTGAATTAATTGGGTAATCACATCTGCGTCTTTAAAAACATTTTAAAATAGCAATCCGAAATCTGGTTTGATAATGGGGTATGAGTCGGTACCAAACCCAACTTTGGATTGCTATTTTAAAATGTTTTTAAAGACACAGATGTGATTATCGAATCAATTCACTAAAGTCTTATGCGACTTCGGCTGAAACAAATTTTGCCTACATGGAGGCAATACATTTTAAAGCTATACATAGAGACAGCATTAAAACCAAAGTGTTGGATCTCTAATCAGAAGCTCAATTCGCTCATCACTAGTCATAACCTTTTTTCAGAGGTATAAGTCAGGAGCTTTTCCAGGTGTGTATGTCATAGCATGAGGTTAACAGAGGCTTATCCTGAAGGATATGAGACCTAATGTTAGGTGTCAGTAAACCGGGATTGTTTACTGTATAGAGAAATGAGTTGACATGAATAATGATTTCACTACTAGTGGAAACATGATAAAGGTGAACAGTATTATAACACATATATTACAAATTGCCTTATTTGAGGAACAGGGCGATCTGATTAGACCTGATCTGCGGCATTACGTCTCAGAAGTATGGAATTCCTATTACTGCTATTATTAGAGTTTATGGAGGTTGCTTACTGTGGGTGTTACTTTGTGATAAGTTTATTCATGCAGGTGGCAGAGTGTGTGACAGATAGCTGAAAAATGTCACAGAAGACAAATGTGGGATCATCTCTACTTGAATTCCTTTGAAGTTAGCTCTTTAGATCACACATATACTTTAGAGATTTTGCTTGGCTCTATCACAACAGTTTCACCTAGTGACGTTATTGCTGTTTGGAAAGGATTGGGTAATGTGTCTGCTGACTCACATGGTGCCGGAGTAGAGTTTTTATATGACTTGGGAAGGCACCTGCGAGGAAACATTTCTCTTAAACTCTTTTAGGTCCCCTTCATCTGTCACAACACAATAACCCCACCCGGAGTTGAAAAGAAAGCCTCATTAACAGACCAAAGGCCATTGCTGCTGATCCCATAGGGAGCCTGATAAAAAAAGGATCTGCAGCGCTAATTTATGTTTTTACAAACTTTTTTTTTTGTTTCCCAAAGTATCAGTGGAGTAGAACTGAATTGAAATGATGGTATCTAGGCCTGCCATATGCTCCCAGGCACTGCAGGGAGCTGCAGCCAAAAACACTTCTGTCCGGAGCAAAGCTGTGAAAACAAACCTTTTGCAGATTAGTGGCGTGCACTGCTGCACAGGTCATCTGGTGTGTCGTAATTTATTCTCCAATGCTGCTCATCTAAAACATCCAAGATTGCTTTATGTATCTTTTCCACTTCCTAAAACACACAGATATAAATTCTGTTCACTATAACCACCGGACAGTATGTTGTTACTCATTTACACATCACCAAACTTACCTCAGTGTGCGAAGGGAGATTTGCACTTTTCATGTTGTTCTGTATTTTCTAATCACTGTGAGACAGATCATCATATTCCATTTGCACGATACAAAATTTACATTTAAGGTTCCAAGAAGGCTGTGGTGACATCAATCTCTTGAAGGTAATTATTATTAGTCTTTAGACAAGAAGCATGAGTCTGCAAAGAACGTGGTAGAATTTAATTAGGTCTGCACCTGCTAAAGAAGGCAAAAGGTATTATTTGCTAAGAGCAGATGACATACACGTTTCCCATCTGGTAGACCCTTGTGTAACTTAAATTAGACACTACAGAATGAGCTTACTACAGTACTTAGCCAAACAAGAAAATTTGCTGCTAACTTTTTTAAAAAAAACTTTTGATATGTCATAGGGACATAAAAAGTTTTGATCAGTAGATGTCTGAGTTCTTAGACGCCAATTGATCTCAAGAAAGATGGAAGAGAAGCACATGCGTATCGCGTTCTCACTCCTTGCTGCATGATACAGGCTGTTGAGGATGGAATCGAGCACCGCCTCGATTCCGTCCTCAACAGCAAAGAAACAGACCACAATATGCGCAGGATTCTCTCCTCTCGTTCTAGACGTCAATGGGGATCTTAGCACTCAGACCCCCACCAATAAAGAACTTTCCAGCGTTCCAAGGAACTTTCATTCCCAATAATCTGCCCAATAATTGTAACGTGTAAATTCACCTTAAGGGAGAGTTTACACAGAGCAATGGTACAGCTGATTATAGGGAAGGAATCGTTCCTTCCCTTACAGTTTGCTGCTCGTTCAGTGCAGGAGACGTCTGCATTTACATGCAGCTATCTTCTTCACAGTATGAGGAGGATGAAGGATTGGTATTGCGATCCATCATCCTCATACAGAATCATTGTTTCTGGGCAGCAGATCTCTGTTTAGACAGAACGATCTGCTGCCCAGAAACAATCATTGATGTGCCTGCATGAACAACAGGATCACCCAATGAACAAGTTTTTTGCTCGTTCATTGGGTGATGGGCGGCAAATTTAGATGGGCAGATCGTCGGGAACGAGCTAGTCTAAATCCACCTTTACTGTTATCCAGATTGTAGAATCTGCTATTTTACTAACAGATAGCATCTTTACTTCACAGTATCAATTAAACAACAATGGAATCTCTATCTATATAGGAGTTTTTTTCTATGTACTGACTGATAAAGACAATATGTTGTATTTCATTTTCATTGCAAGGAAAAAGGGGGTCAGTCAGCACATCCCAGTGTGCAGGTGCAAGCCACTGTGGTTAGAAACACAAAGGAAAAAAATACAATGCAACAGCACTCTGCAAAACCAAATAAAGTACAAAAATGCCATAGTAATAGAAAGTATTCTGGTGCTAATGCTACGCTTATTTAGCACTCACTGGAAGCCTTTTGGCACATGGAGAGGTATAGAGTGGGGCTCTCATTGCATTCATTGGTAGCCATCTGGCACCAGGAGAGGTACAGAGTGGGCTCGGCATGCATGTTGGTACCTGCATTCACTGGATTTAATGGAGGCCATTTTGGAACCAAAAATGATAAAAAGCAGAATGGACCCAGCATGCATGTGGAACCTGCACTCCCTGAATTTTATGGTGGCCGTTATGGCACATAACAGGTAACATTTAGTGTTAGGTTCCCATCTTACGGAGATCGCCTTGACGTTTGGCAGACGGGTCCAAATAATTTTGTATAAAATATATTTGCCAAGAATCTCAAATTTACTAAAATAACATAGCATTAGCACCAGAATACTTTCTAATTACTATGGCATTTTTGTACTTTATTTGGTTTGCAGTGTGCTGTTGCATTGTATTTTTTTTCCTTTGTATTTCAGTTTCATTGGTTCAATACTGCTGAAATGAAAAAGAAAAATGGACAAAACATTCTTTAAAAAACTATTTTCTATGAATATTCATGTTAAAAAATACCCTTTCTGACAAATATATCCCTTTAAACATTTCAAGACAAGAGTATCATGCATTAGGCTATAATTGGACTGTCTTGGCACATAGTAAACCATATTGATATACATGATTTTATGTACACTTCCATCAGCAGCCAGCGCTACAAAATATATTGAATGCACAAAATGTTGGCTGATATTTCCTTCTTCATGGAATTAATAAAACTTCAGGTCTATTGAAGGTTTCCTATGGCTTGAAATTCCCACAGTATACTTGAGAAAGCAATGTAACTGAAAGCATTAAATTGGCAGAACAGACACATGAATGAAATGTAATTCCCATCGCTGCGCAGAATTGTTTAATCAGAATCAGTAAGTCAAATGTGCAGTTAAATAAAAGTAGTTTTAATAAAAGGGGGAGGCTCACAGGACCGGTGCTGAGATACGGCTGCGCTCCATGAGTGTAAATTGAAAATTTTGACCCGGAGATTTTGTCAATGTGTTATAATTGCCAAACAGAGGCAGGAATTAATATCACAGTAATTAACAGCACCCAGAGGGGCAGGAATTGTGGTGACAGGTAATACATGATTTAATAACTCGCACAAAATGGCACATCCATATACTGGTGGTTGTTCATTATATTAATGTCATTTCTCGTTTCCTTCGAGGATCTGACAAATGCCCTTTTTTACAAGCTTATACCAATCACCGTAAGCAACACAGGAGTCACAACTTTTTTTGACAGGTTCTATAAGGTGTCTTGATTTTATGATAACTGCTGGTATTTCTGCAAATGATTGAACATACTGGCAGGGGCATGCTATGGGGCCCAGGGCAAGAGGGAGCCCATTTGGGATCATCTCCTCTTCTACTGGGGATCAAAACTTGGTCAGGACTCTACCCTGACAGTTGAAAAAATGTCCCAAGGGTCATTGAAAGGGGTTTAGGCGGAAACCCTTCTGTCCTGTGTGGGGGGCCTGGTTTGATCTTTGCTAAGAGGCCCTTACTTCTCTACTGGTATCAGAATGAGGGGATCAGCCTCTACTACTGTAGACTATGAATAGTCTTGATATTAGACATCCACCAGCAATACAAGGTTTTCAGGAGTCTCATTGTTAAACATTATGCTATTCAATAAAATTCTGTGGTATTTTTTTCCATATCCACCTGTGTAACCATATTGTTTCCTGAGAGTACACAAGGCGAACTGACAAAAGAAAGGGATCATTTTAAGAATGATCATATGTGTACGGTGTCTTTTATGTTACTGAATGACTCCTGATGTGAGGAATTATTTAGCTGCTCCCAGGAATCTTGACTCTACGGAAAATGCTGTGAAGTGTATTGTAAAGTTCGGTGGCAGGCAGCTCATCATATTGATCCTAGAAAGCAGAGCAAACAAAAGTATTGTGTCGAATATGTTTCTGAATGCTACAGAGGCTTTTTTTCACACTTGTGAAATGTCGATGGCTGATACAAGATAATGAAACAATTTAATGAAATGTTGATCCTTTAAAGATCATCACGATTTCTAAAAATAAAAAAAAAGTCGGTGAATCACGGCAAGTATATTATTTTATAGCTTTTTTACTTGCATTCATAGCAGTGCTTCTGGTTTTATACAGAGGATTAAAATGCTACAAGACAATTGCATTTTACACTTGCAATGTTAAAAAGATATATCCCACAATGTGGTGTATACGGCACCTCCATTAGATATGTTATAGAAATCCCAGAGATTAATTTCTCGAAATTTGTTTTATGTCGGATTCAGAATTATTTTTTTTCATATCAGAATTGATTCTATACAAATCAAATAAGCTCCAATAGGCCTGAAAATTTGTAAATGACACTCTCAGGACTCCAAGGACTCAGATATGTTTATATTTTGTCCTTTTCTCTTTTCTTTCATTTTTTAAATGAATTTTTGCTCTTTCACCTCCCCGCTTTTAAGCTCCTTAGATGCAATGACAGCAATAGCAAATAATGTCAAAGTGACTCTGACATACATAGCTTGGTAAACGTATGTTTGACTGTGTTAACAAACAACATATTTAAAAACACAGCTGTCACATGTGTTATGCTTTTTTATGTTAGAAAACTTCCAAAAATTGTCCCTTATTGGGGACAGATGATTTTTAAAGGGAGTCTGTCACCACTGGTAACCGTTTTTAAGCCTTTGCATCGTAGTATAGCTCTCCTATTGTGATTTCCAAATATATATTTATGTCCTGTCCTCTTCTATATGATTCCCTTTAAGCACACACAATGTTATAGGAGAAAAAAATGGTGGTTAGTTGGGACCAGGCATCCAAAAATGATGCCTTAATAGGGGCAGATCCCTACCCCTGCTTATGCACATGAGGGTAATTTCAGACAAAGAGTGGCTTTTCTGTATAAGCATTCAAAAATGATTCTTGAATGGGGGCAGAATGTTAATTGTAAGAAGAAACAATAGCTTGTTCTGAACAACTGTCCCTGGTGACGGTCATGTTTTGATTGTGTCATCATACTGTTAATATCATACTGCTAATATCTGTAATTTATGCAGTACCACCAACTAGTTAGCCCTATATCTGAATCTTATCAGAATATGCATAAGATGTTTCTGATTGGGGTGATGGCGAATCATGTCTATTTTTGAACGCTGAATAAACATCGCTTGTTGAGGGTAGCTAGGTATCTTTAGGGATGAGGTCCCAACGTTTGTCTTCAGTGTAGATTGTCCCCCACAGCCAAAATGAGCCGCATTATTGTTCCTTGGATAAACCAATATGTCAGTGTTGGCCGCTCTCCCCTTGGCGATATACTTACCTCCTCAGCGCAGGCCCATCAGGGTAGCAGGGATCAATTAATGCTGCCTGAATGGGGACGGTGCTTAGCCATGCCTCTTGGGGAGGGGTTTGAGCCATTTAAACCTTAGCGTTCGCGTGGCCGCTCACGGCCAACACAGAGCAGAGGCATGTTGTTATGCTGTCACACGAAGCAGCCACTTGCTGTATGAATGTTATGCTGCTGTATTAGGCAGCCGCTTGCTGTATGAGTGCTTGAATTTATTACCCTCTTTAATCTCCTGTTGGACCACCAACCGCATAGAAACACGTTGAGCGGTCATAGTGAGAAGGGGGAAAGTGATTGAAATTGGCACTGAGCGTCATACACGATTTGTCAGTATTTAGAGTGATTGGGAACTGGTAACCTTCTGGCGGCTCTTATGCTGAATACATAACCAGAAGTGTTTATTTGGCTGATCACTGTGAAACAAAATATAGTGATAGCCTTTACCAGCACCCACAGTTTATTCAACTGATGCTTGCAGAGCGGGTTTATGCATTAATATCTATGCATGACCGGTAAAAAGACATCAGTTATTGAGTCAGGTTCTGTTATCAACTGTGAAGTCAAAGACACATAATGTGTGCACACCTTGTGTGGCTGAGCTTCCCTACACACATGAGAAAACTTTGAGGGTGGTGTTAGAAATCCATATTACACTTCCAGTTAACAGACCTGAGCTAGCCTTGGAACTATAGATACGAGGTGGGCTTAATACCCCCGTGATTTTAAACTATTATGGTTCTAAATAAAAAGGTTTATTATTTTTTATTTTAGCGTTCCATTTAGGCTTTGGTTAGAATTAAACTTGTTCTGAACAAGCCTAGAAAAATTATCCCTTTTAATTGGAGCAGCAGCAGTACAGAGTGGATGTGGAAAGGGTAGGTTAATTTCAGTATATGGCCACAGTAGCAGTAGCAGCCATAGCAATACAGCATAAAACAGACAATACAGGCAATGTGTGTTCCTATTTAGGGGTAATAGTAGTAATAAAGGCAGATCTGTAGCAGTAGTGGTAATAGCAGTAGTGGTAAATGGCAGTAGTCGGATTAGCAGATCAATGGGAAACCTTCAGAACTGGCTGATCTATTCATCGGTCTTAGCAGAAAGTGTGTGAAAACCATCACTCCATGTTTAAATCATTTTAACAAAGGTGATGTTTTGTACACTGGGTATGACAACTCCACCTGACATGCTGAAAATTTTAAGTGAGATGACACTGAAGGTTGGCCAAGACAGTACAGAGAGAACAAACTGGGCCATTTTTGGCAACATTTCAAATATGCCTCCTAAAAGTCCATGGTGTCAGGAAAAAGGGTGTGTGTCATGGAATCAGGCCACAGTCACTTAGAAAATAGGATAATATTTTTATTATTTCAAATATAGAGAAGAATTACACTTAAGAAAAGTATTGCATTTTGATGTAGGCGCAGAATTGCCCCACTACAGATACCTGGCCAAATGTCCAATAGAGAAAAATACAATTTCAGAAAAGGACACCAGGCTAACAGGATAGAAGTCCAACTGAAGTAATATGGTAAAAACTGAAGCTGACAACATAGGGAAGACGTCAGTTTTCAGAAAAGGATTACATTTTGATGAAGGCACAGAACTACACCAATACAGACACCTGCCCAAAAGTCCAACTGATGGAATGTGGCAGAAACTGCAACTGATGGCATAGAAAAGAATTACATTTGAGAGAAGAATTCAATTTTGGGGAAGGCGCAGAACTGCGCCATGTTTACCACAACTAAGTGGTACCATAGCAACTGCCCTGTCAGAAATTTGGCCAGGTAGGAGTGTGGTTGCAAATAGTTGTCTCATGGCCACACATTCCATTATAGATGTTTCACAATGGAGTGAAGGACAAGAAGGAGGAGGAATCTGAGCAGAAGCAGCTGATGACGATGACAAGGACACTGAAATGTTAGAGGATAAAGGCTGGCTGCCACAAAGAAGAACAGTAGAAGGAGGACAGATTTGTTCTGATGCGGAATGCTGGGCAGTTCTTTTTTCCCACTGGATCTGGTAATGCCGCTTCATGTGCTGCAATAGAGCCCTGGTACCTATGTTTGTGTTTGAACACCCACAGTTTATTTTAATCCTGCAGATCTTGCACACTGCTCTCACAGTACTAGAGAAAGCCGAGTTTGGACTAGGTCTGGCACATTTTGAGCCTGCTCTCACAGTATCGGTGGCATCGCCACTTCCCTAGGTGATCATAGCAGAAGCAGATCTGGCCCTGCCAGTTTTTGGGAAGTTTTGAGCAATATATTAACTGTGCTTTTTATTGCTGTGCCAAGGCCACTGCCTGCCTCCTCTGATGTAACCTCTCTCTTAACATCCCCATCTGGTTCACAAGTCCTGTTCAACACACAATCATCATCAAAGTCCTCACCCTTCCTTTTGGGGGGGGGGGAAAGTGCGTCTTATAAAGCGAAAAATACGGTATATTTTAACGTGACATTTATATCAAATGCTGCTATCATGTATGTATCTGAGGGGTACAATAATGATTATGCCGCTCCCTGTCATTGCATCCACTACTGACAAAGAAAGGCGTCACAAAGTAATTAGTCATGAAGCGATTTTTTATATAAAATTTGGCGAAGCAGCCGAATAAAACTTTTGAATAATTTGCTCATCATAAAATGTTTTTCCTATAATGCAAGGTGCTTAATAATGTAATATTGTAATATTAATGGCTGTATTGATTGTTATAAAAAGCTTGTTATAATGCAATGTTTTAATAACATAACCATACATCAGTATAACAGTATTTTTTCCATAAATGCTTCTGCTGTAATGCAAGGAGTTTAATTACATAATAATAGGTATAATAATAGTGTTATTGATTGCAGTATGTTCAATACCACAGGTATAATAATGGCTTCATTGCCATAAAATGCTTTTGCTATACTGCAACAAGACTAATAGGAAGTGTATAATAATGGTGTTATTGAGTGCCGTAATATGTTTTTGCTGTAATGCAACGTGTTACATAACACGGGTATTATAATGGCATTATTGACGTAAGACGCTTTTGCTATAATACATGTTTAAAGGGAGTCTTTCACCTGATCTGAGTGTCATAGACCGCTCAGATCAGGCTCTAGACCCCCTTACACATGTCACCACAGTACCGTTGGCTAAGTTGTCCCACGCTGTATATGCCAGAAAAACACTTTTAATCCATCTGTCAATCACCCCCCGCAAGTGCCCGGAACCTCGCTAAAGCCGGAAGGAGCCAAAGCCTCCGGGCTATTACTAATGCAAACGCCGCCCTTCTCCAGCATCCATTCCGCCCAGTATTCTATTTAGTTACAGGAGGCGGAGAGGAATATTAGAATACTGGGCGGAACGAATTCTGGAGAAGGGCGGCTTTTGCATTAGTAATAGCCCGGAGGCTTGGGTTCCTTCTGGCTTTAGCGAGGTTCTGGGCACTTGCGGGGAGTGATTGACAGATGGATTAAAAGTGTTTTTCTGGCATATACGGCGTGGGACAACTTAGCCAACGGTACTGTGGTAACATGTGTAAGGGGGTCTAGAGCCTGATCTGAGCGGTTTATGACACTCAGACCAGGTGAAAGACTCCCTTTAATAACACGGGTACAATAATGGTGGTATTGCAGTAAAATGCTTTTACTATAAGTACCTGTTATCTTACGGTAATATGCAACACATTTAATAACCTGGGTATAATGCATTGAAATGGTTTTTAGAAGAAAAAAACAATGTGCAATTTCTCAGAAACATTTGTTTCTTTTTCTTGCAGGGGGATTTGTAATGCAGAACTAGCTTTCCCCAAAACTTTCCCTGATCAAATTCCCTAAAATCTACCCAATTATATCTCTCTAATCCCTCCCTATAGTTTCCCAATCACACTAAATTAATGGCTCCTATTTGTAATTTCTTTTTGTCAGACACTACCACATGACACCCTTCCAGGTTAGAAGCTGAACACATTCAATGATGATCTCAGCAAAGGACCTTCCTGAATTCTCCCCCTGATTATCTGAGGCTGTCAGCCTCTGATCCAATCAGAGCAACCCCCCACTTCCTCTCATTCAGTGTCATGTGAATTTCTTCCTCCCTCATGGTTTTCTCCATCAATAGTCTTTTTACAGGATTCGTCCGAAAAGAATCAAAAATCTTCCAATTTATTTGAGTGACAAAATTTTGTGAAATTCACAACAAATCCAATTTATCATGAAAATTGCATCCCACCCAATTATGATAACATTGCAGTCATGTAAAAGGTTAGACTAATACTTGGGCTTGATTGCAATTTCTAGCTTGCCATATAGTCACACCACTGATTTTAAGGCCTGCGTTGAAGTGAGAATATTCTCAGTCTTGAGCAGAATTAGGCACTGTTCCCATGGTTTCAACAAATCTACCTGAAGGGGAACTTCATTGTAAATCTGCCCATAGACATGCTATAATTGTCACCCAGAAAGATTCTCATACTATGAATTTTCATGTAACCTGAATATTACATGAAGATTCCAAAGCAATCATTTTTAATTGATGATAATAATTGCCAGCATGAATCAAATTAATATTCATAATTCAGAAATGCAGCCCCTCCATTGCAATTATTGTAATAATCAGATGACAAGTCAGATCTTTATAGAATCACATCTGAAAATGGTTCACAGAAACTGCTTGTTAGGTCACATGGAAATAAGTTTAAACATACCTTTATGTTGATGGTCATATTACAAGCTTATTGGAGGAAAGGAAATGTTTACTTACACATCCCTTGCAAAATAGATACCAAGTGTCCAATGGGCATTGCTCAATCGGGGAAGTATCCCTAGGTTCCACCAAGCAACCCTCCCAAACCTGAGAGTCTGGATTGAAAGTTCAAGCACTCTTTCCTATGTACCATCTAAATTCCATGCATGTGCTGTGCAGTTTTAGGAAGAGTATAGCACGCAGAGCGACACAGGAAAATGCTACAACTATCAATCAAGACCAGGTGATAGGGGTTTAGGAGGTTTTTTGGGTGAGACCATCAACATAGACATGTTTTGTTTACACTTCATCTATCTAGTGGTGTTAGCGGTTTAGTGAGGGGCATAAGTGGTGACAACCTTTAAAGCCATTGACAGTGTCGTAACTAGAAATGACTGGTTCCCACAGCAAATTTTTGAACAGGGACACCCCCAACCCACAACAGTAACTTCTTCGCAACCCCCCTCCTCCCGTGTAACCACCACTTCTGTGGCTAGTCAAAATCCCTCTCTCAGACGAGACCCAACAGCCGCTGTCTATCCGTCTGTATAATGTCATTTTACAATACTGTTCAGTGGGCCCTGACAATAAAATCTTTTCATCTTCCTCCTGCATTGGCCCCTTCTGATTTCGGGTTCTAAAGCAGAAGCTTCTTCTGCTTTCCCTATAGCTACACCCCTGGCCATTTGCCTGAACAGATAACTGTCCAGATATGAACACTAATGATTGAAGGTGTATGACAGGGGTGCACAACATTTTCTGGTTAGGGGCCACACTGCCAGACTGAACCAATGACGAAGGCTAAAAATAAAATTTAAAGGGGTATTGATACTGTATTTATGGCATATTGAACATACAGTATATACCTTTAATGTCTAGTTACAGTTCCAGGACTTCCATCTAACGGAAGAATACATGACAACTAGATTTGCATTTCCAGGAGAAAATACATAGTGCTTGAAAAGGGCGCACCTTTAACAGTGACTTCCAGAGTACACCTGTGTGACTGCCCCTTTAAGAATGTCTGCTCCTTTAAGAGTGCTGCCCCTTTAAGAGTTACTGCCCCTTTAAGAGTTACTGCCCTTTTAAGAGTGACTGTCCCTTTAAGAGTGACTGTCCCTTTAAGAGTGACTATCGCTTTAAGAGTGGCTATCCCTTTAAGAGTGACTGCCCCTCTAAGAGGGACTGCCTTTTAAAGAGTGTCTGTCCCTTTAAGAGTGACTATCCCTTTAAGAGTGACTGTCCCTTTAAGAGTGACTACCCCTTTAAAAGTGACTGCCCCTTTAAGAGTAACTGCCCCTTTAAGAGTGTCTGCTCCTTTATGAGTGTCTGCTCCTTTAAGAGTGACTGTCCCTTTAAGAGTGACTATCCCTTTAAGAGTGACTATCCCTTTAAGAGTGACTGCCCCTTTAAGGGTGTCTGCTCCTTTAAGAGCGACTGCCCCTTTAAGAGCGACTGCCCCTTTAAGAGCAACGGCCCCTTTAAGAGCGTCTGCCCCTTTAAGAGTGTCTGCCCCTTTAAGAGCGACTGCTTCTTTAAGAGTGACTGCCCCTTTAAGAGCGTCTGCCCCTTTAAGAGTGACTGCCCCTTTAAGAGCGACTGCCCCTTTAATAGCGGCTGTCCCTTTAAGAGCGGCTGTCCCTTTAGGAACGACTGTCCCTTTAAGAGCGGCTGCCCCTTTAAGAGCGGCTGCCCCTTTTAGAGTCACTCTGGAAAGCCCCTTGAAGTTTAACAGTTTAACAGAATCCAAAATGGCGGATTAACCCCTCTTTTGCCAGTGCGCGTCCCCGAGGCCCATGATCATGGCTCCTTACAACGGACATGTGAATGCCCCCTTAGCCTCTGGTCTGGGGAATCTCCCCTCTATATTATCTCTATATATGTCTGAGCCTTCTCCACTGTGTGTATGCTGTGTCATATATGGTGCTGCCTATTTGCATATTGAGCTGTGATTGGTTGATTGGTCTCAAGTTTAGCTTCTCCATTCATTCCTATGCAACCTATAGCCTCAGGTCTGGGGGACCTCTTTTATATTATCTCTATGTATCTGTAAGCCTTCTCCACTGTGTGTATGCTGTGCCATATACGGTGCTGCCTATTTGCATATTCACTGTGATTGGCTGATTGGCCCGCACTCTAAGGCTCTCCATTCATTCCTATGGAGAATGTTTTGGGTTTTAACCTGTGATATCTTAAAAACGACAAATCCGATCTACTCCAAAAATGCATAGCACACCTGTCACCATCGAGGGCTTCGAAACGCACTTTGAACGGAGTCTGTACGCCAAGCGGTTCGGGCTGTATTAATTGCAGAAATTTAGGGAGAAGAATAAGAAGAAGAAAGAAACGGAGGAATAACAATATAGTGCTTTTCAAGCACTATAATTACATGTGAGCAGCCACAAGACATAGACGTACATGTCTGTTACCAGATGGTTGGGGGCCGCACAGAATGGTATCAAAGGCCGCATGTGGCCCCTGAGAAGCAGGTTGTGCACCCCTGGTGTATGACATATAACTTACTGTAAATAGATGAAGAGACTGAGCAACTAGAGATGAAACACTCAATTACTGCATGGAAAATCATTTATGTAACCATAAAAATAATCGCTGGTGGTCATTGTGACTAAACATGAATCTTTTCATCAACAGACAAGTGAAATTGCTACAGAGCAGACTCCTTATGACAAAACATCAAGCCGGGAATCGTTTGTGTGAATTTGTGTCTAGAATCAGCAATCGCTATTACAAATATCTGCTCTTGTAAATGTTCCCCTACATGTTAGATAGAAATCATCTGAATAGAACAACTATAAATGTTTCAGTGGGACTATAAACGTTCTTGTGGGAATCTCGCCCGATCAATTGTTCATGATGTCTGACACCAAATGGAGATCTGCTTAAAGGATGGGTAACCACAATATGCAGTACAATCTGCAAACAGCGGGATATGGAGCAGGAGAAGTAGAGCAGATTGATGTATAGTTTTCAGGCAAAGATTCAGTAAAACTTGGATTTTATACGCTTATATTTCTGCTATTTCTGACCTTATTGTTCATGTGGGCGATGTTATCAGTGATTGATGGCATTCCCTGTGTAAAAGCCTTATTAGACGTCATGATTTCGGGCCAATTAGTAGGAAAATGCTTGTTCCTAATTATTGGCCTGTATAATCTAGACACCTATCAGCTGTCAACGGGCATATGCTTGTTCATCAGCTGATGGACATCTTTCATCAAGATGAAAGATGCCTGATTATCAGCAGTACATCTACCTGTGTAATCAGGGATGTGCTGCTTATAATGAATAGAAGAGAATGAGGTAAGAATGACTGCAGCAGCAATAGTTTCTGCCACATTAAAAGTTTACATTGGCCTTTATAATCAGGCCAGTGCAAATAAGCACCAATGGATGTGTTCATCCATCGGTGCTCGCTCTGTCCAAATATTGGGCAGTGTAATAGGCCCTTAAGTGTGTATACAGGGATAGCTGTCAGTCACTGATAGTTGTACACAGGGAAGTGTTATCAATTACTGATAGCATTCTCTGTGTAAGTGTGTATACAGGGATAGCTGTCAGTCACTGATAGTTGTACACGGTGGAGGTGTTATCAGTGATTGATAGCATTCTCTGTGTAAGTGTGTATACAAAGATAGCTGTCAGTCACTGATAGCTGTACATTGGGAGGTGTTACCAGTGATTAATAGCATTCTCTGTGTAAGTGTGCATACAAAGATAGCTGTCAGTCACTGATAGCTGTACACTGGGGGAGGGGGGTATTATCACTGATTAATTGCATTTCCTATGTAAGTGTGCATACATAAATAGCTGTCAGTCACTGATTTGGTTTTCAGTGATTGATAGCATTCCCTTTGTAAGTGTGTATACAGAGATAGCTGTTTATCCCTGAAAGCTGTACACAGGGGAGGTGTTATCATTGATTGATAGTATTCCCTGTGTAAACTTGTATACAGAGATAGCTGTCAGTCACTGATAGCTGTACAAGGGGGAAGTGTTTTCAGTTATTGATAGCATTCCTTGTGTAAGTGTGTACACCATGTTCCAAATTATTATGCAAATTGCATTTAAGTGTCATAAGATTAAATGTTTTGCTTTTCAATGAAACTCATTGATGGTATTGTGTCTCAGGGCTCTTTGGATCACTGAAATCAATCTCAGATACCTGTGATAATTAGTTTGCCAGGTGAGCCCAATTAAAGGAAAACTGGATGTTCCACAATATTAAGTAGGCCACTGTTTTCAAGTAACATGGGAAAGAAAAAGGATCTCTCTGCTGCCGAAAAGCATCAAACAGTGCAATGCCTTGGACAAGGGATGAAAACATTAGATATTTCATGAAAACTTAAGCGTAATCATCGTACTGTGAAGAGATTTGTGGCTGATTCAGAGCACAGACGCGTTCGTGCTGATAGAGGCAGAATGAGGAAGGTTTCTGCCAGGCAAGTTCATCGGATTAAGAGAGCAGCCGCTAAAAAGCAATTACAAACCAGCAAACAGATATTTGAAGCTGCTGGTGCCTCTGGAGTCCCTCGAACCTCAAGGTGTAGGATCCTTCAAAGGCTTGCTGTGGTGCATAAACCTATTATTTGGCCACCCCTAACCAGTGCTCACAAGCAGAAACGGTTGCAGTGGGCCCAGACATACATGAAGACTAATTTTCAAACTGTCTTGTTTACTGATAAGTGCCGTGCAACCCTGGATGGTCCAGATGGATGGAGTAGTGGATGGTTGGTGGATGGCCACCATGTCCCAACAAGGCTGCGACATCAGCAAGGAGGTGGAGGAGTCATGTTTTGGGCAGGAATCATGGGGAGAGAGCTGGTAGGCCCCTTTAGGGTTCCTGAAGGTGTGAAAATGACCTCTGCAAAGTATATAGAGTTTCTGACAGACAACTTTCTTACATGGTACAAAAACCAGAAACGTGCCTTCAGAAGCAAAATCATCTTCATGCATGACAATGCACCATCTCATGCTGCAAAGAATACCTCTGTGTTATTGGCTGCTATGGGCATAAAAGGAGATAAACTCATGGTGTGGCCACCATCTTCCCCTGACCTCAACCCTATAGAGAACCTTTGGAGTATCATCAAGCAAAATATCTATGAGGGTGGGAGGCAGTTCACATCAAAACAGCAGCTCTGGGAGGCTATTCTGACATCATGCAAAGAAATTCAAGCAGAAACTCTCCAAAAACTCACAAGTTCAATGGATGCAAGAATTGTGATGGTGATATTAAAGAAGGGTTCTTATGTTAACATGTAACTTGGCCTGTTAGGATGTTTTGGATTTAAATAGCTTTTTATTTCAGTGAATGTAACCTCCTAATTCTGCAAATTCCACAAATGAGCATTTTCAGTTCTTAAAAACATATAAAATGTTTAGAAACTCTACTGTGCATAATAATTTGGAACAGTGCATTTTGAGTTTTTTTTATTTTTTGAAGAATATACCGTTATCATTGGGAGGTTTGTTCAATAAAATTCGATGCATACTCTAACGAGTGATGACTTTTATTATACTGACTGTCATTTGCACCGACCATTTAGGAAAATCGGAGATAAATATCATTTGCATAATAATTTGGAACATGGTGTATACATAGATAGTTCTCAGTCACTGGTAGTTGTAAACAGGGGAGGTGTTTATATGATTGATAGTATTCACTGTGTAAATTTGTATAGAGAGATAGCCGATTATCACTGACTGGGACTGAAATTCAGCCCTGGCATTTTGAAATAAAAGAGGCCCACATGCCTCGACTTTTTAAAGTCACAGCCAACCCTTTTAGAGGCCCTAAAAATTATTAAAATATAATAATTTAATAAACGTAAACCACACCAAACAAGGTAAATAAACCGCCCCCTGCAGAGACAGATGGAAAAGCTATATCTCCTGATAGGGAACGGGTCTAGAACTCAGACCCGGACTGATCAAAACTTTTGATATGTCTCTGTGACATGTCAAAAGTCTTTCAGTTCATCAGTGGCCCTATTACACAGATTGATGTGTAAAGGTCCTTTTACATGGGCCGATTATCGGCCGAAAAAGCGTTCCTAGGAACGCTAGTGCCGATAATCGGCCAGTGTAAAATAGCCCTAATCAGCCGACGAACGAGCAAAACGGGCAATGTGTGCCTGACAGTATGGAGCTTCCCGGCCACACGAGTGATACTAGGAACGCCAGTGCCGATAATCGGCCCGTGTAAAATAGCCCTAATCAGCCAACGAACGAGCAAAACAGGCAATGTGTGCCTGACAGTATGGAGCTTCCCAGCCACACGAGTGATACAGCGATCACTTGTGCGGCCCGGCGCATGGCAAGTCAATTTCTGCTAGAGGAAAATCTGAAAAGTGTTCATGGGATATGTCTGATCTCACTTTGCTGGTGCTGTACTGCTCTGCGTTTTCCCCCCACATAATTCAGTATGGAAAAAATGCACATATTCCGCAACATGTCCATGCAGCCTAATAGACAAATAATACTGCCAACACCATGAACACTTATTATTACCACCTCATAGTGGCTAAATACTACACCAGACTGATACTGGGGCACTCTTTCCCCCAATCTGAGGAAGTGTGTGTTCCATTCTCTATGGGTTTGCCAGAGACAGCCTAGTGCAGCGTTTCGCTGCAGTCCCATAGAGAATGACTGGAGTGGAAGAGCACATGCCTGACCTGGCAGTCCATCAGATTGAGGGAACAGGACCCACGTTCTTGGGCTCAGGGGGGCATCATAGTAGTCAGCAGTCTGAACCCCACTGATCAGTTACTTATGCCCTATCCTATGAATAGGGGATAACTTCCAAATTTGGCACAATCCCTTGAATTCATTCCCAATCTACATTTAGGCCCCTTCGTAACCATACTGTACCACACCATATTTTGATGAAATATTATAATAGCCACATTAATATAAATGTTAGTGTTGAGCGAGCATGCTCAGCTGAACTCGCTGTTCAGCCAAGTATGCCTACGCTTGGGTCCGCTCGGTGTTCGGCCGAACACAGAGTATACTCGAGCGCAATGCTTGAGTCCCCTCCCCGCACCAAGACGGATCCGTTTGGTGTGGCACAATAGTAAACAGATCCGTCCTCCATTGACTTTCAATGGAGTTCATGACGGATCCATCAGCTATCACGTTTTTTTTTCCATTGAAGAATTCAAGGTGTAATTTTTTTCATTCACCAGCAGAGGGCGCAGTGTAAGGAAGAGGCTCCAATGCTGAGATGAAGAAGCCTGAGGAGGAAGTGGTAAGTGGTTTGTGTTTGTTTTCTATTTTTCAGGATCGTGAATGCAGAGGACTACGTCGGATTCGGTGGACTACGTCGGACTAGCTTTTTTATTTTTTAAATAAAATGGTCAAACAGGGGTCTGGGGGAGTATTTATTTCAATAAAATATTTTATAAGTGTGTGTGTGTGTGTTTTTTTTCACAACATTGCAGTTTTAGTAATCATGGCTATCTACTGACGGCCCTGATTACTAATACTGGGCTTAGTGCTTGCCGGTATGGCCAGCACTAACCCCAACATCTATTACCCCAACACCCACCGCCCAGGGGTGTCGGGAAGAGCCAGGTACCCGCAGGACCGGACCTTCTAAATTGAGGGTCCAGTTCTGGGGTGGCTGCAGGCTGGTACCATTAGGCTGGGAAGGGCCAATAACCGTGTCCCTTCCCACCCTGGTAGTGCCAGGCTGCTGCTGCTGGTTGTATCTGGCTGGTGAAGGAAAACAGGGGGGACCCCACGCCGATTTCTTAAATTATTTAATTATTTTTGAAAAAAAAAAATGGCATGGGGCCCCCCCTTTTTTTCCTTCACCAGCCAGATACAACCAGCAGCAGCAGCCTGGCACTACCAGGGTGGGAAGCACACTAATAAAATATTTTATTGAAATAAATACTCCTCCAGACCCCTGTTTGACCATTTTATTTAAAAAATAAAAAAGCTGGTCCGACGTAATCCACCAAATATGACATAGTCCTCAGCATTCACGATCCTGAAAAATAGAAAACAAACACAAACCACTTACCACCTCAGGCTTCTTCTTTGTAGTAAAGAAGGGAAGGTTTGTATGTCTCTGTGTGTCTGTTAGTTTTTTTTTAAATTTTGGGCACTTGTGTAAACCAGGCACCCCCCGCTCTTCCGAGCGGCGGGTGCCTGGTTTACTCCCATAGACTTCAATTATTCTCAGGTGCTCGGCCAAGCACTCGAGCACCCCTGAGTGCTCGGCCAGAGCACCCGAGTGTACGAGCACCGCGGTGCTTGATCATCACTAATAAATGTCACACCCCCATATCAGATGCTCATTCAGGCCCCGCATATGTAAATTACTCAGATAGGCCTCCTTCAGTTGCTCAGGCCCACCCCCCCTTAATATCAGATGCCCCTTTAGGCCCCCCATATTTCAGTTGCTCTGACAGGCCCCCCATATGTCAGGTGCGTAGCCCCCCCTCATATCAGATGCTCATTCAGGACCCCCATATGTCACTTTCTCAGGACCCCCCTCCCATATAAGTTGCTTATTCAGGACCCCCATATGTCATTGTTCAGGAGGACCTCCGCCCCCCAAAAAACAAAATATATCAGTTGTTAATTATTTATTCAGGCCCCCCATATGTCGCTTGCTCTGGACCCCCCCCCCTTTCCCCTAATATCAGTTGTTATTTATTTATTCAGGGCCCCCCATTACCCCATATGTCATTTGCTGAAGACCCCCACCCCGATATCAGTTAATTATTTATTTATTCAGCCCCCCATATATCATTGCTCAGGATCCCCCCACCAATATCAGTTATTAATTATTTATTTATTCAGGCCTTCCCCCATGCCATATATCATTGCTCAGGACCCCCCCACACACACACACCACCAATATCAGTTATTAATTATTATTCAGGCACCCCCCCATATATAATTGCAGTCAGGACCCCCCCCACCAATATCAGTTATTATTTATTCAGGCCCCCCCATATATAATTGCTCAGGACCCCCCCACACACACACCACCTATATCAGTTATTAATTAATTGCAGTCAGGATCCCCCACACCAATATCAGTTATTATTTATTCAGGCCCCCCCATATATAATTACTCAGGACCCCCCCACACACACACACACACACACACACCACCAATATCAGTTATTCATTATTTATTCAGGCACCCCCCCATATATCATTGCAGTCAGGACCCCCCCCACCAATATCAGTTATTATTTATTCAGGCCCCCCCATATATAATTGCTCAGGACCCCCCCCCCACACACACACACCAATATCAGTTATTCATTATTTATTCAGAGAAAATATCAGTTATTAATTATTTATTCAGGCCCCCCCCAGTCACTTGCTTAGTATTATATTTTTTTAGCTGTTGCGCCTCCCCCCCACCTAATTTGCTCATGAAGCCAGGGCCAGGCCCCCATCAGAGATCAGACTACACTACACATAAAACTTACCTCTCCTGCTCCGTGTCTGCCGCTCTGCTGTCTGCAAGCCCGCGCTGCACAGTCACGTGACCTGGCTACGTACAGCGTCAGGTCATAGTGCACGCTGTACGCAGTCAGGCAGCGGGCTACAGGACACCAGGGAGGAAGTGGGGGCGCGCCGGCGGGGGTAAGTATAAGTGCTTCTTGCGCTTCTCTTCACCGGCACCTACATACTAGCGAGCGCTTCCAGAAGTGCACGCTAGTATGGATGGGTGGCAGTGGCATGGGTCCTCCTCACATGCTGGGCCCCTGTGCAGCCGAACCGGCTGCACAGTCGATATGTCCACCCATGAGTGGGGACACGGGGAGTACGGGACTGGCCCACGGAGGGCAGCGGCCATTCTGGCATTTGCCAGAAGTGCCAGACGGGCAGTCCGGCCCTGCGGGGAGGTGTTATCACTGACTGATAGCATATACTGTGTAAGTGTGTATACAGAGATAGCAGTCAGTCACTGATAGTTAAACATAGGGAAGTTGTTATCAGCGATTGGTAGTATTCCCTGTATAAGTGTTTATACAGAGATAGCTGTCAGTCACTGATAGCTGTACACAGGGGAGATGTTATCAGTGTGTGATAGCATTCTCTGTGTAAAGCCTCATTCACATGTCAGTGTTTTGTTCAGTTATTTCCATCATTGATTGTGAGCTAAATCCAGGATTGGAGCCTACACAGAGATGAGGTATAAGGAAAAAATCTGTACCTCTTCTGTGTTTAGACCCGCACCTGGTTTTGGCTTACAATCACTGATGGAAATCACTGACCAAAACACTGACGAGTGACTGAGCCATAAGTCTGTATACAAGGATAGCTGTCAGTCACTGATTGCTGTACACAGGGCAGTATTATCAGTGATTGAGATTAGAGATGAGCAAATCTATTCGCCGCTTCGTAGATTCGTATCGATTCTTGGGATTTTTCAGCTGCGAAGCGAATCCGAATATTAGGTGATTTGCTTTGCTTTTGTACGCATTCGCTACGTAGTGTGTCCTATAAATTATACGCTATTCTACGTATAATTTAGTTACTCTATACACTGTCGTGTACGAATTCAATTCAGCGATGCAGACTTTTCCCTGTTAGTTACTCTATACGCTGTTGCGTACGAATTCAATTCAGCGATGCAGACTCCTCCCTGGTAGCTCCGCCCCTTTCTCCAGCGCGGGAGGATGACGAGGCAACTCAGGAAATTAAGTTGCGCGTTCGTGCGCCTCATCCCTTTTTCCCCCTTTTCAGGTTATTTGGGGAGCCCATTGAAAGAGGGTTTTTTAAGGAACCTTTGCTGCTTTTTTTTACCCATTTGGATTACAATTTTACCCATGTGGATTACAAATTGCGACTGAGTTTGGGACTCTGCTCCAGTTCTATGACAAGCGTCAGAAGAAAAGAGACTTAAACATGTCCGTGAGCATACTAGGTAGGTGATATTTAAAATTTTTAAATTATACCTATAATAATGTATTTGCACCTTGCCATATATATGTCTCGAATATTCGCTCTGCCTCTGAGGAGTGCACACCGCGGCCTCTCCTCGTACGTGCCTGCGTATTACGTAATCGCTTAGACAATAGTACGCTGAGATTCGTAAGCTATTTGTACGCTCATGTGTACGTCTTCTAAGAAGTTGCGTACATTTTGTAAATGAACGTTTGTTATTAGTGAGCGAATGTTCGCTAATAGCACATAATAACGTATATTTTGTACGCAAATACAATGAATCTATTTGTCGAATATACGAATTTTAGGAAAAGTTCGGCGAATGTTCGGCGAATAATTTTTTGAATGATTCGCTCATCTCTAATTGAGATTTGTCATCTCCTTGAGTGAAACACCATAGTGATGCCCTCACCACTTTCCAAAAAAAGGACGTTGCAGGGTTCGGGAAGCAGACAGGGCAAACTAATGTCAAGGTGCAGGCCTTCTCATATATTAGGTACATCCTGTGGTATTCCTTGCACCAGACTGAAATCTAACTTTCTATGCTTCCCTCAACACCTTCCAAAAAGGGATGCGGTGAGGGTGGGGAAGGACCTGGCACATTTATCTTTATTTATGCCAGGTCCTACCACTGAGACCTCCGCCTATGATAATAACATGGGTCCTATACATGGAATATTCCTTTATTTATCCCTTTAATTTAGGCTACTTTCACACTAGCGTTTTTAAATTCCGGTATTGAGTTCTGTCTGTTGGCGCTCAATACCGTAAAAAAAACGCTTCAGTTTTGTCCCCATTCATTGTCAATGGGGACAAAACTGAACTGAAGACAACGGAATGCTCCTGAAAGCATTCCGTTCCGTCTTCAGACCGGTGAACAAACCGCAGCATGCTGCGGTTTTCTCTCCGGTCCAGGCATCTGCACCAAGACGGATTTGGAATGACCCCCAATGCAAGTCAATGGGGGCGGATCCATCTGGTGTGACCACAATGGTAAACGGATCCGCCCTCCATTGACTTTCAATGGAGTTCAGGACGGATCCATCACCTACACATACAGACATACATACAGACATACATACAGACATACACACACATACACATACACCCAAACACATACATACTTACATACTCCAGGCAGGCAGGCCGCACGTCTTCATGCCCAGGAGGCGCGCCGCTATGACGATTCCCTACAGCGCCCAGCAGAGGGCGCTGTGGGGAATCGTCATAGCTGCGCACCTCCTGGGCATGAAGACGTGCGGCCTGCCTGGAGTATGTAAGTATGTATGTGTTTGTGTGTATGTGTGTGTATGTCTGTATATGGTACTGTGTGACATGTGTGGGGCCGGAACGCGGTTCTGGCCCCACACATGTCCCTGCGGCAGTCCGGATCCGACGGCACCCTTCACCTGCCGGATTCGGACTGCCGCTAATGTGAAAGAGGCCTCAAACAGACAATATTTTGAATGCTATAAACTTTACAAATATACTCACCTTCTCATATTGCACAGAAGGTCACAACAGTTAATGATATTTAACAGGGTCCAGTATTTCAGTATGAAGCTAGTATAGACTGGTCATGAACTGATGGCTGAATAGAGGAAAATAAAAGGTGAGAAGTTCATTTGGGACTGAGCTAAGTTTTATAAGTGATTAATACACTATATAGGCACAGGTATAGGGACACCTACACAGTACACCTACAGGAGCTTTTATGACATCTCATTCTAAATCCATACGCATTAATATAGTTATTTACCCCTATGCAGTGAAAACAGCTTCCATTCTTCCGATAAGGCTTTCAACAAGATTGCGGGGTGTCTGTGAGAAGTTTTGCCCATTCAATCAGAAGGAAATTTGTAAGGTCAGGCACTGATGTAGGACTGGAGGGCTTGGCCCACAGTTTCTGTTCTTTTATACTTCTTCTATTCCTAAATGCGTCTGCTTTGCTATACCAGTCAGTTAATTGTTGAATATCTACTTGTTACAACAGGGGCATCATATAACAGTACCATGATGGAATTAAATGAGCATGGTAGGTGCTGGATTTTATAAAGCTGTGTTAATGGGGCTGAATGAAACATCTAATCCAATAATTAATAGGTGTTTCTCTATACTTTTGTCATAATGTATATTATATTATAAACCATACTTATAAGACAACATGCCACCTATCTGTTATCCTAAACACATTGCAGCATCAACTTAGCTTGTCATGACTGATTCATGATAGAGATTGTTAGCAGAAATAAAATTACTACTTTATTTTGTATAGATTCTGAGTTGCCTATTTTTTAACGTGATCTTGGGTAAAGATATGTTAGTTTCAAACCAATATGGTAATGTCTTTGCCTTGGGTAACCTAAATTCAATGATGTACATCCCCCACGAGGACTAATTATTTTTAAGTAATTATAGGCATTTCTCCATCACAAGGTTACTGAAGTTTACTAGCAGATTTATAACAGATTCAACAAGGGGCAACAATTACTAATCAATAAGAGGTTAATTCTCCATTTAGGTTCAAAGTATTTTGATTACTAATAGTGCTAAAGCTGACCATACACATTAGATAGAAGTTGGTTGATGATTGAATACCAGTTGAACAAACATTTGGTGAAAGTTCACTTCACAGACAGATCCATACACACTTTAGTCCATATTGACCATTACAGTTGTTCAAACTGCCCATGTATATTCAATGAAACTGGGTGATGGACGAAAGATCTTTCTGGGAATGTTTGAAAGAAAGATATTTTATCTGACTACCAGGTGAAAATATTAAAGGTGTCTGACTTCTTTTTAAATTATAAAGGTCTGTTATCAATCAGCTAAAATGATTGTTCATTTGTTGTTACATTTCAGCATACGAAATTTGAAATTGTCCATTTTGATTAAAGTGTTCCTTCCCAACAGTCAGCTGCTCGTTCAGTGAAGGAGATCACTGCATAAGCATGAGGACGAGGGAACGCTATAGCGTCCTCAAGCAGAATTATGGTTTCTGAGCAGCCGATCGCTGTTTAGACAGAATGATTTGCTTCACAGAAGCTGTGATTGGTGGTGCCTGCATGAACAACAGGATCAGCTGATGAACGAGCGTTTCGCTCATTCTTCAGGTGATCGGCAGCACATTTACAAGGGGAGAGTGTTGGGAATGACCATTCTCAGGAGCCACAATCTTTGGATGATTATTGGCTTGTGTAAAGGAAGCTTAAATGTCTATTCTTCTCTAAATCAGTTATCATTGTTAATAATTACCTACCAGAGACAAAAAGCAATGATACTTTGTTTTTAGATGGATTCATTTGATGACAGAATTTAAGAACAAAGTGAGTTTATCATTTGCTAAGACGACTGAGCTCCCGTATCTCGTGTGTCTGAGTATATTCCAGACTAATGTTTATCGATGATAGAACAACTCTGTAACCCAGTTTGAGCTAAAGTTAATAAAATAAGGATCAGGTATTTCACAACAAATCTGCTTTATGGAGATGTTTATTTAGCTGTCCTGTCGTAAAACAATATATTTAAAGCTCATTTGTGGTCAACTAGACAAAACACTTAAGTACATTATAATTGCTATAGTGTCTAACCTTTTTAACCCTTAAGGACTGAGCCTATTTTTATTTTAGATTTTTCCTTACAGAGCTCTTTACAGAGCTGTATAAGGGCTTGTTTTTTGCAGGACAAACTTCAGTTTTTGGGGTACATTCAACTTTTTATTACTGTTATTTGACTTTTTGGGGGGGACAAGGTGACTAAAAATGGTGAATCGTGTTTGTAAAAAAATAAAATGTAAAATGTAAAAAAATATTTTAATAATTCAGACACTTTCACAGCTTAGCAGGGGGCTTACCATGGCAAACTTAGGACACATCTAATTATTACAGGCATGATTGAAATGACAGATCACCTTTATTAGTGTTTATTCAACTTCAGCACTACAGCTGTTATCAAACTACAACACCCAGCATGTACACTTGTGCATGTATACTTCTGAACTTTGACCAGTATATATATATATATATATATATATATATATATATATATATATATATGTGTGCTCCAAGTCAAAATGACCTACTTAGACACCAAAATGTCCATGGTTATAAGAGAGGTTGAATCTAGCCACAAGTTTAAAAATGGCAGTAGAAAATGCAGTCAGGAAAGCAGGTCAGGCATATTGGGCATTGTTTTGAGTACGGTCATATCTGCTGCTGCTAATATTCCTGCTGTCGCTGGTAATAACATTACACAGCCCCCACAGCTCCTGCCATGTCCATCATGTTCCATACTGTATTGCTGCCACTACTACTCCTACTCAGCCACACATCTCCTGGCTTGTCCATGATTCATACTGTATTGCAATTAAGATGCAGACTAATTTTTTTGTTAAACGAAAACATTAGCTATGATGAATTTGGGTCGAGTGTGGTTCATTCCGATAACCAACAACACTCCTCCCGTATGGCAATAATCCAGCTACCTTGTTTGATCCATCCAGCAAGTTCAGCCCATCTGGTTTTAACCGGTTTTAACTTCCTTGAGGACGAAATGGTATTCAGCACCAACTGTTCTATGATACCCTAACATGTCCAGGGCTCCAAACACTATAGCTGTTTGGCTAACAGAAGTGGTTAAATGTCAACTTGGACACACCACAATATAACGAGACAGGTGTGGTTATCTATTAAACAATGTGGACACCCCACTAACAGTAGAAGTAGACAGCTTATTCACTCCAATTTTAGAATCAAGGCGTAATGGAATTGTTTGTCTATTAAACAAGGTGGATACCCCACTAGCAGTAGAAGTAGACAGATTATTCAACCCAAATTGAGAATCAAGGCCTAATAGAATTTCTTATGTACTAAACATGGTGGACACCCCAATAACAGTAATATTAGACAGCTTATTCACCCCCAATTTGAGAATCAAGGTGTAATTACTTATCTCTTTAACAAGGTGGACATCCCAATAACAATTAAATGAGAGAGCTTATAAACCCCGAATATGAGAATCAAGGCCTAATGTAATTATACAAGGTGGACACCCCAATAACAGTAGTATTAGACAGCTTATTCACTCCAATTTTAGAATCAAAGCCTAATAGAAATGCTTATCTATTTAAAAATGTGGACACCCAGTGGCGTACCTCCCATAAAGTCAGACCATGCAGCTGCTATGGGGACCTAGAGTAGAGGATAGGCCAAGCCCCCTAATAATCTTCAACACTGGCTGATGTCCAGCTTCAGTCTAGAATTCCTATCGTCAGTGGAGAAAACTAAAGCACCTTTGATTATGTCATGTACATCTAGCAAGGGAACTGCACAGGGAATAATGTAGGTTAGAACAGTGCATCTGCCAGAACCTGTGACACCATCTTCAGCATCACAGATCCTGCATCATCTAGAAAAGGAACTGCACCAAGAATGGTGTAGTTCCCATGTTAGAAAGGTGCATCTGAAAGGCTTCTTGAACACTGTCACCCACTGCTGTCCATTTACCTCTGTCCATATACTAATAAAAATACTATTATTTAGTATACAAAATAGCCAATTTTGAAAAAAAAAAACCCAGATTGAAAACTCAGCATGTGGTCTCAGGCAGATATGTAAATAAACATAGGTGTTTCCTGATTAGACACTGGGTATTGCCACAACAGGGTGCAAAAGTACTTCCCCGCTACTCTAAAAAGGTTCTCAGAGGCTTCTTTTGGATAGTGTTCCTCTTGGTGAGAGATCATGGACTGCTAGACATGCCCTATGATGCACTCAAAGACATTTTGCCCATTTGAAATACTGAGGAGGGAGGTCCGTATTTGACTGAGAGAAGCGGTGGACGTTTCTACAACAGCCCAGGCAGACCACCAGTAGAGAGGGTCCTTTGATCAACTGACAAGCACGAGTATCTCCAACAGTTTCATTGTCCTCCATCCAGATACTTGTGGCACCTTCAATACACACCACTATCTCTACCTGGACAATTTCCAGGCACTTAGTAAAAGGAAATTTGGTGTCACTGCACCTATTATGTGACCTGCCATTGACAGCCAGCTTTCGTTGCCTTCATTTGCAGTGGTGTCATGAATAAGAAACTCAGACTGCTATGGACTGGAACTGTATCACATTTGGCAACGAATAGTTTTAGAGGAGGAGAATAAGAAAACAATATTTTTCATCAGGACTCAGCTCAGACCCTCAATTCTAATAAGACCCCCAATCAGATCTCATGTCAGACTCCCAATATTAATAAGCTTCCCAATCAAACCTCAGATTAGACCCTCAATGTTAATAATGCTCCTATTCAGGCCTCTATGTTGATGATCCCCATATTAATCAGACCTCAGATCAGACCTCCATGTTAATAAGATCCCCATATTAATCAGACCTCAGATCAGACCTCCATGTTAATAAGATCCCCATATTAATCAGACCTCAGATCAGACCTCCATGTTAATAAGACCCCCCATATTAATAAGACCTCAGATTAGACCTCCATATTAATAAGATCCATCTATTAATCAGACCTCACTTCAGAGAAAAGTGCTCTTCCTGGTCTTCCTGGCACATTGGGATCCAATGACGTACAATGTAAGATCACAAAGCTGTACAAAGTCACAGCACATGAAGTACAGAAAATATGGTACTTCCTTGTTAGATAAACTCATAAAAGCATTCTTCCTTTTCTTAGGTCTAGACATTATTGAGATGGTCCAGATTATGGAACATTTATAATCTTCAACAGGTCAATCACATTTAACAGAACATTCTATAATACTTATAATTACTGCTTTCTTGTACAAAATGCTCATTTCAACTAATGTTCTTCAAGTGACTCTGAAAGCATAACTGCTTGCAATTTTAAATATAAAGTCCATTTGCAAAAGACTTTGACATCCAAAGAATTGCTAAATCTTAATGCTGCACTGAAGTGGATAATTTTCAGACAGCAGAAAAATATATATTAACTTTATCATGTTCCTCTAATTGTATCAGCTCAGAAATATTAAAAGTAACAGACATGTTCTATATTGACAACCGGAAGGAGTGGTTCTTTTAAGGGTTAGTGATTTTTTTTTACAAGACCAAAGCTATCTATATGGCAAATTCATTAGGATAGTGTCACTCTACCTCTATGATTAAAATATTTCCAGTTTAAGCCAAAATTTCTTTTTCAACAAATGTAACAAAAAAAAAAAACAAAAAAAAATTACTGTGCCCATTGGTTAAAAGTAATTACAATCTTGAAAAATGCCCACTACCTTTGGGGGCCTTTTACACAGAACCAAGATTTGTAGGAATGCTTGCTCGCCCACTTGTAAATATGCCACAGATCTTAAGACATTAAAGATCATCATTGTTCAGCAGCACATATCCCTGTTTAAAACGGTGATGAGCTGCCACAGAATGAACACTGCATGGGGGAAAAACAAAAGAATTAATGATTGTTTGTCCCCAAACCAACAATATTTGCAGCATGTAAACATCACTTAATTAGCACCAATCAACATGCTGTCATATAGACCAGCTTTCATTAACAGGCAGGAAATCTGATACTTTACAAGACCCATAAACCTCCTCCATGCTGCGTTTTTTGTCCAGCCGCCTCTCGGCATGTTTGCTGTGCTGTGGCCTCATCTCCTGCCCATCCCCATTATAGTGAATGGGGCCAGGCCGGAATTCCAACAGCACACTTGTGCAAGCATTAGTATGGATCCAGCAGGCTGTTCCCCTGCCAGAGCCGCCTGCCAGACAAACTTAACGCTAGTGTGAAAGTAGCCTTACATTGTCATGCAGTGACCACAACAGCCAACCATCCTGGTCACAAGTTGTGACTTTATCATGGACATTACACTTAGGATGGGAGGTTTGGGTCCTGTAACTGTCATCTAAGCTCTAATCATGACCTTGTATCAGTGTTGTAAACACCACAGAGCACAAAAGCAAGACAGATAAAGCAAAGTATTGTTACAAAAATAATGAAAAAACTGAATTCATGTATTGTCACCAAATATATAAAAGCTTTATGCAGGTTTTAACTGTGGAAGGTTGAAAATTAATGTTCAAAAGTTGAGTTTTTCTTATATCTTGTTGTTTTTCCTTATATAGATTGTTGCTAAAAAGTCTTCAAAATTGGTTGGTTGGCTCTCCTTTAGGACAAAAAAAATACATTTTCCTGTGCAGTTATGATGGCCATCTTTTTTTTTTCCTCACAGGTCAGTTTCACACGAGCATATTCAGTCTGTGAAATATGTGACAGCAGTGTTTTCTGAAAGGAACACTGCCCCTGTGACACAAACTCACAGCATTATAATAATTTGTAATGCTGCATGTTCCTGTCTGACCACTGCTGTACTGAATTGTACTAACATAATGCCATCAGTACAATTCAGTACAGCCAAAGTCGGGGACACAGCATTTTAAATCATTGTAACGCTGTGAGTTCATGTCACAGAAGCAGAATTCAGTCCAGAAAATACTGTTGTTTCACAGAGCATATTTCAAAGACTGAATACACTGAATTGAAATTGGCATTAAGGCTGGGTTCTTATCACGTTTTTGCCTACATTTTTATTTCAAATGTCTAATGTGGATGTTTGGGGAAAAAAAAAAAGTCCGGAGTCCAGTAAAAAATATACATGTTAATGTATACAATTTTTTTTTTACAATGGAACTATGGTGATGGATGCCACTGTATGTTATTTTTGTATTTGTTTGACGTAAGACAAAAATGTGATGTGAACCCAGCCTAAGAATGGTAGCTGAGACACTGTGGTGACCACTGCGACAGTGAAGAGAGCTCAGAAGATTATGTGATGACCTTCTGGTAAAAAGCTAGAGAAACACTATAACCCAATGGAGAGTTAAAAATTATTATATATTTTATATTTCTAGAGAAATGTGGAAAAGGCTAATTATAAAAAACACAGGAAAGTGTTCAACAATTAAACTAGTTTTCAAAGTTGGCGATATACCTTGCACTCAATTACCAGACTATGTGAACTAACTTGTGAAACTGGTCTAGTATGATACATATCTTCTTCTGTTTACCACAATGTAACCCTTTGAGATAATAGTTGCGGGCAACCATATTACCTAATATGTAGTGATATATTTTGATATGTATGGCAATAGCATATACATCCAATGTAGCTGTAAATGATGTGTGTTTACTTAGATAGATAGATAGACAGACAGACAGACCAGGGCAGGTCCCAAGAGGATGCCCTTTTGTCCTAATAGGCTACATTTCTATATAATACATTACAGTAAAAAATATATAGTCTTCTTCTTATTATTATTACTGTTGTTATTATTATTATTATTATTATATATACTTTTTTGTATGCAAGTTGAAGGTCAAGAAAATGTTTCTAAACTGTATTTGTTTTAGTGTTTCACTAATAATGCATAATTTGATGCTTGCACACAAGAGACTTTCCATGGCTTACTAGTGTCCTTTTTCTACAATAATGTATTCAGTAAATGTTGCTGACAATTCAAGTAACATGTCATACAAGAAAAATAGAATATGGGAACAAAATCTTAGCCACATTATTGCAATAAATAAATGTATTGATTATTTCTCATAGCAGGTCACAAGATATCCTGTTCAGGTGGTGTGAGGCATAGAAAGACCATATGTTAAAACTATTTTCATAGGTTAAGTGTTTTCCGGACCTTCAGTGCCATTAGTTTTATTTCTGATGCATATGGGTGTGTGCACATATTTGATAAGTACATTCACAGTTGCTAAACTGGTTTGTGCAACTAAGTAAGCAGTTTTGATTTACTTTGTTTCATAAATCAGCTATAACCAAAAATGGTGCAATGATAAGTTTCATCAAAACAAGGCAAAATCCTATGAGTAATGAAACATGAAAATTAGACGTCATATAGTACATGACAATAACAAAACTAGAACTGTACCTCACATGGATCCAGAGCTTACACCATTCATTGCTCCAATTGCTAGATTTATGTCAAGCTGGCAGCTCAGAGGGCATGTCCCTTCTGCTGAAGCTGTCTCTATCCCTATCACAGCTCCGTGAGGCAGTTGAAAGATGGAACTGAGCATGTTAATCCACCTCAGTAAGGTGGACAGAGATATATGGAAAAGAACAAACAGCAGGTGGTGCTATACAGCTACCTTTTATTGAATAACTGACTGGCTATACTAAATGTTTAATTACATGTAATTACAAAGGTATTTATATACAGGTGCTAAAACATTCTTCGCGTTCAACTGCTTTAAACTCAGCTCTGTCACATTTTGTAAACTCAGCCCTAATAGATTATGGGGTAAAAAAAAGTCGTAAAGTAGTCATACATTAATAAATCAGAGATATTTGCAGTTTTCTGTTCTCTTGACTTGGCTATTTGGCAAGGGGTGTTACCTTAATGGCTGTTACTTTTGAGCCTTAAAGTGTAACGGTCTTTTCGGTTTATTTTTAATATTGAGTAGGGTCAAGAAACATTTTGTAATGTACTTCATTAGAGAAAGATGTTCCTAAGTAGAATATGCAAGCCAAATGCAAATACAGGACACACACCAAAAAATACATTAAAAAGTTATCCGTTTGTTGAATTAAGCTTAAAAACAATTAAAAAAAAACAGAAAAAGACTGGAGAAACTGTCTTCAGTCTGCAGAAGCCACCTGTATATAACATGCAGAGGCTTCCAGGCTTCCTCTTGTCACCACCTCAGTCCCTGTTTATGGACATGTGGCCTAAGTCTCACTGTCCATTACCCTGCCTATCTGACTTGTTATAAACAGGAGTCTTCAGTGCTCAGTGGAAGGCTGAAGACTGAGGACAGACCTTCCTTAGTAACACTCAGTTACAGCTTTGATAGGAGACTCTTTAAACAGAAATGACAGTTACACTTTAAATACTGATGACCAACTTTTTAATACAATTCTCTATTAATAACAAAGCAGTTGCAGAGATTATAATAAAGGGGTTGTACAGCACTATTGATAACCAATCCTCAAGATACGTAATTAATATCAGATTGCCGGGGGGTCCGATTCCTGGCACCCCCAACAATCAGCTGTTAAAAGTGTCATGGCACTCATGCAAGCGCTATGTCTTCTTCACTATTTACCTGAATGCTATCTCCTTTGTAGCAGCTTTACAATGTAATTAAAACTGTACATCCTGTTCAAGCTCCAAGAGTTGGACCCCCACCAATCTGATATTTATGATCTATCCTACGTACTGGTTATCAGTTTTAAGCCATGGTATAACCCCTTTAGTTAATTAAAAAAAGCAACCCATTTGGTTGTACTGCCTTTGTTAAATAGTACACTTTGGCAGCCACTCTAGCTTCTGATTAATGCATGTCACATTTTTTACATTGTGTGGAAACCGTCTTAAACCCCTTCCTGACCTCCAATCTTAAAAGATGGTGCCTGCTTGCGAGTGCAACGAGCACCATAATTGCTGTGTTTCTGCTGTTTTAACCACTTTCCGTCCGCCCATTGACTATAAACGTCCGGGAAGTGGTTATCTATCTCTGAATGGACGTTTCTAAACGTCCATTCAGAGATAGCAGCTGCGCGCTAATTGTACAGCTGCACAGTGGGGTACCTGCTGTCAGTGACAGCAGGGTACCCCACCGAGCGCTGTGTATACAGATCAGGAAGCGCTATTGCGCTTCCTGTTCCGGCCAGGCGGTCACGTGATCGCCGGGGCCGGGAGAGTGCAGGAGCTGCCGGGTCTCTCATAGACCCGATCAGCCCTGCACTGAGGCTGTACAGCATATTATCCTCTCTGGGGATGTATTTCCCCTGTAACTGGGGCTACTATGTCAGCCCCAGTTAAAGGAGAAATCAAGTGTAAAATAAATAAATAAATAAATAAGTGAAGTTAAATGTCCCCCTGAGGTCTTGTATGACCTTATGGGGGACACAAAATGTAAAATAAAAAAAATAGAGTATTAATTTTTAAAAAAACACATATATACCGTATTTTTCGCTTTATAAGACGCACCCGAAGATAAGACGCACCCCAGATTTTAGAGTAGGAAAATGAGAAAAAAATATTTTTCATCAGACCTCATATCTGACCCCCCATAAATTTCAGGACATCACATCAGGCCCCCATCAGAGCTCAGAACAGCCCATTGTGCCCCCATCAGACCTCAGAACAGCCCACAGTGCCCCTATGAGACCTCAGATCAGCCCAGTGTGCCCCCATCAGACCTCACATCAGCCCATTATGCCCCCATCAGACCTCAGAGCAGCCCACTGTGCCATCAGACCTCAGATCAGCCAACTCTGCCCCCATCAGACCTCAGACCAGCCCACAGTGCCCCCATGAGACCACTCTGTGCCACCATCAGACCTCAGACCAGCTCATAGTGCCCCCATTAGACCACTCTGTGGCCCCATCAGACCTCAGACCAGCTCATAGTGCCCCCATTAGACCACTCTGTGCCCCCCATCAGACCTCAGACCAGCTCATAGTGCCCCCATTAGACCACTCTGTGGCCCCATCAGACTCAGACCAGCTCATAGTGCCCCCATTAGACCACTCTGTGGCCCCATCAGACCTCAGACCACTCATAGTGCCCCCATAGTGCCCCATTAGACCATCTGTGGCCCATCAGACCTCAGACCAGCTCATAGTGCCCCCATTAGACCACTCTGTGGCCCCATCAGACCTCAGACCAGCTCATAGTGCCCCCATTAGACCACTCTGTGGCCCCATCAGACCTCAGACCAGCTCATAGTGCCCCCATTAGACCACTCTGTGGCCCCATCAGACCTCAGATCAGCCCAGCGTGCCCCATAACAATAAAAAAAAAACTTCACTTACCTGTCCTGCCGCGGCTCCGCTCCGGTGCTTCTTAGGCTTCCCGACCCGGCGCTGCACTGTCACCTGACTGCGTGCAGCGTCAGGTCATAGTGCGCGCACTACGTCCTGACGCTGTACGCGTTCAGGACAGTGCAGCGCCGGGCCGGGAAGCCTAAGAAGCACTGGAGCGGAGCCGCGGCAGGACAGGTAAGTGAAGTTTTTTTTTTTATTGTTATGGGGCACGCTGGGCTGATCTGAGGTCTGGTGGGGGGGTCCCAGCCCCCCGGCAGCTAAAACATACAAGTGAGCGCTTCCATAATGGAAGCGCTCACTTGTATTCGTTTTATAAGACGCACTGCAATTTTCCCCCTACTTTTGGGGGAAAAAAAGTGCGTCTTATAAAGCGAAAAATACGGTATATATATATATATATATATATATATATATATATATATTTAAATAATTTTCCCCAAAATATTTAATTAAAAAAATGTTACAAATAAAAATAAATAAATAAGATAGACATATTTAGTATCACCGCGTCCGAAACGACCGGCTCTATAAAAATATCACATGATCTACCCCATCAAGTGAACTGCGTAAAAAAAATCTAATAAAAAATATTCCAAGACAGCTTTTTTTGTTGCATCACCTACCAAAAAACATAATATCAAAAAGTCGTATGCATCCCAAAATGATAGCAATAAAAACTTCACCTCATCCCGCAAAAAATGAGCCCCCACACAAGATCATAGCCCGAAAAATGAAAAAAAATATGGCTCTTAAAAAATTGCAACACAAAAACATGATTTTTTTCCCTAAAAACGCTCTTATTGTGTAAAACGTAAAAAAAATAAATAAAAAATAGCCATATTTGGTATCGTTGCATCCGTAACAACTGGCTCTACAAAAATATCACAAAAACTATAGAAAAATGCCCCTAAACTGCTTTTTTTATTTTTAGTTAACCTCCCAAAAATTAGATTAAAAAGTGATCAGAAAGTCGGATGTACCCCAAAATGGTGCCAATAAAAAGCACAGCTTGTCCCACAAAAAATAAGACCTCACGCAGCTCAGTCCACAAAAAAATTAAAAAGTTATCACTCTTACAAACCATGACAAAAAAATTCCATGTTAGAAAATGCAGATGCCGCTCCTCCCCTTCTGAGCCCTGGCATATCCCAAAATAACAGTTTACAACCACATGTGGTGTGTTTCTGCAAACTGCAGAATCGGGGTAATAAATATTGAGTTTTGTTTTGTTGTTAACCCTTGATGTGTTACAGGAAAAAAATGATTAAAATGGAAAATCTGCAAAAAAAAAGTGAAATTTTGAAATTTCACATCTATTTTGCTTTAATTCCTGTGGAATACTTAAAGGGTTAACAACATTTCTAAAACCAGTTTTGAATAGTTTGAGGGGTGTAGTTTCTAAAATGGGGTCATTTATGGGTGGTTTCTATTATGTAAGCCCACAAACTGACTTCAGAACTGAACTGGTCCTTAAAATGTTGATTTTGCAAATTTGCAAAAATTGCATCTAAAATTCTAAACCTTCTACTGTCCTAAAAAAATAAAATGACACTACCAAAATGATGCCAGCATAAAGTAGACATATGGGGAATGTAAATTAAAAAGGATTTTATGGGGCATCATTATCTGTCTTAAAAGCAGAGAGATTGAAATTTAGAAAACAGTGAATTTTTTCAAATTTTCGTTAACTTTTGGATTTTTTTTATAAATAAAATTAAAACTTATCGACTCAAATTTACCATTAACTTGAAGTACAGTGTGTCACGAGAAAACAATCTCAGAATCGCTTGGATAAGTAAAAGCGTTCCAAAGTTATTACCACATGAAGTTACACATGTCAGATTTGCAAAATTAGGCCTGGTCAGGAAGTGGGGAAATTGCCCAGATCTGAAGTGATTAAACAACTGACACCCAGGACAAATGTCTGCGAACGATGACAACCCCTCAAATGTAACCATGATATCTGAGAATCTGCTCGCTTTTGGGCCCTGACCACTTTCCCTGGCAGAGAACGAGGAGGCATACCATACTAGTAATAGGCTTGAGACTAATCTATAATCTCTAATGATTGCTTGTTATAGTCACCTAGGAAGATTAAAAAAAAAAAAAAAAAGGTTTTTAAAAATACAAAAAAATATAAAAGTTCAAATCATCCCCCTTTCCCTAAAAATAAACACAAATTAAACATGACTGGCATCTCCAAATCTGAAAACATGCATACAATTAAAATATAAAAATATTATTCTCATACAGTGAACGGCGTAACGGGAAAGAAAATCAAAATAGTCAATTTGCCATTTTTTGTCACTTCCTAAAAATAGGAAAAAAGTTATCAAAAAGTCATGCACATTCCAAAATGATACCAATAAAAGCTTCAGTCATTCCACAAAAAAATGACATCTCATACAGCTTCGTAGACTTAACAATGAAAAAGTTATGGAGGATAGAATAGGGCGATGGAAAGAAAAAGTACATTTTTCCAAAGTTTTAATTTTTTTAGAACTAAAACACGAAGAAAAAAAAGTATATAAATGTGGTATCACTGTAATCATACAAACCCAGAGAATGAAGGGCACAGGTTAGTTTTACCACAGAGGGAACACCGTAAAAAGTAAACCCATAGAACTGTGGAAGAATTGCATTTTTTTCCAATTCCACACATTTGGCTTTTTTTTTCCAGCTTCTCAATACATTGTGAAAATTAAAAGTACAACTTGTTCGCAAAAAAACAACAACTTCTCATACGGCTATGTTAATGGAAAAATAAATAAAGTTATGGCTCCAAGAAGGCAGGGAGTAAAAAATGAAAACATAAAAATGGAAAATTGCAAGGTCCTTGAAAGGGTTAACAAGTCTTAAACTCAGTTTAGTCAGTTGGACCAATTTCATAACCTCATAACTAGGGATGAGCGAATTTTTGAAAAGTTCGATTCGGTTGATTCGCCGAATTTAACAAAAAAAATTCGCTTTATGACGAATTACTTCACCACGAAGCACATTTTTTTTGTAAGTAGTGGGTGCAATGACAGGGAGCTGCGATAGCGCCGCCCCCATCATTGTACCCATCAGATGCTGGGTTTATACATGATTGCGACATCTGAGTGCAAAAAAAGTGTAAAATTAAATGCTTGCAAAGGGCCGGCCGCCGCCATCTTGCTTAAAGATCTGGCCCAAAATCTTGCATAGCGCGAGATTACGTCACCACGCCGTCCGGCGTGATGACATCATACGTCACTACGCACAGGATTTCGGCCAAGATCTTCAAGCAAGATGGCGGCTGGCGGCCCGTCGCGAGCAAATGGAGGAGGTAAGTATGTATTTTTTTGTTTTTTACACCATTTCAGGTTAAATCAATTCGCTGTCACGAAGCACGAGGAAATTCGGCTTCTAGGCGAATCGAATTTATCCTGAAATTCGGATCAAATTCCACTTCATGGGATTCAATTCGCTCATCTCTACTCATAACCTTTAAGATGTTTTATAGCCTTATTGAATAAATTAAAATAACAGAATACACTGTCCAAGAGTGTAAATACCCGAGCTGGAGGCATACCAGTTGCTTTGGGGCATAGTTCACCATTATGCTTTCTTCAATGGTTATTACATTCAGAGCTCTCTTGAATCAGCTTTATATGCAAAAAGATATAGAACCCTTTCATAAAGCCATACATTATTATATTTCAGTTTTGTTTTCACGTTTCTTTCTCTTTTTATTCCGTTATGTGTTTCATAGAGGATATATTTAGGAGAAAATATTATTAAAAACAATCCACTCCTCAAGATACAATAGAAAAGAGCTTATTATGTTCTGCCATAAATGATTGCTATTATTGGAAAGGCGATCAATATGTCACCGGTTGTGATAAATCATAATTACCTATGAAATGTTTGCAAGAAATGCAATATGTTTCTCTGACTTCTCCAATAATGTGCCATTCTTCAATTTATACTGTCCTCGGCCATGTTATGATCCATGATGGTCATAGAATTTATCATGCCATAAGTGGATATTGTAAATTTTTCCAGTTATGAACTGTAATGAAAATGAACGTTAACTACACTCAATTATGACACATTCTTTTTCAGAGCCTTTGATCCCTTCAGCTTTCCATACTGGTTAAAACTAAAGCTAGTTTCACACTAGTGCTTAATATTTGGCAGGCAGTTCCGACAAGGAAGAGCCTGCCGGATCTCTCTGCATTCCAGCATTGCCGGAAGCTAAAGCATCGATGTGCCGCGGTCAGCGCTGACCGCGGCACATGCGATGCGGGCGGGAAAAAGGGGGGTCCATCGGGTCCCTGTGCTGCTGTGACGGGGACTCAATGGCTTGGATAGCAGCCCGATGCCTTCCATAGGCATCGTGGCTGCTATCCCTGCTTGCCTGTGCGATCCAGCCCCCTGGATCGCACAGGAAGCAGGCTGTAAGTGTATTACATTGAGTAATACACTTACAGCCAATGCATTACAATACAGAAGTATTGTAATGCATTGTAAAGGGGATCAGACCCCCAAAGGTTAAATAAAGTGGAAAAAAGTGAAAAAAAAAGTTTTACAAAAAAATAAAACTTTCAAGTAAAAAAAGTACACTTTTCCCAAAATAAAGTAAAAAAAATTGTAAAAAAAGGGAAAAAAGAAAAGGTATTAGGTATCGCCGCGTCTGTATCGACCAGCTCTATAAAAATATCACATCATCCACCCTGCCAGGTGAACGCAGTAAAAAAAAACAAAAAAAAACAGTGCCAAAACAGCCATTTTTTGGTCACCTTCCCTTACAAAAAGTGTAATAGCAGGTGATCAAAAAGGCGTATTTAACCCCAGAATGGTACCAATCAAACCGTCATCTTGTCCTGCAAAAATGATACCCTACCTGAGACAATCGGCCAAAAAATAAAAAAATATGACTTTTTGAAAATGGCAACACAAAAAAAATTTTATTCTGTTCAAAAATAAATCTAATGTGTAAAACTTTCCAAAAATAAAAAAGTTAGACATATTTGGTATCGCCACGTCCGTAACAACCTGCTCTATAAAAATATTACATGAGATGGCCCCCCAGGTGAATGCTGCAAAAAATAAAATAAAAAACTATGCCAAAACAACCATTTTTTTCCCTCTTGCCTCACAAAAAGTTTAATAGCAGGCGATCAAACAGGCGTATTTAACCCAAAATGGTACCAATCAAACCGTCATCTTGTCCCGCAAAAATGATACCATACCTGAGACAATCACCCGAAAAATAAAAAAAATATGGCTCTCTGAAAATGGCAACACAAAAAAAAAGATTTTATTCTGTTCAAAAATAAATCTAATGTGTAAAACTTAAAAATAAAAATGTTAGACATATTTGGTATCGCCGCGTCCGTAACAACCTGCTCTATGAAAATATCACATGATTTGCCCTCTCTGGTGAATGCTGTAAAAAATTTTTTAAAAAAAACATGCCAAAACAGCTATTTTTTTCACCTTGACTCACAAAAAGTGTAATACCAAGCAATCAAAAAGTATTATGTACTCCAAAATGGTACCAATGAAAACATCAGCTAATCCCGCAAAAAATGAGCCCCCAAATAAGACAATAACTCAAAAAAATAAAAAATCAGTGGCTCCTGCAAACCATTCCATCAAAATCTGTGTTGTAAAATCCATATGGCGCTCCTTCTGTTTTGAGTCCTGCCATGTGCCCCCACATCAGTTTACCACAACATATGGTGTGTTGCCGTATTCAGGAGAAAATGGGTAACAAATTATAGAGTGCTTTTCTCCTGTTACCCCTTATGAAAATTTAAAAATTTGGGGCTAAAGCAACATTTTATTGGAAGAAATGAAATTTTTCATTTTCACAGCCAAGTGTTTTATCAAATTCCGTAAAACACTTAGGGGGTCAAAGTTGCCAGTACCCCCCTTAATATATTCGTTGAAGGGTGTAATTTCCAAAATGGGGTCACTTTTTGAGGGTTTCCACTGTAGGGGTACATCAGGGTCTCTCAATTACAAAATAGTGCCTAAAAACTATTCTAGCAAAATCTGCCTCCAAAATCCATATGGCGCTCCTTTACTTCTGATCACTGCCACAAACCCATAGAGACGTTTACCACCACATATGGGGTATTTCTGTAAACTGCAGAATCAGAGCAATGTATATTGAGGTTTAGTTTGCTGTTAACCCTTACTGTGTTGCAAGAAAAAAATTATTAACATGAATAATCTATTATTCATTAACATGAATAATAATTTTGAAATTTCACCTCCATTTTCCATTAATTCTTGTGGAACAACTCAAGGGTTAACAAAGTTTGTAACAGCAGTTTTTTATAATTTGAGGGGTGTAGTTTCTAAAATGGGGTCATTTATGGGTGGGTTTCATTATGTAAGCCACTCAAAATCACTTTATATCTGAATTGGTGCTTAAAAAAATGGTTTTGGAAAATTTGGTGAAAATTTGAAAAATGGCTTCTAAACTTCTAAGCCTTCTAATGTCCTAAAAAAGTAAAATAACATTTATAAAATGATGCCAACATAAAGTAGACATATGGGGAATGTAAAATAATAACTATTTTTGGAGGTATTACTATGTATTTTGAAAGTACAGAAATTGAAATTTGGAAATTTGGTATTTTTTAATAAATAAAAATGAAATATTTTGCCAAAAATTTACTACTGTCGTGAAGCACAATATTTGACGAGAAAACAGTCTCAGAATGGCCTGGATAAGTTAAAGCGTTCCAAAGTTATTACCACATAAAGTGACACATGTCAGATTTGCAAAAAATGGCCTGGGCAGTAAGGTGAAAACAGGCCCGGGGTTGAAGGGGTTAAATAGTAAGGTATAGCTGAACTAAATAAGAAAAATAGCCAAATATTCTAAAAATTGTTTCTATGAATATTAAGTTAAAATACCCATTTTTCATGAAAGAGTCTATGAAGGAGAGGTTTATAGAAAACATAATCCAAGTATCACAACACACGAACACAGAAATGTGTCTATTACATGTGGTAGAAAGAATCTTTAACACCTGTTGGGAAAGTACCAGAGAGGTACTGTAAATGCAAAGAATTCTATATTTAAACAATTACAAAAAAGAAGTAGTACAATTAGAAAAGAGAGAAAAACAAGAAAAACAAGGACAGCTTGTAGGAGGCCCTCTGCAGGTTGTGTCTGGTATTGTAGAAGTGTTTATTCAATGTAAAGTTGTTAAAATACTACTACTACTACTACTACTACTACTACTACTAATAATAATAATAATAATAACCTTTATCCATATAGTGTTAGCATATCTTGCAGTGCTTTGCAATCAGAGGGTTCATGTACAAACAAATTCACACATTACATAGAAAAAAACAAGTCAAAAATTAAAACAAGAGGAATAAGAGTTCAGCTCACAAGAGCTTACAATCCGTAAGGAGAAGGAGTATGAGGTGACAAAAAAGTGAAATTGCTTGCTTTGTAGAATGGTCCAGCCATCTTAACAAAATAGGGTAGTAGATAAAGCTGCGTGAGCCAGGCATCAGCCAATATTTGTGGTGCTTCTGAGTGCATAGGGTTGTGGTGGATACAGCTGGGGAGGGAGTGAATGTAGTACAGTTAGATTAGGTGATGTGAAAGGCTACCCTAAAAAGATATATTTTTAGAGAGCGCCTAATTGCTTGAGGGTTTGTGGTACAGCATTTCAGAGAACTAGTGCAGCTCAGGAGACAAAGTCTTGTAGACGGTAGTGAGAGGTTCAAATTAAGTTGGATGTTAGTTTTAAAACATTTGCATAGCACAGAGCACAGGTATGGTGATAGACAGAGATTGGTGAGGACATATAAGGGGGTGTAGCACTATGGAGAGTTTTGTGGGTGAGAGTGAGAAGTTTAAATTCAATCCTATACTCTATGGCTAACTAATGCAATAACTGGCAAAGGATGGAGACATCAGAGTAGCCATTAGACAGATAAATGATCCTGGCAGTTGTATCCAGGATATATTGAAGAGAATAGAGTTTAGTGAGAGGGAGACCAATTACCACTAAGTTGCAGTAATCTAGATGAGAATAGGTCAGGGCAACAATGAGAGTTTTTGTTGTTTCCACAGGGAAAAAGGCACATTCTAGAAATGTTTTGAGATGTAGGTGGCATAAGTAGGCAATAGAGGAGTGTAGGAGGTGAAAGAAAGATCAGTGTCAAACATTGCACAGAGACAGCGGGCATGCTGCCTAGATGTGCTAATGGCCCACTCTGAGAGAAAAATATTATGTTTAGACACATACAGTAAATAGATGGAGAAAACACAAGTGCTTCAATATTTGAAAATGTAGTTTCAGATAGAGAGTGGACATGATGTTATACACAGCAGACAGACAGTCACTGGTTTTCTGTAGTATGGCAGAATGAAGTCACAGGATGAAGTGTATAGTTTGGTGTGATTAATATAGAAATGGTACTGAAAAACAAATCTACTAATAGTCTGTCTAATAGGGGCTGTCTATAGAGAACAGAGGAGAGGAGCTGGGAATGAACTCTGAGGAACACCAGAAGTTAAAGAAAGAGGAGGAGAAGTAGAGCCAGCAAATGACATACTGAAAGAGCGTCCAGAGAGATAGGAAGAAAACCAGGAGAGAGCAGTGTCCTTAAGACCAATAGATTGAAGCATGCTGAGTAGGAGTTTGTGGTCTACATTGTCAAATACTTCATAGAGATCCATTACTCTTGTATTTGGCTGTTAGGAGATCACTTGTCACTTTGGTTAGGGCATTTTCAGTAGAGTGTAGGATGTGGAAACCAGATTGTACTGACTCAAAGAGAGAGTTAGCAAAGAGTTAGTGTATGAGGCTAGTGTAGACCAGGTGTTCCACAAGTTTACAGATGAAGGGAAGATTAAAGATTTGTCTGTATTTTGTTGTGTATGATTAGTGAAGACTAGAGATGAGCGAATCTATTCGCCAATTCGTTGATTCGTATCAAATCTTGAAAATCTTTAGCTGCAAAGATAATCCGAATATTAGGTGATTCGCTTCGGCTTTGTGCGCATTCGCTACGTAGTTTGTCCTATAAATTATACGCTATTGCTACATATAAGTTACTGTTGCGTACGAATTTAATTCATTCGCAAAATTTTACTTTTAGTTCGTTTATCGTGTGCAAAAGCCCGGGAAGAAAGCGGTCACTTGATCTAGTGGGCAGGGCTTGCTCTGATTGGCTCAGGCTCGGTAAGTCAGTGATGCATCACTTCTGCTGCAACTGCTGAGACTAGCAGAAGCACTATGTGTGAAGTTCTGAGACTCTGAAACCTGTTTTGTAAAAATTGGGGTGTAATTGCTCTGGGAATCCATATTACGCATATCAGGGATACTGCAGGGCAAGTGCAGGGCCTGTTCAGGGATAGTAATTAATCAGGCAGGGAGAGAGAGACAGGGAGAGATAGGGAGAGACAGGGAGATACAGGGACAAAGACCAGCTGCAGGGTCACAGAGTGAATTGAAAAATGTCTGGAATGGATAAGCAAAAGGGTTCAGTTCCATCCAGACCTCGAGCTCTAAAAAAAAGGAGAAGGTGGCACAGGGCAGAAGTGCCAAAGGACCTGTAGCTGGAGCATCTACTAGTAGTATTCACAATACTTGGCCGTTGTTCCACCAGGCGCACCAAGGTGTAAAATTGTAGTGGAGGAGAAATGGATGAGGTAGTGAAATGGATGGCACGCTCATCTCAGTATCAGCCGGATGATCTGCTGTCATCTGCTGATATAGTATCCATAAGAAGCCAGGGGTCAGACTCAGAGCATTCCTCCTGCTCCACCATTCCTCTCCAGCAAAGCCTATCATATTCGTACGCACTTTGTACGCTTATGCAAACGTGTTCACAGAGGTTATGTACCTTTTTACCTGAACGTTCATTATTAGTGCGCGAATGTTCGCTAAAAGCTATATAATTACGTATTTTGTGTACGCAAATTAAATGAATCTATTCGTCGAATATACAAATCTTAGGAAAATTTCAGCGAATGTTCGGCAAATAAAATTTTGCATGATTCACTCATCTCTAGTGAAGACATGTTTTTATTCAATAATGGAGTTATGACAATGTTTGAAAAAGGAGGGGAAGATACCAGAAGAGAGAGAGAGGTTGAAAATTTTAGTTAGGTGAGTAGTGACAGCTGGAGAGAGAGACTGGAAGAGGAAATAGAGTCATTAGTGCAGGTAGTGGATCGTGAAGAAGAAAGGATCCTGGAAACGTCTAGTTCTGTGACTGTGTTAAATGCAGAAATAGAACCACAGGAGATGCAGGGGAGAATGGGATTGATGATGCTTGGAGACTAGGAGCTCATTTCATGCTAGATGTTTTCAATGTTCTCTTTGAAGTAGGTGACCAGATCATTAGCACAGAGGTTGGTGATGAGTGCCTGCACTATTGGACTGAGGAGGGCGTAAAAAAATGTCACAGAGGTTTTTTTGGACTATTGGGTGGTGAAGAGATAAGTGAGGTGAAATGCTGTAGGTCTGTTTGGCGAGGTGGAGGGCAAAGATGTAGGTCCTTAGTATAAACTTAAAATGGAGCATGTAGAATTCTAGATGCATGGTAAATAGGAATGTGTTAGGATGGATAAGAATTTGCGACATTGAAGGAGATATGGTTGTGGTCAAAGAGCTGGAGAGGAGGGTTAGTAAAGTCAGAAACAGAGCAGAGCTGGAAGAAGACCAAGTCAAGTGTATTACTGTCTTTTGTCTTTGAGAATTACAAAGTTGTGAAAGACCAAGAAAGGATGTTATTGGTGTACAGTACATCACTGTGCAGCGCAGAAACATTCATAGCTAGCCCGTTGTAGTAGTAAAACAGTTACTGTGCATCAGTATGACAGACAGGTGACAGGAGTCACTCTTATAATCAGTTCACACTTCACTTATTTGGTCAGTTATGGGTCAAAAACTGACCAAATAACTGAAGTGTGAACTCAGCCTTGCAGGTAAGTGTTAGTGTCAGGTTTAATGTACTTAACCATGCAGTGGCCCAAGGTTCTACTATAGAGTGAAAGAGCGCTCTCCTTTTACACCGTCTGCTGATTCACAAAGTGGGGAGGGTGGCAACAGCATGAGGAGTCAACATAGTGGCCTAGTCACAGAGTGGGGAGGGTGGCAACAGCATGAGGAGTCAACAGAGTAGCCCAGTCACAGAGTGGTGAGCGTGGCAACAGTATGAGGAGTCAACAAAGCAAGCAAAATGCATAGTGATAGAAAAGTGTTCATTAGAGACACCAGACTTAAGTGGAGCGACCTTCCTGAGGATGGGCGATGGCGCACATAGGCAGCGGCCAACTGACTGCATAGGATTAGAGATGATCGAATCTATTCGTAGATTCGTTGATTCCTATCGAATCTTGGAAATTTTCAGTTGCGAAGCGAATCCAAATATTAGGTGATTCGCTCCATTAAGATTCAAAAATGTTCCTAAGGCTTTCTACGCATTTGCTACGTACTTGTCTGATAAATTGTACGCTAATGCTACGTATAAGTTACTCTATATGCTGTTGCATACGAATTAAAGCAATTAGCAAACTTTTACTGTTAGTTCGTTATTTGTGCGCAAAGGCCTGGGAAGAAAGCGGTCACCTGACCTAGTGAACAGGGCTTGCTCTGATTGGCTCAGGCTCGGTAAGCCAGTGACGCATCACTTTTGCTGCGACTGCTGAGACTAGCAGAAGCACTGTGTGTGAAGTTCTGAGACACTGAGACCTGTGTTGTTTGAATTTGGGTGTAATTGTTCAGGGAATCCATATTACACATCAGGGATACTGCAGATTAAGTGCAGGGCCAGTGCAGGGCTAGTAATTAATCAGGCAGGGAGAGAGAGACAGGGAGAGTGATAGGGAGCTGGAGAAGGTGGCACAGGGCAGAAGTGCCAAAGGACCTGTAGCCGGAGCTTCTACTTGTAGTATTCGCAATACTTGGCCGGTTTTCCACTGGGTTACATCAAGGCGCAAAATTGTAGTGGAGGAGAAAGTGGATGACATAGTCGAGTGGATGGCAGGCTCATCTCAGTCTCAGCCGGATGATCTGCTGTCTTCTGCTGATATAGGATCCATATGTAGCCAGAGGTCAGACTCAGAGCGTTCCTCCTGCTCCACCATTCCTCTCCAGCAAAGCCCGTCATTTTTGTACGCAATTTATGCGCTCATGCGTACGTGTTCAAAGAAGTTGCGTACCTTTCAAAACTGAACGTTATTAGTGCACAAATGTTCGCTAAACGCCACATAATAACGTATATTTTGTACGCAGATTCAACGAATATATTCGTTCAATATGCAAATCTTATGAAACGTTCGACGAATGTTCGGCAAATAAAATTTTGAATGATTCGTTCATCTCTACATAGGATGCCTCGATAGTAGTTGAGTTTTGCATGCATCTCAACAGGTGTAAAAAAAATGCCCCATTTTGGCCCGGTAGTGAGGGCCTAACATCGTGGAGAGCCAGTAGTCATCCTTCTGCCGAATGGCTATAATGTGGCTGTCACTACTCAGCATGCATCTGGCCATTTGCACAAGGGAATCAGAGGGACTCCTTACCTCCATCTCCACTGCATACTGCCACGGTGTTTCTAGGTTATCTGCCTGGTCTTCCTCATCGCCCTCCAGCTCCTTCTGGTCTTCCTATTCCTCCCCTGTTGCTTGGGCAGATAAACCACCTATTTCTGAATACAACTCCTGGGTGTTAATGTCTTCCTCCTTCTCCTTCTCTGCCAGTTCAGCCCCACAGAACTCAGATGGCCATAAAATGTAGCCACCATGTCTCATATCCCCTGGCCAGCCAGATTCATCAGCATCTGCTCCAGGATGTGAAGGAGTGGAATGACATCATTCATCCCATAGTTCTGGCGGCTGCCAAATAAAGTGGCCTCCTCAAATATCCTGAGCAAATGGCAGGTGACAAGCATGAGATGCCACTCGCTAATGTCAAAGTTACACAGGGAAGTACCTATGTCCAACTACATCATCAATAAATCGTTCACTGCCTACCTCTGCTCACATGGTCGGCCCAACATGTGGAGAGTGGAGTTCCAACTTGTGGAAACATCACATATGATGCAATGTTGGGGAACACAATTCAGCATTTGCAGCTCAAGGATATCGTGTTTTGCAGGTTAAGAGTGGCTGAAGCGCATGCACAGTTTCTTGGTTATTTTCAAGATGTCCGAGGCAGAGGAGGATATTGATGCCACAATCACAACATGAGAACGTCGCCATCACCTAGCCAATTTGCTGGTGTGCCTGCACCGGAAACCATACTTACCCAGTGGGCCGTAAAGTACATGTATTGTCCTTAACCATAGTTAAAGCTCCACATGTCAGCGCTGTCATGAACTTTAGCAGACACTGACAGGCACAAGGAGTGGCCCCCCTTCTGCTGTAAGTACGTATTCATAGCTGGTACAGCTTCTTTAGAGAAGTAGTGATGGCTTGGGACTCTTCACCTTGGCTCAGCACAAGCCATTAGTTTTCTGAAAGGTGCAGAGTCAACCACATGGAAAGTGAAGGACTGTAGTACCAGCAACTTGGCCAGGAGCAGGTTCAGCTTCTGCACTGTTAAATGAGTCTCTTTGCAATCACTCTCAGCGATCGGTAGCTAGCGGTGGGTAGATGATGGGAAGGAAACACTGCTTCCATCTACTGATGTGGTGGAGCTTTGACTGCTGGAGACTAGGTGGAGGCAGCTGGGAGATGCGTCAGGCCGCACCATTACATTAGTTCTACGTTTTTCCCAGGCCACTTTATGGTGATGCTCCTTGTGTTGACGCAGGGCTGTGGTGCTAACATTGGCATGCTGGCTGTGCTTCTCCTTCTGCCCACAGATCCTACATCCTAACACTGTCATTTTACCCCCATGACTCTGTGCTGACTGCCTGCTGCTGCCTCTATGAAGCCGTACATCGATAGCTGTTTCTGAACAGGTATGATCCCTAGTAGTAGTACCCTGGGCATGTTTGGCTCAAGATCTTACACTGCTTCCACCCTGCTGGCTCATCGGCATGCTGTCACCCAGCTGCTGTCTCACGGGCCTGCTGCCACCCTCACTCCTGTTGATAATGATGAAGCCCCCTCTTCACCTGGCTCCCACGTGCAATCAGCTACATCATCATCCACTATTGTCTGCTTGTTACATATTTCATCCTCACCAGTTTCATGGCCAAATCTCTGACCACTCTCAACACCTGATCCCATGCGACTTCCATCATTGCTACTTGCATGCCTACATGCCGACCTCTCCTCCAAATATATGCTGGGCAGTAGCTGCTGACTATCCACAGTAATATCTTCCTCATTGAAAAGCGGAGCAGATCTGGTGGCATACATCACCTGCCTGGTAGAAGGAGCAGAAAAGGGAAGGGGCAGGTTCAGGACAGATGAGGGCACAGAGATTGTTCCTGGGCCATGCCAACTAAGTGTGGTGTCAGAGGAATCTACAGACTCCTTTTTGGACATACTATACAGTAACAGTAACTGTATATGTAAAATATGTTATTCATTGTCAATGTTCACACCCTACTAACAGTTATATTACACAGGTTATTAACCCAAAATGAGAATCAAGGCCCAATGGAATAGCTTATGTATGAAATCAGGTGAACACTAGAGATGAGCGAATCTATTCGCCGCTTCGTATATTCCTTACAAATCCTCCTTATTTCCTACTCCGAAGCGAATCCGGATTGTTTCAGATTCGCTTCCGACGACTATTAAAATGTAGCTAACACTACATACACATTCTTCTTGCCCCCCCCCGGCCCCCTGAAGCGGGAAAATGATGATACGCCCCCTCAAGAGCGGGAAAGTGAAGATACGCCCCCTCCCTCAGAAACTGAAAAAAAAAAAAAAAACAGCCCGGCCCACCAGGAACTTTCTGTTTGCAAGTATAGGGAGTGAAGACTCCTCCCTCATTATTCCGTCCTCTCCAGTTCAAGCCAGTTGTGAACAAGACAGCATGGCGCACCAACTACGCCAAAAGTTGGGAGAGATGGTGTGGGGCAGCGACCCCGAACCACCGGAAAGGCCCCAAGAGATCCCAGTGGCACAAGTGACCCCAAGAATCGCACGAGCATCCACTCCACCAGCCAGGAGGAGAACACCTTTCATGCGGCAGAATCCCATCGTGCCTGCATCAATGACAGCCCATGCCCAGACCCGATGGGACTATAAGAAAGCGGTGGAGGACTGGGTCATCCAAGTGCTTGACCATCTGAAGCCGGGAGACCCTACGCTGGAAAGGCGCAAAGGAACCGTCATTCGGTTTTCGGTGGAGAGAGGCAGTGGCTTCCTCGCAGACGACAAGGATGGGGAGGAGTACTTCATCCCAAACCCATCACAGCCTATACGTGGGCGATCAGATCGACTATACCCCTATGGCATCCCTGAAAGGTCCCTTTGCTACAGGGGTAACGTTGTTGTCAAAGCCCCTGGTACCTGCATCGCAACCAAGACCTGGCCGGAGGATCCAGCAGCCGCAGGACGCGTGCACTGCCTATAAGAGACAGCAGATGGCACCCTCCATTTCAGAGAGAAACCACAGCCTCAGCCGTAGCCTCTGATCCCTGGATTGCCACCACCACAGTCCTTTCACCTGGGTCAGATGACTACCTCATCTTTCACTTTCCAGCCCACGGTGATCCAGTACCAGCTACCGTGGAAAATGGCATCTGCAGCAGCACAGGGAGCTGGCGGTTCTTCCTTGGGTGCAGCCTTGCCTCAACCGCTGCCACCAAAAATCCTTACCTCTGCTGTCCCGACAGGAGGATCCGGAAAGGTGAAGGCTCAAGTGGCAGCAGCACTCACCAGTGGGACCAGTACCACACAGTCAAGTCCAAATTCAAGCAGCAGAGGGCAGGTGGAGCTCAACAACGGCACCCAGCTTGGCCTACAAGAGGCAGGAGCGTCCTCTTATGTCCTTTAGTAGCAGCAGTAGCAGCGAGGAGGACTTCAGGTCCCTCATTTGAGGAACCCTTCTACAATTGGCTGTCTCTGTCTGGCTGACTTAAAGGACACCTCATGGTCTGGGAGCCACAACATGGACTACATCGGACAGGTGAGAGCTAGTTGTCATGTTTTTTTTATTATCTTGTTTTTATTGCCCCCTGTTTGATTCTCACCCAGATGGACATGGCTTGTCAGGACTCCCCCCATTCTGCAAAAAATTCCCAGCTGCGCCTAGGCGCGCCTATTCCCCCCCCCCCTTCTTAGGTTATTTGCAAAAAGGGTTCTCTGTTTGCTGCGATTTTATATTATCCATGTGGATTACACGTTAACTGTTTGGATTACAAAATTACCTCACGTGGATTACAATTGAATTTTGGACTATATGTTCCAGTGTTTTATACCAAGCTGCCAAGAAATGAGACTCAAACGTGTATCTGAGCCTATTATGCTTGCAAATGTGAAATTGATTGCACTAAAATGTTTGCATAATTATGTCTTGGCAGTATTTTAGCAATAATGTTTTTACAGGTTCAGCAACGTTCAAGCATTTTAGCCCATTGTGTGTATTCTTTTTCAGGTACTGCAATGTGCCCTATTATGCACTTATTGTATAGTGTTTTTGGTAAATTATGCACTTAGCCAGATATCAGTGAGCACCTTACTTTTCTATCTCATATGGACTGCATCTGAGGACTGTACGCTGCGGCTTAGTGTTGTGCGTGCGTATGTATGACGCAATCGCAAGACAATAGTACACTAAGAATTCGTACGCACTTTGTATGCTAATGCTTACGTATTCAGTTCAGTAGAGTACTTTTAACAACGGTTAGACTGTATGTTCGTAATTTGTGCAGGAATGTTCGCAGAACAATGATTATTTTTTAACGTAACCTCGACCGAATAAATTTGTGTTAAGAACAAATCTTTTCATAAATTCATTGATTTTGAAGATTCGCTCATCCCTAGTGAACACCACACTAAACATATTATTACACTGTTTATTCACTCCAATTTGAGAATCAAGGAGTAATAGAATTGCTTACCTATTAAGCAAGGTGAGCACCTAAAAAATGGTTAGATTACACAACTTAGACCCGTTTCACATATGTGTTGTTAATTCTGGTATTGAGATCCAGCAGAGGATCTCAATACTGGAATTAAACAAATGCATTTTGATTTTGCACATCAGAATGCATCCATCCTGTTAGAATGTGATTGTGTAATATTAGATCTGAAAAAAATCCATCACAAAATACATTGAAAGTCAATGGGTGATGGATAGATTAACAGATAGGCAATTCTATCACACCTTTATTCTCAAACTGGGATGAATAAGGCCTGTTTCACACTTGCTTTGTTTTCCGGTATTGAGATTCATCATTACCGGGGAAAAAAAGTTTCCGTTTAGTCCTCATGCATTCTGATTTGAAAGAGATCCATTCAGGATGCATGAGGATGTCTTCTGATCCTTCAGCATTCCGTTTTTTAGAAGCCTAAAAAACTTATCTGTCAACATTGACTTACATTGTTTTTAGTGATGGATCCATTTTTTCCCGTTTTTTTATGACTGGACACAAAAAGGCAGCTTGTAGCAGTTTTGTGTCTGGTCACAAAATGGAATTCTGACGGAGCGGAAGACATCCTGATGTATCCTGAACGGATGTCTTTCCAATCAGAATGCATGAGGACTAAACGGAAACTTTTTTTACAGTATTGACAGATCTCAATACCGGAAAACAACAACATTAGTGTTAAACAGGCCTTATTCACCCCAATTTGAGAATAAAGGTGTAATATCTATTAAACATGGTAGGCACCCAAATAACTGTTATATTACACAGTGTATTCTCCCCAATTTTGAGAATAAAGGCATAACAGAATTACACAAGTAGATTAGATTACAAAGTTGGGTTAAATTACAGTTTTATAACTCTCCCTATGATCTCCCTACACTTTGCCTACACTGGCCCTATTCCAGATTATACTATTTAAAACTCTGTAAAACATTTTCACTAGAACTTATCACATGTGTCCCCATGCTCAGTTCACTGGGAAATGGTGGACACTGGGCAAGAAGAGGCTATTTATAGGTCTGTGACATTACAGGGACTGTAAGCATTATGACAGCATTATGGGTGATCCCTCATTCCTGGGCTTCTTACTTTCACTCTGTAACATATGTAGCAGCCATTTTAGAAATAAATCTGATTCATTACCATAAAGCCCAAGGAAATTCCGATTTGTAGCAATCAAATTTTTCCTGAAATTTGGATTAAATTCCACTTTGTTAACTTCAATTTGCTCAACACTATTCATTAGACAGATAATACCAAAGTCATTCAGCGAAATGATCCACAAATTGGTTAAGTAAGCCGGGGGATGGTATAAACCACCACACTCAGGGAGAGTGGGTGAAAGACACTGAGGGTGTGGACCACAAAAGATAGGAACGTGTGTGATAATTCAGTTTAAGCAACTTTAAAGGGGTATTCCGGTTACCATAAATATAACTTATCTTTTAGACTAATTCATCATCAATAATTACCTAATATAATGTCACTTTCACATATTTACCGTTTAGTAGTTATAAAGTAGTTTCTTCCTTACTACCCATCATGTTTCCTCATGAGTTACCATGGCACTTACCTGTAGCTCTGAGCCTTTGTTAGGTCGAGCATGCTCAGTGTGTTGCTATCAGTTCTCTAGCTAAATGTCAGTGTGCCGCTGATTACTGGGTAGAGGGGGCATGTCTGCACTGGAATGTCAGGCAGCCAATCAGTGAACAGCAACACTCATGAACAAGCACAAGCTCACAGCAGGAAAGCTAGGGATTGTGGAGATTGTAGTTTGTGAGGGAAGATCAGGAGCCATGACACTCTCAGTGTGTTGCAGGCTCATACAGGAGCTAGACAAATGGATTGCAGGGTAAATTGAAGCTCTGATCATATATATAGGTATGGGTTCTAGTTGGGTCACAGCTTGCAACCTTAATGCAGTTTTTCAAAAATTAAGTTACTTTATTGGAATACACCTTTAATAACTAATAGAGATGAGCGAGTAGTGTTCGATCGAGCCGGTATTCGATCGAATACTACGCTATTCGGCATACTCGATTTCAATCGAGTATAACGGCGATGGCGCACTTAGAATTCGTTTCCCCTCCCACCTTTCCTGGCGCTCTTTTTCCACCAATCAACATGCAGGGGGGGGTATGACAGGCACGCTGAGCACGCTGGCAGCGCGAAAACAGCGTCTACATGGATTGGCTGGAAAAACCATGTGACCTCGAATATTAAAAACTCAGCTCTTCCTGCTCGTACGCATATGCTGCGTGAACTTAGTCAGGGACAGAGGCTGGAGAAGGGACAGACAGGTTTTAGCAGTTGGACAGGCAAGAGCGTGATTAAAAGCCCTTATCAGGGCTACTATAGTGCACTACAGTGATGCTTTACTACAAGATACACTTTACAGAGAACGGCTGCCGTATTCAGGGATAGCTGCTGGAGTAGGGACAGAGAGAGCATTAGTGGTGTATTAGGTGCTCTGCTACATACCAAACTATATTTGGCACTACTGTTCAGCGTTCTTTTTGGCTGAAAAACCCTGTTATATAACTAGTGTGTATATGCACCATCTGATCTGGCAGTATACGGCTGTGAATTTTATTTTATTTTTTTAAATACAGTTTATTTGGCTCTAGTGTTCTGGGTTCTGTGTGCCTGCAATACCCTTTTTGTATACCAGGTGTAAATACCCACCCGTCTGTTCAGTTAGTACACGGCTGTGTACCTTGAAATATACAATATCTAGGCCATTTAATTGGCACTGTACTGTGCGTTCTCTGCTAAATTATTT
>ONZH01005265.1:0-25922 GCA_900303285.1 Rhinella marina
CAGACAATCAGGGGTTCACCGCCAGGTTGTCAGGCAGCATTTTTAAGTGGGTCACCATTACCATGTCACTGAAAATTGCCTTGGGGTCATCACCAGACTATTGGACAGATTTAGAAAAAATAGTGCAATTAGGGAGCCTCAGAGGCATCCCTACATGCTGCCCCTGGTGATTCCTATCCATTTCCAAGGTGTTTCCATCTTTTTCTGAGGTTTTCACATGTTGGGGCAAACTTGACTGTGCAGAACCATTGGCCCCTGCAAAAATATTCGGGTCTACCATAGACTTTAATGGGATTCGTGATTTGGCTCAAACCCACGAATCTCGCGGAGAATTCGGGCCGAATTCCGAATCCCCGAATATTTTAGGATTCGATTAACTCTAACAGTGACCCAATCTGAATGTGTACCATTAATAACCACCCTCTGTTTTCTATCATCAAAGCATGTAGTTCACATACCTTACACTGCAATAACTGCATTTATTACCATTGTATATCTGTACAGTGTATTTGTGGAAAGGAAGAGATTAAGTATAGAGATGAGCGAGCATACTCGTCCGAGTTTGGTGCTCGTTCGAGTATTAGGGTACTCGTAAGTGCTCGCTGCTCGGACGAGTATCTTGCCATGCTCGAGGAAATGGCAACTTCCGCATCGTGCATTTTTGGCGCCTATAAACACAGCCAATCACAAGCCAGGAGACTCTGCGGTACACCCAGCATCACGTGGGGCCCCTACATGTCGATAGCAGGGGTTGGCTGGCCTGATCAGGTGACCCTGGAATATACTACTAACTGGCCACGGTGCTCGGCTCAGATGCCGTCTGGATGTCGTTAGGGATAGAGCTGCTGCGTTTCAGGGAGAGTATTAGGGCCTGCATTTAGTTCGCTGTTAGGCAGGAATAACCCACAAAGAACCCAACAGCCCTCTAAGGGCTACAAGAAATTTTTTTTTTGTCTCCTGGCTTGGCTGGCTGGCTGGTACTAGTAGTGCAGCTATCGCCATATATAACCCCCTTTTTTTTTAATGTTATATCTCAGTGATACAAATCCATTTCACACAGCTGCGTGGAACCATTCTGTGTGTCACAGTTCAGTACTCTCACTCCAATCCGTATTTTCTGTCCAGGTGACACTTTCTGTACGTCACTTGATACAACCAAGTCTTTTGCTGCAACGTATATAGCTTGAACCCAAAAATCTCTGTGCGACATTTGTCTGGGTCGCAGTCAAAATAGCCACCATCAGCAGGGTGTCAGTTAGCTCTACGATAGTTTCTGCACGTCACGTTCCTAAAAAAACAAAACTACAAAAAAATATATAAAAAAATTAGTTTTTTTGTTGTTTTAGCTCAGTGATACAAATCCATTTCACACAGCAGTGTGTAACCTTTCTGTGTGTCACAGTTCAGTACACTCACTCCAATTTGTATTTTCTGTCCAGGTGACACTTTCTGTACGTCACTTAATTCAACCAGACTGAACAAGTTTGTGGGTTTCAGTACAGCAGGCCCATTTATTTTTTATATAATACACTTATATACAGAAAATGTTGAACCCCAGGGCTAAGGGTCGAGGACGAGGGCGTGGGCAAGGGCATTCAATTACTGCAGGGGGAAGAGGCCGTGGTCCTGGGCAGGGTGTAACAGTACCTGCTGATGAGGGAGCAGAGGAACGCCGCAAAGCTACACTCCCTAGCTTCATGTCTCAACTTACAGGGACACGTGGTAGAGGACTGTTGAAACCACAACAGTGCGAACAGCTGATCTCGTGGATTGCGGACAATGCTTCAAGTAATTTGTCCACCAGTCAGTCTTCCACGCAGTCCACCCACGTTACCCAAGGGAGCACTCCTATGGCTCCTCCACCTCAACCTCCTTCCCCCCAGTCTGCCCCCTCCCAGGAAAATTTGGAATGCGATCCGGCATACTCTCAGGAACTGTTTTCTGGACCCTTCCCAGAGTCACAAACCACTTCTCAGGTTGCTGCTGACCTCGTTCCCGATGCCCAAGTTTTCCAACTGTCGCAGTCTGTGGATGATGATGATGACAATGTTGAGTTAGTGGAAGAAGTTTGTAAAGAGGTGTCGGACGATGAGGAGACACGGTTGTCAGACAGTGGTGAAGTTGTTGTCAGGGCAGGAAGTCCGAGGGGGGAGAAGACTGAGGAATCGGAGGATGACGAGGTGACTGACCCAAGCTGGGTTGATAAGCCGAGTGAAGACAGTGCTTATGAGGCGGAGGCGAGTGCTGCACCAGAACAGGTTGGAAGAGGCAGTGGTGTGGCCAGAGGGAGAAGCAGGGCCAGAGCTGGTGCATCAGCAACAACTGTTTCACATAGTGAAGCTCCCGTGGCGAGGCCTAGATGTTCGCAAGTCTGGAGGTTTTTTAAAGAAAGTGAGGATGACCGACGGATTGTGGTGTGCAACCTGTGCCACACCAGGATCAGCAGGGGTGCCACCACTACTAGCCTAACCACCACCAGCATGCGCAGGTATATGAGTGCTAAACACCCCACTCAATGGAACCAAGGCCGTTCACCACCTCCTGCGGGTCACACCACTGCTCCTTCCCCTGTGTCACTCGCTGCCTCTGCTAGTCAACCCCCTGCCCACGACCCCGGCACGAGCGCCTTCCGCCGGAAAACCACACCTTCGCCTCCACGATCCTCCACAATGTCCACCAACGTGTCCCAGCGCAGCGTTCAGCTGTCTTTACAGCAGACGCTGAAGCGCAAGAGTAAATACAGTTCCACCCACCCACATGCCCAAGCCCTCAATGTCCATATCTCCAAATTGCTGAGCCTGGAGATGCTGCCCTATAGGCTGGTAGAGACCGAGGCCTTTTGCAATCTCATGGCGGTGGCTGCCCCTCGGTATTCAGTCCCCAGCCGACAATATTTTTCCCGATGTGCCGTCCCAGCCCTACACCAGCACGTGTCAGAGAACATCCTCCGTGCCCTGACCAACGCTGTTTCTGAGAAGGTCCACCTAATCACGGACACGACGTCTTCAGTCGGTAGCTCTAGGCACAGCAGCAGTGCTGTGGGTAAGCGCCAGCAGGCGGTGCTCAAACTGCTGAGGTTAGGTGACAAAAGGCACACCGCCCAAGAGCTGTTAAAGGGCATCACAGCGCAGACCGATGTGTGGCTGGCACCGCTGAACCTCAAGCCAAGCATGGTTGTGTGTGACAACGGGCGTAACCTGGTGGCGGCTCTGCAACTCGGCAGACTTACACATGTGCCATGCCTGGCCCACGTGTTTAATCTAATAGTTCAGCGGTTCCTCAAGACATATCCCAATCTGTCTGATTTGCTCACCAAGATGCGCCGCATCTGTGCGCATTTCCGCAAGTTGACCACAGATGCTGCCACTCTCAGGGCAGCGCCGCCTACAACTGCCTGCTCACCTACTGTTGTGCGACGTGCCCACGAGATGGAATTCGACATTAAACATGTTATCCAGAGTTTACCAGCAGCGCAGAGCGATTGTAGACTGCCAGATGTCAAATTCCACCAGAACTGGTAGTCAGGTCAGTCAGATTCCTCAAGTCTACAATGAGGAGTGGACGTGGATGTCTGATATCTGCCAGGTGTTGAGCAACTTTGAGGAGTCAACACAGATGGTCAGCGGCGATGCCGCCATTATCAGCCTCACCATCCCGCTGCTTTGCCTGTTGAAAAACTCACTGCTCAGCATCAAGTCGGATGCTTTGCGCTTGTCACAAGAGACGGTGGAGGAAGATACATCGCTTGATAGCCAGAGCACCCTCCGGTCTGTTTCTCAGCGCGTATTGGAGGAGGGGGATGAGGATGAGGAGGAAAAGGAGGAGAATGTCGGCGAGACAGTAGAGGGTATCAGTTCTCAGTCCTTAATTCTTGAACGTGTATGGGCTGAAGAGGAGGACTTGGAGGAGGAGGAGGAGGAGGAGGAGGAAATGGAGAGTCAGGCCAGTGAGGAGAGGGAATTCTTACGTGTTGGGACTCTGGTGCACATGGCAGACTTCATGTTAGGCTGCCTATCCCGTGACCTTTTTCAAACACCGATTATTGGGTGTTCACTCTCCTGGACCCACGGTACAAGCAGAACCTTTCCACTCTCATCCCTGCAGAGGAAAGGAGTATGAGAGTGAATAGATATCAACAGGCCCTGGTGCACAAGCTGAAACAATCCTTCCCATCTGACGCCGCTAGCGGCAGAGGGCATGGTTCTGTGGGCCAAGTAGCGTGGGAGGGGAGGCGAGCAGGCAGCTTGTCCAGCACTGGCAGGGGAACGCTCTCCAAGCCCTTTGCCAGGTTTATGTCACCCTAGCAAGACACTGTCACCTGTCCCCAGTCTAGGCAGAGTAGGGGGGAGCTGTACAGAAAGATGGTGAGGGAGTACCTAGCTGACCATACCAACGTTCATAGCGATCACTCTGCTCCATACAACTACGGGGTTTCAAAGCTGGACACGTGGCCTGAACTGGCACTGTACGCCATGAAGGCGCTGGCCTGCCCTGCCGCTATCGTGCTGTCAGAGCGGGTATTCAGTGCAGCTGGTGGCGTCATCACCGATAAGCGTACACGCCTGTCAACTGACAGCGCTGACAGGCTGACGCTTATTAAAATGAACAAAGCCTGGATTTCACCGGAATTCAAATCTCCTCCGGGGGAAAGAAGCTAAAGATTAACATTACTTATGTATCCGATTCCTCTTCTCTACTCCTCCTACTCCTCCTCCTCCTCCTTGTCGTCTTTGCCTAACGCTGACCAAAAAAACGCCATTTTTTAGAGGTCCAACTGGCACTCTTTTACCACAATTTTTAAGGAGGGCCCCCTACAGGCCCTCTTTTCAAACAATTTTTCCAGAGGTCCACCTACAGGCCATCTCTGCAAACAATTTTTCCGGAGGTCCACCTACAGGCCTTCTCTCCAAACAATTTTTCCGGAGGTCCACCTACAGGCCCTCTATCTAAACAATTTTTCCAGAGGTCCACCTACAGGCCCTCTCTCCAAACAATTTTTCCGGAGGTCCACCTACAGGCAATCTCTCCAAACAATTTACGTCTTTTTCCTATCTTTCTCTCTCTCCAAACTATTTTTCCGGATAGCTGCCATATACGGTAATAAACTGATAAGAATACATAGAACACATGCCACACTTGATCAAGCTCATAATTTACGACTGTACCGGTTGATGCTAAATTTTTAAGTTGGGGTCCTGCGTTGTCATTCACTGAATTTCACTGATCTCCTCAACATCTCCTCAAAGAACCGAAAGACCATTGTGGAGAGAGCGGCACAGCTCACCATCAAAGTGACGAACCCCAATGCCAGACTGCGCAGCGAAGAGAACGAATAAATATCTCTGTGGTTATTTGTGCTAAATAAAAGTTAAATAAACACAAAAAAAAAAATAATTGATCTGTTCCTGTGCCTGATCCACCCAAGTTGAATCTGTCCCATCATGAGAAAGTCCCCCCAAGGAGTCCCCACTGTAACTTGCTTCCCATACAACTACCTCACCCCCCGACACATGTGTCTCGCCATTGTCCACCACCTCCTCAGACAACACTGGTAAATCCCCACTGTCAGCACATTGAGACTGGAAAAGGTCTTGCGAATTGGGGCAGAGAATGTTCTGGGGTAGCACTTTAGAGAAGGGGTGACTATGGGGTTCCAGGGAGTACGTGACCACATGCAATCTCCATCTAAAAAGTCATACTGAGGCTCACCACCATGCTTTACACTGCAATCTTATTACTGAGGCTCACCACCATGCTTTACACTGCAATCTTATTGAAAGACAGACAATCAGGGGTTCACCGCCAGGTTGCCAGGCAGCATTTTTAAGTGGGTCACCATTACCGTGTCCCTGAAAATTGCCTTGGGGTCATCGCCAGACTATTTTTTATCAAAGGCCATGGGGTTTTATACACACAGTGCTGACGGAAGCCCATCAGCCTTTCTAAACACAATTGAATCTGTCCCATCATGAGAAAGTCCCCCCAAGGAGTCCACAATGTTACTTGCTTCACTTTCAACTACCTCATCCCCCGACACCTGTGTCTCGCCATTGTCCACCACCTCCTCAGACAACACAGGTAAATCCCCACTGTCAGCACACTGAGACTGCAAAAGGTCTTGCGAATTGGGACAGAGAATGTTCTGGGGTAGCACATCAGAGAAGGGGTGACTATGGGGTTCCAGGGAATACGTGACCACATGCAATCTCCATCTAAAAAGTCATGCCACACTTGATCGAGCTCATAATTGACAATTGTACCGGTTGATGCTAAATTTTTAAGTTGGGGTCCTGCGTCGTCATTCTAACTACATCCGGCTGTTGTCACCACCACACATGCTAGCCCAGGGGGCACTCCTCTTGCTCTTCCAGCTACTTCCCCCCAGCCTGCCCCCCCCCCCCTACAGGCCCTCTCTCCAAACAATTTACGTCATTTTCCTATCTTTCTCTCTCTCCATACTATTTTTCCGGATAGCTGCCATATACGGTATTAAACTGAGTAGTATACATAGAACACATACCACACTTGATCTATACTGAACGTCACTTTTAAAAATATGTCATTTTCCTCTCTTTCTCTCATTTGTCTGGGTTGCAATTAAGCAGACCAAGTCTGCCTAATCTAATAGTTTCCGTGTAAATGCTCCATACTGCACGTCTTTTTCCTCTCTTTCTCTCTCTCCAAACTATTTTTCCGGATAGGTTCCGTATACAGTATTAAACTCAGAAGAATTCATACCGTACCGGTTGATGCTACAGTTTTTCCAAATCATCCGGCTGTTGTCACCACCACACACGCTAGCCCAGGGAGCACTCCTCTGGCTCTTCCAGCGAAACCTCCTTCCCCCCAGCCTGCCCCCCACCTACAGGCCCTCTCTCCAAACAATTTACCCGGATAGGGGACGTATTAGATATTGTACTGATGTTTTTTTTGGTTCTTCTTTTAATTGCCTCCTGACCTGTGATAGGCAGAGCATGGACACGTCCCCTTAGCTGCAGTAGAAAAGACACTCCCCTGGCCAGAGCAAGCTCTTTTTCCTTTTCCGTGTTCGAAAAATCCATGGAATATATGGTCCCAAGATAGGGGACGTATACAATTTTAAGCTGAGAAGAATCGATACCACATATGCCCCACTAGGAGAATTTGGGGTAATGGTGGGATTAGGCAGCCTCAGAGGCATCCATGCATGCTGCCCCTGCTGTTTCCTGTCCATTTCCGTGGTGTTTCCATCATTTTCTGAGGTTTCCAGGTTTTCCCCCAGCCTTCCCTAGGCAGAGCCTTGGTCCCCTGCAAAAAATGCTCGAGTCTCCCATTGACTTCAATGGGGTTCGTTATTCGAAACGAGCACCCGAGCATCTGGAAAAGTTCGACTCGAATAACGAGCACCCAAGCATTTTAGTACTCGCTCATCTCTAGATACAACTGATCTGTTCCCTTTATTCTCCGGGTCAGAACGATTACAGTGATACCACTTTTATATAGTTTTATGGGTTTTGTTTTTACAGCGTTCCCCATGAGATAAAACTGATCTGTTCCCTTTGTTCTCTAGGTCAGTACGATTACAGTGATACCACATTTACTCAGTTTTATGGCTTGTGTTTTTACAGTGTTCCCTATAAGCTAAAACTGACTTGTTCTCTTCAGTCTTCGGGTCAGTACAATTACAGTGATACCACATTTATATAGTTTGTCTTGTATTTTAATAGTTGAAAAATTAAAACTAATTTTAAAAAATGTTTTCTTTAAGTTGCCGTATTCTGGCTCCTTTTAACTTTTTTATACATATCTCTACGTAATTGCGTGAGTGTGGCGATCTATAGTTGTCACTGATACCATTTTGCTGTGTATATGTGTTTTTTATCTCTGTTTAATTCAATGTTTTTGGGGAGGTAAAGAAAAATGTCACGTCGTATGGTTACCTGGCGAGAGTGTTGAAGTCATTTCAGAGTCTGCTGCACCATGGCGTATATCTGTTTGTAAATGACCCCCTAAAACCTTTTCACTTTTTCTGTTGGCAGGATGAATGTCAGCAATTCTTTCTCTTTTAAATTGTTTTTGGGGTTGCCATACTATACAAATGATGGATCATTTTATAATGTAAGTTTTCCTGAAAAATATTATATTAACAACATTCTCTTCCTTGCCTGAAGCAAAGAAGGTTTGTACACAAACATAGAAGAGGATTCTTTACAGTAAGAGCAGTGAGACTATGGAACTCTCTGCCTGAGGAGGTGGTGATGGTAAGTTCACTATAAGAGATCAGGAGAGGCCTGGATGTATTTTTGGAGGTAATAATCTTACAGGTTATAGTTACTAGAGAGGGGTCGTTGATCCAGGGAGTTATTCTGATTGGAGTCGGGAAGGAATTTTTTCTCCTAAAGTGGAGAACATTGGCTTCTACCTCACAGGGGTTTTTTGCCTTCCTCTGGATCAACTTGTAGGAAAACAGGCCGAACTGGATGGACAGATGTCTTTTTTGGCCTTATAAACTATGTTACTATGTAATTCATTGTTATAAATATGATTGTTATATTTTAACTTGTTATTTTGTCTCTTACAAATTTTTTGGTATTAGAAGGAGGACATTTTCACGTAATCATGATGATTTTTTGTTTCATAATGTACCGCACAGCTTATTGTGGTGTAATATTTTATACCTACCTGCCAGTTTTTTTACTTGGAAGCAAGACATCCTTACATCGCAGAGCTAGAGAACATTTTAAGGTCTCTGGCTTCCATGGCAATAAAATATAAGACAGAAAGAGCTCTTTGTCTGAGGGCTCAGATGGACATGAGTAGAGGTTTGTTTGATCCCGGCCATTACAGCAGTAGCACATATGTCAATGGACATTCACAATTCATCATGTGCGTAGGTTCATATAAAACATTAGCCTTAGAGATTACTGGAGCTGAACCCTGCCCGAACATTTAAAAATCCCACCTTCTGAAAATACTTCACAACAATAGCAATTCTAATGCTCAATTACAGCATCATCCTGACCAGCATAGACATCTTCTTTCAGCCAAAAATAAACCTGAAGGTGGTTTATATCCTCCATATAGAAGCTTGTACCTAATAAAAGGCTTTCTAGGACTAGAATTTCCAGGACTAGCTGCTAGGAGGAATTTGATTGGTGATGTCATCCTGTAGTTCACAGGTAGTAAGCTACATGGTAGAGACTGAGTTACTGTTTACACATTGAAGCTAGCTCTGGGCTGATGGTCAGAGATTTGGGTGAGAAAGTTACTACAAGGCACTTACTAATGTATTGTGATTGTCGATATTGCCTCCTTTGCTGGCTGGATTCATTTTTCAATCACATTATACACTGCACATTTTTCGGGGTGGCCGTGGCTGTACTTGCACACTATAGGAGAAAAAAATTGCCTTTGATGTCCAGAAACATGGGGGCACACATAGGCACACTTATATCTGTACTAGAGCAGTGGGCTTAACCATTGGAAATTAGTGGTGTATAAAATGATAGAAAAATGAATCCAGCCAGTAAGGGAGGCAATATGGACAATCACAATACATTAGTAAGCGCCTTGTATTAACTACATGATACATGGTGTTTGGTGATGTGAACAAATGCTGCAGCAGAAGTGAGACAACCCCTTTAAGAATAGATATCAGAGTGCTGTATGTAATGATGTGCATTCTGAAGAGGGACTAGTGACCAGTGGAGAGGGTTTTTGGCCCTTGTTAATGTGTTTGTAAGTGATATTGGACACAGTTTGGTAGGTAAGGTTCGCATGTTGTGTGTAGTAGGGTTAATATTCCTAGAGGGGTCTGTAACATGGCAAAGGATATACCTTTAGGCTCCATTCACACGTCCGCAGAATGTGTCCGCATCCGTTCCGCAAAATTGCAGAACGGGTGCGGACCCATTCATTTTCAATGGGGCCGCAAAAGATGCGGACGGCACACAGTGTGCCGTCCGCATCCGCACTTCCGTTCCGCGGCCCCGCAAAAATATAGAACATGTCCTATTCTTGTCCGGAGCCACAGACAAGAAAAGGCATCTCTATATAGAGCCGGCCATGTGCGGACCGCAAAACACACACGGACGTGTGAATGTACCCTTACTGTATAACTGGTCAGAACAATGGAGACTGCAGTTCAATGTTTCCAAATATAAAACAATGCAATTGTGGCAAAGGAATCCTCTGTCTGAGTTTTGTCTTAGCTTTTTTCTGTGTTAGCCAGGATTTAAAGTGAGCAGAATTAAGGGGCTGCATAGCTAGGTGTAACCAGTAGGGAACGAGATTGTTATACCACTGTGCAGATCTCGAGTGAGTCTGCATCTGGAGGGTCGGGGGAGATTATGACCTCACAGTATAGAGATCTAATGAGACCACATCTGAAGGGCTGGGGGAGTTGTGACATCACAGTATAGAGATCTAATGAGACCACATCTGGAGGTCTGGGGGAGCTTGTGACTTCACAGTATAGAGATCTAATGAGACCACATCTGGAGCGCTGGGGGAGATTGTGACATCACAGTATAGAGATCTAATGAGACCACATCTGGAGCGCTGGGGGAGTTTGTGACATCACAGTATATAGATCTAATGAGACCACATCTGGAGGTCTGGGGGAGTTTGTGACTTCACAGTATAGAGATCTAATGAGACCACATCTGGAGGTCTGGGGGAGTTTGTGACATCACAGTATAGAGATATAATGAGACCACATCTGGAGGGATGGGGGAGTTTGTGACATCACAGTATAGAGATCTAATGAGACCACATCTGGAGGTCTGGGGGAGTTTGTGACATCACAGTATAGAGATCTAATTAGACCACATCTGGAGGTCTGGGGGAGCTTGTGACTTCACAGTATAGAGATCTAATGAGACCACATCTGGAGGTCTGGTGGAGTTTGTGACATCACAGTATAGAGATCTAATGAGACCACATCTGAAGGGGTGGGGGAGCTTGTGACTTCACAGTATAGAGATCTAATGAGACAACATCTGGACATCTGGGAGACATTGTAACTTCACAGTATAGAGATCTAATGAGACCACATCTGGAGGTCTGGGGGAGCTTGTGACTTCACAGTATAGAGATCTAATGAGACCACATCTGGAGGTCTGGGGGAGCTTGTGACTTCACAGTATAGAGATCTAATGAGACAACATCTGGAGGTCTGGGGGAGCTTGTGACTTCACAGTATAGAGATCTAATGAGACAACATCTGGACATCTGGGAGACATTGTAACTTCACAGTATAGAGTTGTAGTAAGACTATATCTGGAGGTGGAGGACTTGTGGAGATTGTCATCCCACTGTATTGAGCTCTGGTCAGAGGACATGTGGAAGTCACATGTAGAGTGTGACCTCACGGTATACACTGTATCTGTAATGAGACCACATCTGGAGTACTAGGGGATATTGTGACCTCACGGTATAGATCTCTAGTGAGACCAAATCTGGAGGTCTGGGCGAAATTGTGACCTACAGATGCCAAGCTAAACTCGATGGACCAGGAATTAAGTAAAAAATGGCAAAAAAAGTAATTGACTTTTTCAATGGCTTTTGTCATAGGATAAAAAGATAACATTGTGGCATGTATTATCAGAGTTCATGTTAGCTCGGCTACATCATGTAATTGTGTAGAGATGAGCTACGCTTTCAAGAGAGATGGACCACAAAAATGGTGGAGGGTAAATGTGATCTAATTGATTTTTATTGATTTAGAATTTGTCCTGATATTTTGTTACGTGTGATTGAGAGACAAAGAGGGAGATATAGGCCAGCTAACATGTGATTCCTCCCTTCTAAATGAAAGAGACAGCTGAAAGCCTCATGGCATCAGAGAGAACATTGTTATCATAAGTCAGTGCTCAACCTTTGAAACAAACCTTAGAGCATAACTTGGATAATAGCTAACCTAGCATCTCTTCTGCTGTTAAGAGTTGATAGCTCCTCATAAGTGCCGAGAGAAAAGGGTTAGTTAGCTAAGATTCCGTGGTCAGGATCCAGGGAGTACCATTTCTTTTATGGAGAGCACCTAGTATTTGGAGCGGAGTATTATATGCCAAGCAATGCTCATCTGAGTTTCTATTAAAAAGATATGCAAATCAGCATACCTTACACTTGGTGGCATCAGAGAGGTTTAGCGTTCTTTTCCTTTTAGAAAGAAAGCTTCTTTTATGTACAAAACCTATATCTGTCACTACTGTCTATCTCTCTGCAAATCGGACACAAAATGATTTTAAAAGTGAAGGGAAAAAGACGTTATGATTGAAACCTTAAAGAACTCCCGCAAACAAATTTTATTTTCTGACCTGTTAGAAAGGTGCATAATATAATCTGTAGTGAATGTAATCTTCTTATCAGAGACTGTATTTGTGAGTTATCCCCTTTCTTCTAATTGTAGCTGTGTCATGTGACCAACTCCCTGATCTCCAAATGACCCAGGACAGGAAGCCAGTTACTGCTCTATTCATTCCTATGAGACTCAGAGTGAGGCTCCCATAGGAATACATAGAGAAATAGACTTCCTGTCTACACATAAGATGCTGTGTGAGTTGGTGAGTCTGATTCCTGGTCACATGACACACATGAGAAACATCAGGGAGAAATAACTCACAAATACAGCCACTGGTAAGAAAATGACATTCACTACAGATTACATCATGTACATTTCTAGTAGGTCATGGAATAAAATTGTTTGCGGGAGTTCTTCTTTAATGTAACGTATGTTATAAGGTGAAATAATTTTTCAACGTTTTTGTTTTTTTTTCCAATAAGAAACTGAATGAGAACAAGGAGACATAATCTGAAATTAGTTGGGGGAAGTCCAGAAGAAATGTCGAAAATATTATTGCTTGGAACAAACCTCCAGTAGATGTGGTTGGAAAAAAAGACTAAACCTGCCTGGAATAATCGTATATCTGTCCTAAGAGAAAAAAAACAAAGTAGTCTACACATCGGACAATCACTGTGATAAACATCCATTGCTCATTTGAATGTCCACACTTACTAAGGTTATTTTTTTTAATGTTTTATGTTTCTCTAACAAGTTGTAGATTTATAGAAGCAGCACAAATTTGATGATAGGATGAAGATAACAGAAAGTCCTTAATGTCCTATTTCATCTTCTTTTCACTATTTTTTCTCTCACAGATTTTATATAAAACACTATATTGTCCAATTATAAAACCAAGAGTGTTAATGTTATCATTTTTCGATGTGTTTTACATCCTGCCAATTATCTTTTATGCTTTGTCTTCACTTTTTCTAAGTTGATGTAAATTTTACCTGAACTGTAAGGAAAGGATCTTTATACACATTTACTGTAGGCTCAGAACAACTTAAAGGGGTTCTCCGGGAATTAAGAAAATGAAAATACTTAAATAATTACTTTATTATAAGTATATTCCCAAATACCTTTCATTAGTTATAATGGCTCGTTTTGTCTGGGGAGCAATCATTAGGAGAAACAAAATGGCCGCCGTCCTATTAGTACACACAGAACCTGTCCTAATCACACAGGAGGACAAGTTACTTCACAAAACTGAGGTAAAGAGCTGCCTCATCCTCCTCTCTGCTCTGCTTGTCAGGGATTATGATCCTGAATACAGATGATAAGATCTTCAACTGAATCTTTGTGAGAATGGAGTTCATGAGGAGACATGAAGTACAGAGAGGACGGACAGGACTGAGGTAATGGAGGCTGCATACAAAAGATTCTGATCATCAGCCATATCTGCTCATGAACTCCATTACTACAGAGATTCAGCTGAAGATTTTATCATCTATATTCAGGACCATAATCCCTGACGAGCAGAGCAGAGAGGAGGATGAGGCAGCTCTTTACCTCAGTGTTGTGAAGTAACTTGTCCTCCTGTGTGATTAGGACAGGTTCTGTGTGTACTAACAGGATGGCGGCCATTTTGTTTCTCCTAATGATTGCTCCCCCGACAAAACGAACCATTATAACTAATATAAGGTATTTGGGAATATATTTATAATAAAGTAATATTTAAGAATTTTCATTTTCTTAATTCCCGGAGAACCCTTTTAAGTGGCTTCTCCAAGATCATAACCAACTGAGAAAAAGGCAGGTAATGGTATAAAATAACAAAATAAGTATCAAAATGATGAGAGGTGACCACTGGCTTCAATGTACCATTACCTGCTCCCCAATTTGCTATGATCTCAGAAAACCCCTTTAGTTAATGAACACTTGTATGGGTGAGAGATTTAGGCTGACAACATATGCTTCATGCTCCATAACCAGTATATACAAGAGTCTCATCACTACTAATTTGGTCTTACAAATTACAGTCTCTTTTAAAGTAATTTGATTTTTTCTTATTGTACTTACAGACAAATCTGACTGTGGTCACAGAGTTTTTCCTCTTGGGATTTCAAGGCGGCCAACTTTTGAGAAATGTTCTGTTCCTTCTGTTCCTTGTTGTTTTTTATGCCACACTATGTGGGAATCTCCTGATCATCTTCCTGGTGTCCACCAGCAAGAACCTCCACACTCCAATGTACTTCTTCATCTCACAACTGGCCATCAGTGACATCATATTAACTGCAAATATTGTCCCCAACATGTTCTACATCCTATTGAATAATGGAGGAACCATCAGTTTTTTTGGTTGTATGACTCAGTTTTATTTTTTCGATTGTACTGATGGATTTGAATGTTTTCTTCTCACAGTGATGTCTTATGACAGATATGTGGCCATCTGTAATCCCCTCCGTTACACTTCTATCATGACTAATACATTTTGTGTTAAATCTGTTGCTACTTGTTGGTTCATGGGTAATTTAGCTTCTTGCTTTCTAACCACAACACTATCAAGGCTAAACTTTTGCGGGCCAAATATAATTGACCAGGTATTCTGTGACATCATCCCCTTAGTAGAACTTGCTTGTTCCAGTACATATATTGCTGATTTAGAGCTTTACGTTCTGAGCATTCCAGTTATAATATCCCTGACCACAATCATTATAGTGTCTTATATTTACATTGTTATAACAGTCTTAAGGATCCCATCCAGGACTGGTAGACAGAAAGCCTTCTCCACCTGTAGCTCCCACCTCATTGTGGTCTCAATATTTTACTGGACTATATTCAGTGTTTATATCCCTATATCAAGAGGACAAACATGGGTCAGTAGTAAGATCCTCTCCCTGCTATATACTGTATTTACTCCATTTATTAACCCCATTATATACAGTCTGAGGAATAAAGACATTAAGGAGGCCGTACAGAAAGCATTCCATAAACATCATGTAATAAACATTCATTGACATTAATATCTCTGTGAGTCTATTATATGGTCATATAATAAGTAGTGATGAGCGAGCATGCTGTTCAGGCCAAACACCGAGTGTACTCGAGTGCAAAGCTCGAGTCCCCTCCCCACACCAAGATGAATCCATCATGACTCCAATGCAGGTCAATGGGGACGTATCCGTTTGGTGTGATACACTAGTAAACGGATCTGTCCTCCATTGACTTTCAATGGAGTTCATGATGAATCCATCATGACTAGAGATGAGCGAATTTTCCGAAAAGATTTACTTCGATCTGAATAAATTTGTGGCAAATCGCATTAAAAAACGGCTACTTCTGGGCTGCAGAGAGCCTGGATAGTGGGGTAGAACACTGTGCCTTGCAGTAAAGTGCATAGGGAGTCTATTGTGATAGTGAAAGAATACTGTGAGCCAGTGTGACACGCACATAACAGGCGTCGCTCTTAGAATCGCTGCACACTTTTTGTGTATTTGGACAGTTAAGGGGCCAAAACTCACCAAACAACTCAAGTCTGAACTCAGCCTTACAGGTCAATGTTAGCGCCAGCTATAAAGAATCGTGCAGAGGCCCAAGATCCTACTAGAGCACCAAAAGCGCACGCGTTTTACACCAATTCACTGATTCCAAATACATTTCGACAGAACCTGTTCTATTACACGCTTATACAAGCAGAGTCCCCCCACAGACAGCGTGGAGATGGCAGTGGCAGCAGCATCAGAAGACTATAGAGTGGCATGACAACAGTGTGGCCAGGTGGCAGCAGCATGAGTAGTCCACAGAGTGGCAGAATGACAGACCATGGAAGTGGCAGCAGCAGTGGAAGTAGTAGTACAATTTGGAGGCCACAGAGTGGCACAATGACATAATTTTGACGTAGCGGCAGCTAGGAGACGGCATGTGGAATCGGCGGCAGCAGCAGCAGCATCAGGCCGGAGAGTGGCATGGTGACATACCCTGAAGAGCAGACCGCAAAAAAGAATTCTCGGCCTTTTGGTTAAGATCAACTGTAGTATATGTTCTTATCAGTATCGGGGCTGGTTATGCCAGCGGACAAGAACGTAAGACAGAGGAGGTGCAGTGAAGGCTCCAGCTTTGCCTCAACTGTGGCAAAATGTCAGTACGGACGCAGTACGCCAAGAAAGCTTGGAGTTCCATCTTGAAATTGAGCTATCGACCTGCTGGGAGCTAAGCTACCACCTGTGGGAGCCCCTGCCTCTCGCCTCCCCCATGCTCATAACTGAGTGTCCCGGGGGTAATTTGGAGGTAGCGGTAACTAGGACACAGCATGTGGAGGCGGTAGCACCATGAGTAGGCCAAAGAGTGGCACAATTACATAATTTGGAGGTAGCGGCAGCTAGGAGACAGCATGTGGAGGCGGCAGCTGCATGAGTAGGCCAAAGAGTGGCACCATTTCATAATTTGGAGGTAGTGGCAACTAGGACACAGCGTGTGGAGGCGGCAGCAGCATGAGAGGCCACAGAGTGGCACAATTACATAATTTGGAGGTAGCAGCAGCTAGGACACAGTGTGTGGAGATGGCAGCAGCATGAGTAGGCCACATAGTGGCACAATCACATAATTTGGAGATAGCGGCAGCTAGGACACAGTGTGTGGAGATGGCAGCAGCAGCAGCATGAGTAGGCCACAGAGTGGCACAATTACATAATTAGGAGGTAGCGGCAGCTAGGACACAGCGTGTGGAGGCGGCAGCATTAGTAGGCCACAGAGTGGAACAATTACACAATTTGGATGTAGCGGCAGCTAGGTTACAGCGTGTGGAGGCGGCAGTGGCAGCATTAGTAAGGCCACAGAGTGGCACAATCACATAATTTGGAGGTAGTGGTAGTTAGGACACAGCAAGTGGAGGCGGCAACAGCATGAGTAGGCCACAGAGTGACACAATTACATAATTTGGAGGTAGAGGAAGCTAGGACACAGCGTGTGGAGGCGGCAGCAGCATGAGTAGGCCACAGAGTGGCACAATCACATAATTTGGAGGTAGTGGTAGTTAGGACACAGCGTGTGGAGGCGGCAGCAGCATGAGTAGGCCACAGAGTGGCACAATTACATAATTTGGAGGTAGCGGCAGTTAGGACACAGCGTGTGGAGGCGGCAGCAGCAGCATGAGTAGGCCACAGAGTGGCACAATTACACAATTTGGAGGTAGCGGCAGCTAGGACCAGGGGCGGGCTGGGCCGGGGGGGCAGGAGGGCAGATGTCCCCTGGGCAGGGGTATGTCAGGGCCGCCGCGGCTCCTGAACTCAATTGTATCTGCATCCACTAGATGCAGATACAATTGTGCCAGTAGCAGCCAGTGCAGGCGGAGCAGGGAACCTCTGGTTCCCTGCTCCCCTACTCCCGGTGGCCGGCACACTGATGTGACGTAGATGGCGCGATGCCTGCGACGTTCCTCAGGAGCAGACCCGCCAGAAGAGGCCGGGTCTGCATCGTGGTACCGCGCCTGGACAGGTGAATATTAACTGCCCTCCCACTATGCTCTCTACATGCAGCCCTAAACCTAATACTGCCCCCTGCCTCCCTATTACTGACCCCCCATACTGGCCCTGCCTTACCCTAACCCTAATACTGGCCCCTGCCCACCTAGTACTGACCACCAATACAGGCCCTGCCTTACCCCTGACCCTAGTACTGACCCCTGACCTCTAATACTGACCTGCATTAACTCATAACCCTAATATAGGCCCCTGAGCCCTAATACTGGCCCTGCCTGACCCCTAATCCTAGTACTGGCCCCTGACCTCTAGTACTGACCCCTAATACTGGCCTTGCCTGACCCCTTAATACTGGCCCTGTCGCACCCCTAAGGCTACTTTCACACTTACGTCAGCAGGATCCATTTGTGAGATCTATACAGTCTCTCACAAACGGATCCGTCCTGATAATACAACCGTCTGCATCCGTTCTGAACAGATCCGTTTATATTATATTTTACATAGCAAAGACGGATCCGTTCTGAACTCCATTGAAAGTCAATGGGGGACGGATCCGTTTACTATTGTGCATGAGTAAACGGATGGAGACAGAACGGAGGCAAACTGATGCATTTTGAATGGATCCTTATCCATTCAGAATGCATTAAGGAAAAACTGATCAGTTCAGGACCGTTTGTGAGAGCCTGGGACGGATCTCACAAACGGATCCTGCTGATGCAAGTATGAAAGTAGCCTAACCCTAGTACCCTAGTACTGGCCCCTGACCCCTACCCTAGTACTGACCTCTAACCCTGGAACCCTAACCCTAATATTGACTGCTAACCCCAATACTGACCCCTAATACTTTCCCTAACTCTAATACTACGCCATACAGACCCCTAACCCTACTACTGACCCCTAACCCTGAGGCTACATTCACATGACCATATGTGTTTTGAGGTCCACAAATTGCGGATCCACAAAACACGGATACTGGGCACAGAGTATGTGGCACTATATACAGAGGGCACAGAGCATGTGGCACTATATACAGAGGGCACAGAGCATGTGGCACTATATACAGAGGGCACAGAGCATGTGGCACTATATACAGAGGGCACAGAGTGTTTGGCACTATATACAGAGGGCACAGAGTGTGTGGCAGTATATACAGAGGGCATATGGAACTGTATACAGAGGGCACAGAGTATGTGGCACTAATGCTGCTGTTATATTCAGGGCACAGAATGTGGCACTAAGATGAGTTTGTGTCAGTCAGCAGGGTGTCAATGTGTTAGTAAACCGTGAAGCTGAAGACATCTTCTCGGCAAAATCTGCAAAGCTGCATTGTGGATGGGAGGAGTCGTCATGGTGGTCTGAAGAACTCAGGAAGAACTCAGGAAGAGACGTCTTCTGTAAGTCACTAAATGGAAATGATTATTCTGCTACTGACTGTGTATGATGGGAGCTGTAGTCACCTGGATGATCTACAGCTAATGATGGGTGGTAGCAGGCTGTTTTGCGCAACAACTCCCAGCATCCATTTACACTTGTTCAGGCCATACTGGGAGCTGTAGTTTCATATGGCGAGGGCTGACCTGACTACTCAGATGGTATCTGTACTAAACATTTAAAATCTGGTAATGTATTTATGTATTGAACTTGGTTCTGGTGCTGTATTTATGTAGATAACTTGGTTCTGGTTCTGTATTTATGTAGAGAACTTGGTTCTGGTGCTGTGTTTATGTAGAGAACTTGGTTCTGGTGATGAATTTATGTAGAGAACTTGGTTCTGGTGCTGTATTAATGTAGAGAACTTGGTTCTGGTTCTGTATTTATGTATTGAACTTGGTTCTGGTGCTGTATTTATGCATAGAACTTGGTTCTGGTTCTGTATTTATGTAGAGAACTTGGTTCTGCTGATGTATTTGTGTAGAGAACTTGGTTCTGGTGCTGTATTTATGTATTGAACTAGGTTCTGGTGCTGTATTTATGTATTGAACTAGGTTCTGGTGCTGTATTTATGTAGTAAACTTGGTTCTGGTTCTGTATTTGACTTATAGGTTTAGTTATGGTGCTATATTTCTTGTTGATGTTGTTGCTGTATTTGACTTATGGGCCTGGTTATGGTGTTGTATTCATGCAGTGAACTTGGTTCTGTGTTTGACTTCTAGGTTTGGTTCTGGTGCTGTGTGCATGTAGAGATCTTGGTTCTTGCTCTGTATTTGTGTTAAACATACATATGATGCTATACGTCTAATACTATTCATTCATATTTGCGTTTGGGTCACAGATTCTGTTAAAAAGACCGGTCAGAAAAGTTCTGCATGCAAGACTTTTTTGTTCGGTAAAGGAGCAGCATCCTTAGCAGACCCTATTGTACTCAATGGAGTCTCTTCAGCTCAGGGATTGGTAAATCTGGTCCTTCTAATGATCAGGCTGTTGCTACGCACTCAGCCACGTCATGTATCTGGGATCCAAAATGAAAACACAACCAGCTGCCGCCTTTTAACCATTTAAAGCCCATTTACCTATACCGGCTTTTATGGAAGGCGGAGTTAAACAGGTTAAGGGTGGGCCGCCACACATGGGCCAGTGCTGTGTGCTTGCCCCCCAGGCAAAAATTTGCCAGCCAGCCCCTGGCTAGGACACAGCATGTAGAGGAGGCAGCAGAAAGACTAGGCCACAGATTGGAACAATGAAATAATTTGGAGGTAGCGGCAGCTATGACACAGCGTGTGGAGGCGGCAGCAGCATGAGTAGGCCACAGAGTGGCACAATCACATAGTTTGGAGTTATCGGCAGCTAGGACACAGCATGTGGAATCGGCAGCAACAGCATGACTAGGCCACAGAGTGGAACAATCATATAATTTGAAGGTAGCGGCAGCTATGACACAGCGTGTGGAGGCGGCAGCAGCATAAGTAGGCCACAGAGTGGCACCATTACATAATTTGGAGGTAGCGGCAGCTAGGACATAGCGTGTGTTGAGGCGGCAGCAGCATGAGTAGGCCACAGAGTGGCACAATTACATAATTTGAAGGTAAGGGCAGTTAGGACACAGCGTGTGGAGGCGGCAGCAGCATGAGTAGGCCACAGAGTGGAACAACTACATCATTTGGAGGTAGCGGCAGCTATGACACAGCGTGTGGAGGCGGCAACAGCAGCATGAGTAGGCCACAGAGTGGCACAATCACATAATTTGAAGGTAGCAGTAGCTAGGACACAGTGTGTGGAGGCGGCGGCAGCAGCATGAGTAGGCCACAGAGTGGCACAATCACATAATTTTGCTGTAGTGGTAGCTAGGACACAGTGCGTGGAGGCGGCGGCAGCAGCATGAGTGGGCACAGAGTGGCACAATTACATTATTTGGAGGTAGCGGCAGCTACGACACAGCGCATGGAGGCGTCAGCAGCAGCATAAATAGGCCACAGAGTGGCACAGTTACATAATTTGGAGGTAGCGGCCGCTATAATACAGCGCACGAAGGCAGCAGCAGCATGAGTAGGCCACAGAGTGGCACAATTACATAATTTGAAGGTAAGGGCATTGAGGACACAGTGTGTGGAGGCGGCAGCAGCATGAGTAGGCCACAGAGTGGCACAACTACATCATTTGGATGTAGTGGCAGCTATGACACAGCGTGTGGAGGCGGCAACAGCAGCATGAGTAGGCCACAGAGTGGCACAATCACATAATTTGAAGGTAGCAGTAGCTAGGACACAGCGTGTGGAGGCGGCGGCAGCAGCATGAGTGGGCACAGAGTGGCACAATTACATTATTTGGAGGGAGCAGTAGCTAGAACACAGCGAGTGGAGGCGGCAGCAGCATGAGTTGGCCACAGAGTAGCACAATCACAATATTTGGAGGTAGCGGCAGCTACGACACAGCGCATGGAGGCGTCAGCAGCAGCATGAATAGGCTACAGAGTGGCACAATTACATAATTTGGAGGTAGCGGCCGCTATAATACAGCGCACGGAGGCAGCAGCAGCATGAGTAGGCCACAGAGTTGTACAATCACATAATTTGGAGGTAGCGGTAGCATTCAAATTATGTAGCATTCAGCTGAGGGACAGAGACAAATGGGCATACAGTGCCAGGACCAGTTGAGTACCAGTGACAATCTCCAAGTAGTTAATCTGTCTAGTTTCCAATTAGAAGGCAGACACTTTAGTCTTTTAAGTAAGGGTTTATCCTTTACTCCTACACCAGAGTATAACTGTTTCACGTGGGTGAAGGACATTAATTTGTTCGCACGAAAGCTGGCGTTACATAAAGTACATGAACAAAAAAAGAAAGATTTAAATTACCAACAACAATGCGAACAAGAGGCGATTGCTATCTTGGAAACATTGGACACTGAGTCTCCAGGCAATAGGGATGACATTGAAGCGCCTCTCTCCTCACTTAGACCTAGATCTCAGTTTACACCACCCTTCTCTCAGTTTAGTAATATTGACACATTTGTCAATCTTGTTACCAAAGATCTTAAAACCATCAGGACCAAAAAGTCCAACTATTATAACAATTTGAGTGCTGAAGAGCAAACTGCTCTAAACGAACTGATTAAAAATGATGACCTTGTCATCAAACCGTCTGACAAAGGCGGCAACATTGTCCTGATGGACAAGGATTATTACCAAAATATGGTAATGGATTTATTGAAAGAAACCCATACATATCAATTACTAGACTGTAATCCGACAGTGAAGTATCTGTCGGAACTCAAAGTAATTCTGAGCAGAGCTAGAGAGGACAAATTGCTATCTAAAGAAGAATATAAAGTACTGTATAATGTACATCCAACAACAGCTACTATATATGCCATTCCTAAGATCCACAAACAAAAAGTACCTGTACCTGGTAGACCTATCATCTCCGGCAACAATAGCCTAACTGAAAATATTAGCCAATATATTGATGAATTCATTTTTCCGTTTGTCCCTAGTTTGCCGTCGTATATCAAAGATACAAAGGATGCGGTCATCAGACTACAGGAGATCCAGGTCACAGAGCACACAAAATTGGCGAGTTTGGATATAGAGGCCCTGTACACCAGCATCAGGCATGATCTGGGCATTCAAGCCGTCTCCTCTTTTTTATCTACGAAGGGCACTCAGTTTCAGGCACACAATAATTTTATTCTCACTTTACTTCGTTATCTTCTCACTCACAACTATTTTCTTTTTAAAGGGAAATATTATTTGCAGACACTTGGAACAGCGATGGGGAGCAAATGTGCACCCAATTATGCTAATCTATTTTTAGGGTGGTGGGAAAACACAATTGTTTTCACTGACGTTTATTCACAATACACCAGTCACATTTTGTTTTGGGGTAGATACATCGATGATGTGTTGTTACTTTGGGAGGGCACTACAGATCATTTTCATGAATTTGTTTCACAACTTAATCACAATGAGATAGGACTCAGATTTACATCTGAGATTCATCACCGAACCATCACTTTTTTGGACCTGCAGATCTCGGTGGATTCTGGTGGCCGCATCCAAACTGAGGTTTTTCGTAAACCCACATCTACGAATAGCTTACTACACTGGCATAGCTTTCATCCTACCCCCCTCAAAAAGGGAATTCCCATAGGCCAATATATAAGAGCCAGGAGAAACTGTTCGGATGATTTAAGTTTTGCCAGTGAAAGTGCTAACCTATATCATAGATTTCTGGCAAGAGGGTATCCAAAGAAGCACTTACATAAAGCCTACTCCCGAGCAAATAAAACTAATAGGAGGGACCTATTATGTGACAAACCCATAACCAAAGTAGATAAAACAATAAGGTGCATTGGCACATTTGATGCACAAAACCAAATGGTGTATCAGGTCATCAACAAACACTGGCACATTTTAAAGTCTGATATGGATCTCAGCAAGGTACTAAATGCACATCCCATGATAACACACAGAAGAGGGAGGAACCTTAGAGATATGCTAGTACATAGCTTCTTTACCGTTCAATCCCCTAAGACGTGGCTATGTTCAGCAACAGTGGGCACCTTCCCTTGTGGAAGATGCTCATTTTGCCCCTTAGTCAAGAAAGTAAAGAATTTTCACAACCCAGTGGATAATAAGGAATATTACATAAATCAGTTTATCAATTGCCAGACATCTGGCATTGTATATGTAGCACAATGTACTTGCCCTAAAATGTATGTGGGCAAGACAATCCAAGAGTTCAGACGACGGATCTCACAACACATTAGCAGTATCAATACAAAGGCCGACACCTCCATCTCACGTCATGTGAGACAACAACATGGAGGAGACCCAATGTGCCTTAGATTCTGGGGGTTAACTAAGAAAACCTTGGGTGCAAGAAGAGGAAATTTGGATAGAATCCTCTTGCAAGAAGAAACCAAATGGATCTTTAGGCTGGACAGTCTCAGTCCCAAGGGACTTAATGAAGGATTCACGTACTCATCTTTTCTATAGAATCACAATGTGAATAAGTAACAATAATGAGGTACCACCACTTTTTTCAGCAACAATAAGCAGACAGCCACTCATTCTTTCTTTTTTAGTGAGTTAGTACATGCCATCTATTATAATTTTTGTAGTCCGTATGCGTTACCAATTGGGGGGATCAATAACCATTTCGCAATGGACTATGCAAATAAGGGATCTGCAGGTATTTAAAATTTCTTTGGGCCATTATGGAGGCATCTATTTTGCCTGCTATAGGTCTCCAAATTACAGTGCTACGCTCCACAGCAGAAGTGTGGCCGTTTCCTATACCTGTATTTCCTTATCGTTGGCACGTAGGTCCCTGATGTTCAGTATGTCTACCAACCTTTAGCCGGCAAAATATTTCTATTTTCTAGCGCATGCTTACTAGTGGTTCCTGGACGGTTTTCATTTCTAAGTCCGAGCGCATGCGCAGATATATCTAACATGTCGCATCGCAACAGCCGGCAAAATATTTCTATCTTCTAGCGCATGCGCACTAGTGTCATCTGGACGGTTTCTTTTTCTAAGTCTGGGCGCATGCGCAGACACACTCAACATAGCGCTCCGTAACAGAAGTCCGGGCGCAACCTTTTCTGCACACTACGTCATGGATGACATTGTTTCTAGTGGACACTGATTGGCGATCGGCTCAATTATGAGCGACCAGGTAACAGCCCCCATTGGACATTAGATGAGCAGACGGCTGACGATTGGCGGTTTAAGTTGACAGTCAGACAATCTGTATATAAATAGTGGCTGTTGGTGGAACTACCTCATTGCTGCCCAAACCCCTGAAGAAGTCAGCAGTCAGCTGACGAAACATGTTGGGGGGTAGTATTTAGTTTTTATCTTCTGGTGTTGTCCGCAGTGTCCTTAATTTAGTATTCACTCAAGCAGGGCTTCTAACGGTATAGGTCGCCAGGAGATCACCTGGTGACGATCTGCATCATACTAATAGTGCCTTATACAGTCGCTGGAGAGTGCACATCCAGCTTCTGAGCTATTGACTTCTTAAGAGTGACAGCGTACACATCTAGAAAATTTTAACCATCCAGTTACTTTTTCCTTTCCCTTTCCTTTTAAATGCTATATTAAAAGTTAATTCTTAGGAGTCAAATTATTATTAATATATCTGGGGCAAGAGTTGGTATATCGCCTGCAAAGGTGTTTAGTATTAGCGGTAGCTAGGACACAGCGTGTGGAGGCGGTGGAAGCAGCATGAGTAAACCACAGAGTGGCACAATTACATAATTTGGAGGTAGCGGCAGATAGGGCACAGCGTGTGGAGGCGGCGGCAGCAGCATGAGTAGGCCACAGAGTGGCACGTTTACATAATTTGGAGGTAGCGGCAGCTAGGACACAGCGTGTGGAGGCGGCAGCAGCATGAGTAGGCCACAGAGTGGCACAATCACATAACTTGGAGGTAGCGGCAGCTAGAACACAGCGAGTGGAGGCGGCAGCAGCATGAGTAGGCCACAGAGTGGCACTATCACATAATTTGGAGGTAGCGGTAACTAGGACACAGCATGTGGAGGCGGTGGCAGCAGCATGAGTAGGCCACAGAGTGTAACAATCATATATTTTGGAGGTAGCGGTAGCTAGGACACTGTGTGTGGAGGCGGTAGCAGCATGAGTAGGCCACAGAGTGGCACAATTACCTAATTTGGAGGCAGCAGTAGCTAGGACAAAGTGTGTGGAGGCGGTGGCAGCAGCATGAGTAACCACAGAGTGGCAC